>JAAGEH010000033.1:239816-300404 GCA_011751065.1 Lasiurus cinereus
GAGAGAGAGAGAGAACAAGATTGAGCCCTGGCTGGTGTGGTTCACTTTGTCCCATATGCCAAAATATCAGTTCAATTCCTAGTCAGGACACAGGCCCATGTGGGGGGCTTGATCCCCAGTGGGGGGCATGTGGGAGGTGGTTGATTGATGCTTTTCGCTCACATTTATCTCTCTCTCTTTCTCCTCCCTTCTTCTATCTCTAGAATCATTAAAAACATAATTAAAAAAAGAGAAAACATATTGTCTTTTTTTAAAAAAAGAATCCGTGGCTTGTCAAGAGATACAAAAAAGCCCAAGAAATATGAATGGGAGATGCAAGCAGGCAATATGAGTTTGTGCCGTGGAGGTTAATAAATGCAATGATGAAACAAGGAAAACGCAATTCAGCACATTTCAGACAAGAAACACAGACTGCTCCTGGCTGTGGAACAATTCTGGCCAGTGAGGCACCTTGAGAAGAACAAAGTTAGGAAATGTCTCATCCAGCTGTCAACAAAAATGACCCAAGGAATCAATTATCCAATTGTTTATAGGACTCGAGTAGCTGTTAAATGTGGTACAAGTTAAAAAAAGCCTCGGTGGCTTGCGATGTTGCATTAGCTCACTGGTTGTGAAAATCTTCAGTCACCATCTCTTCAATGCTGTTGTTAACTGATCTTCTCTTTTTTCTCTCTTTTTAAAAAATAAATCTTTATTGTTCAGATTATTACAATAGCTCCCCTCCACCTGGCTCCCACCCCACCATCTGCCCTTATGCCCCCCCCGTCCTTATCCATAGCTGTACGATTTTTGTCCAGTCTCTTCCTATAGCCCCCCACACCCCTGTCCCCTTGAGAATTGTCAATCCACTCCCTTTCTATGCCCCTGATTCTATTATATTCACCAGATTATTCTGTTCATCAGATTTTTAATTCACTTGATTTTTAGATTCACTTGTTGATAGATATGTATTTGTTGTCCCTAATTTTTATCTTTACCCTTTTCTACTTCTTCCTCTTCTTAAAGAATGCCTTTCAACATTTCATATAATACTGGGTTGGCAGTGATGAACTCCTTTAGCTTTTTGTTATCTGTGAAACTCTTTATCTGACCTTCAATTCTGAATGATAGGTTTGCTGGGTAGAGTAATCTTGGTTATAGGTTCTTGCTATCCATCACGTTGAATATTTCTTGCCACTCCCATCTGGCCTGCATAGTTTCTGTTGAGAAATCAGCTGACAATCATATGGGTGCTCCCTTGTAGATAATGAACCGTTTTTCTTTTGCTGCTTTTAATATTCTTTCTTTGTCTTTTGCTCTTGGCATTTTAATTATGATGTGTCTTGGTGTGGTCCTCTTTGGATTCCTTTTGTTTGGGGTTCTGTGTGCTTCCTGGACTTGTAAGTCTATTTCTTTCACCAGGTGGGAGAAGTTTTCTGTCATTATTTCTTCAAATAGGTTCTTAGTATCTTGCTCTCTCTCTTCTTCTGGCACCCCTATAATTCCAATGTTGGTATGTTTGAAGTTGTCCAAGAGGCTTCTTACACTTACCTTCATATTTTTGGATTCTTTTTTCTTTTTGCTTTTCCGGTTGGGTGTTTTTTGCTTCTTTCTACTTCAAATCTTTGACTTGATTCTTGTGATCCTCTAGTCTGCTGTTGTACCTCTGTATATTATTTTTTATTTCAGTCAGTGTATGCTAAGTTTCTAGTTGGTCCTTTTTCATATCCTTGAGTGTCTCATTAAATTTATTGGCTTTTTCTAGAAAATTCTGGTGAAATAACCTGATTGGTCATTTATTTTCTTGCATATATTAATTACTGTTATTTAAAAATACACTTCCAGCTGAAACCGGTTTGGCTCAGTGGATAGAGCGTCCATCTGCGGACTGAAGGGTCCTGGGTTCGATTCTGGTCAAGGGCATGTACCTTGGTTTCGGGGAACATCCCCAGTAAGGGGCATGCAGGAGGCAGCTGATCGATGTCTCTCTCATCAATGTTTCTAACTCTCTATCCCTCTCCCTTCCTCTCTGTAAAACATGAATAAAATATATTTAAAAAAATAAAAAATTCACTTCCGGATCTTCTTTGGGTTTGTTTCAATGGCCTCCTTTTCCCCTCTTGGTTTTGTTTCCTTTTTCTTGGTTCTGTTTGCCAATACGCCTAATCAATTTTCACTGACAAAGATCTAGAATGAGCATGAGTCTCTAGGATGGAGTTATCTTCTGGCAGGACCTAGGAGGATAATAATGAACCGATGTGGAACTGAGCTGAGTGGAAACTGCATCTTCAGTCTTTGTGAAAATTGGTAAGTTTCTCGTTGGTCCTTATTCCAGGGATGGAAAAGTGTGGTGGCCTGAACTGAAAGCTTGTGGTGTTCACACACCCCCTTTTCATTGGCGTGCCCTGAATTGCCATTATTGTCCCTTTAGTCCTTGGAGATGGCTGAGATTTCAGCCTCTCATCCCCGTCTCTTCTTGGCTTCTTAGCCTCTTGGTTATCCTTACACATCATCAAATACCTCAAGTGGAGTTGGATTGTAGGGCTCATTTCTCTGCTTCTCTTCTCTCTGGGATACTGGGTCTTCAAGTTGAGCAGCTCTCGAATTCCTGCCAACAAAATATTTAAAATACTTTTATCCACGTATTCCAGTTGTCCTCGGGGGGGGGGGGCCAGATCGGTCTGAAACAAACCAGCTAGACTACAGCTGGAAATGGGAAAAATGTTGCCTCCTTGATGACACCTTTCCTGACACCCTGGAAAAGAGCACCCTCTCTTCTCCCCTTCTCTCTTCTGATACTTTTTGTGTTTCTCCTCTGCACTGTTTTCTGCAGAGCACTCACCAGCTGTGACATATGCTTATGCTAATTATTTATGTGCGTTCTCCACAGCATGTGAGATCCGAGAGAACGGGAGTTTACATATTTTCCTTCCATCGCGACATCCCTACCCCAGGACAGTGCTTGTGGACACCTAGGGTCATTAACAAGTGACATTAAGAGTTCGATCAATTGAGTGAAAAATGAATGAAGAAACAACATTTTGAGTCACTTGAGAGTACATTTGGTTTGGACACTTTTGGGGGCAGAAATGAAAGAAAACGTGATGGATTCAAGTGCTCTCAGTCAGAAGGGAAGGACACCTGTTATTAAAGAGGTACAAACTCACCTCCTGCCAGGACACTCTGAAAGGACTTTATTTCTTTTTACAGTAAACGAGAGTCTTTTAATGACATAATAAATAATACATTAAATGGTACTTTCATAGGAGATGCAGAAGCGATTTTATGATTCTTTTGGTTCAATTATTAATAAAAATAATTTAAGCCAGGGAGGTAAGGACTGAAAAAGAACCCAAGGTAACTAGGAGGATGACATTGTATTTTGTGTGTGATTCTCAGCATTGTCGCCATCACATCCAGTAACACCAACAATAGGAAGGGACCACAGAACTTAGCGAGATGAAAAGGGCAGGTTAATGACCCCTCTGAGCCTCAGCGTCTTGTTTTGTCGCAAAAGGGGACCGTGGGAACCTTACTCTCGCCAGATGTGCTGCGACTGTCCAGGAAAGAATTCAGCTGAATCCATGTTCCACCATCGACGGAATGCTTTCACACTCGGGGTCTGTGATGCGAATGTCATCATCGCTCGCTGTTTTCCTGGAGAGGAAACCAAATCCGCGAGGCCTCCTGGCCCGCCGGAAGCGGCAGGGGTGCAATTCGCCTCGGTCTTTTGATTCACGGGCAGCCTCTGCGACCACCCGTCTCTCCCGGAAAGGGTTCTCAAGTGGCGCAAGCTCAGACACCAGGGCGGGCGGGCACTTGCATGGCCTTCTGAGCACTTCCGTGGGCATCCACGTGGACCAGCTCACCTACGGTTGCAGACGTGCGAGCAAATCACAACGCCAGAGCTGCTCCCACTTTACCACCCACCCCCCAGTCTTGGGACTAGGTCAGTCACCCCGGTTCTGAGAAGTTCCGCAACTTCTATTTTCCACTTAGGAAAAAGGCGAAACAGCTCATGGTTTTGTCTTTAAAAAAATCCATGCTTGGCCTTTATCCGGAGCTGGATGGGATGCCCCTTCTGATGTCTGATTCAATAAATCGACGTGGTCCTTCGAACTTTGCCATCGCCTTCAGCTCCCAGTGTAGAGAAATGCCTTCACAAATATCACAGAACAGCGAGTGTATCTTTCTAAATGTTACACCTGAAATAGCCCGGCCTCAGTGGTGGCCGTGGGCTTCCGTGGGCCAGCGGAGGCCTCCATGAGCCTCGGGGGCTGAGGAGGCATCATTGGAAATGAAGGTGACTTTGTGGAATGGGGGGGCTCGCTTGCTGAACCCTTATTCTCGCAGTCCCGTATTCTGGCAATGCACAGCTCGAGTCCCCATCATGTACTAGGTAGTTGGTGGGCACGTTGGGAAGATAGCAAACGGATAAGAGGATGCAGGCTTTCCCCCCAAAGAGCAAAGTTGAGTGCTGGAAATGTATGCACACGGTCAAGTGCACCGCGGTGGGTCCCTCATGGAGGTGAATTCAGAGTACTGTGGGAGAGCCTGAGGCCTGGGGGTGGGGGTGGGGCTGTTGGGTAAACCCCAGAGGAGGTGATAGACAGACTGCGGCACTCAGGAGGAGTCAAACTGAGAACATGTGTGCAAAGGCATGAGGCATGTATGACCACTGTGTGGTCTGAGATCATGAGCTCTGAGCCCAGCCAGAAGGGACGGGGCCAGCTGGTCAGTGGGAGGAGTAAGCTGGAGCCAGTAGAAAGGTCAGCTGCTGTCCCTCTGGCCCCCTCCCCCGCAGAAATGGAGGAAAACATCATGGGGAGGCGGGGAGAATATGAGTGGAGGGCAGGAGTAGGAGAAATTTAAAGGGCTCAGTTGCATTTCCTGTGATAGATTCAGATAATGTAGAAAACGGAGGAATCCAGAATCAGCCCTAGCCGGGTCTCAGCTGGTTGGAGCGCTGTCCTGAACACCAGAAGGTGGCAGATTCTCCCCCTGGTTGGGTGCATATGGGAGTCAACCGAACGATGTTTCTCTTGCACATTGAAGTGTGTCTTTGTCCCTCTCTGTCTCTTTTTCTCCATCTCTCTCAAGTCAATAAAAACAAGTCCTCAGGTGAGGAGTTAAAAAAAAATAGAATCATAGTAATAGCCAACATGTTAGGTAAAAATGTAATATGGTAGGAAGTAAATAGTACATAGATGAAAAGGTTGAAATTTGTCGCGTTGGGGTAGTCAATTGCTGATTTGATGACCAGTCACGAGCATCTATGACATCAATAAAAACAACGGAAGGAAGAAATGAGAGGCAGTTTTCTTTCGTGCAGATGCATCGTGGAGACAGGTCAGGTAGACCAGACACACGCACTTGCTAGGGATATTTCAGAACATAGAGGCACATCTTCCAGACAGTTCCTCACTAGCCATCTGTATTTGTGGTAACCATGGTAACCTGACCAGATGCTCTAACTGAGCCAATGAAGACGGGTAAGGTAGAAAGATGGCGGACACCCTCTGGTATTTGGCTCCTTGGCCCTTCTGGGTTGGCTCCTTGCCTTAACGAAGACTGAGGAACTGGGCTTGGCCTATGAGAGCAGATCCATGTGCCCACCTAAACACGTGAAGCGCCCGGCCTGAGTTGTCCTCTGGACGGAAAGTACAGTGTCAGTCACCGGTGACTGATGGGGCCATTAACATGATAATGACGTTGCGTTCCCTTTTTATGGCCTGCTCAGGGCTGAGTGGTAAAATGCAGCAGCCAGCACAGCTGGGCCAGCAAAGAAGAGCAAGAAAAAATAAATGGCCACAACTGGTGGTGGTAAAATCTAACCCAACGAGGAGGCATTGCTGCGGCCTCCGCTGCGGTCCAGGCTCAGACTTGGGATTTGTGCCCTGCTGTTCTCAGAACATCAAAGTGTCTGCCAACAGCGAGATAGTCCTTAGGTCTCACTGAATGGAAAGTTCATGAAGCACTTTCTGCCTTGTCTGCATACAAGCAAAGGACACCCCCGTGTTACAAGTGAAGAAAGGGGGGTTTACAGGTACTCATCCATCAGCAACCCACTGATTGGCATCTGCTGTGAGGCGGGCACTTTCTTGGGTACTGAGATAGGGAGATGCAGATTGGATGCTGTGTGAGCATAGGAGAAGGAAGCTGACCTGTTCAGACCATTCATTCATTCATTCATTCATTCAGCAAATATTGATTGAGGACGCGGTGTCCAGCTGAGAATGAGCTAGATTTGGCCTTTGCTCTCATGAAGTGTCCACTCACGTGCAGTGATTCTTGCCTGGGCGGTGGGAAAGCCCGTGACACCCAGCTCCTAACCTGGACCCCAACATATTGAGGAGGGGGGGATGCAGAAGGATAAGTCAAGTGTGCGCCGACCACGTAATTTAGTCTTCGCCTTGGGGCACCTTTGAGACCAAAAGGGGGGTGCTGTTTCTAATTTTACCAGGATAACGGGCATGGACTGGGACGCTGGTGAGCAAAGCTAGGGCGCACGGTCGTTTTAACCAGAGGCCAGTGTGCAAAGGGCAGGGAAGGGCTGTCTTGGGCTGAGTTTTACAGCCAGGAGAGCAGAGAACCCAGTCAGAGCTGGTGAGCGGAGAGCTGGGATTCTCGCCCGGGGACTACAATCCCAAGCCCAGACCTCTTTCTCCATCGCAACAGCCTGTCTGCTGAAGCCCTGGAGCTCCACTTCTTCAAGCTACAGCTGCCCACGGGGGCGGGTGGGCGGAGCTGGGCACTGCCAGCAACACCCGCTGCCAGCACATTGGGGACGCCCCGTCTTGAGTCTGTTATTCCCAGAGACATCCTGTCCTCGCTTCCCCATATGGCGGCTCCCTCTGCTCCCAGCCCCGGGACTGGGCAGGAAGAGAGGTGCCTACCTTTTGCCAAGTGCAGGAAATTGCAGATCTCAGGATTCCTGCCTCCCCCCCTCTACACCCCAACTCCCAGGTCTGTTTCTCCTTCACCCGGATCCTGCCTCATGTGCTCACGGGCTCCTTTGTTCAGTAGTTTCTGAGCATCTGCTTTAGTTCACCCACATTTACTGATGCAAATGGAGCCAGACCTCTCTGTTCAGTGTTGGGAGGAAGAGAAGAATAAGACTCACGTTCTTTGTCTTCAATGAGGTCATAGGCCACTGCAGGAGGCCCACAGCTCCCGTTATCCAATCAGGAAAGTGGTGGGAGCACAGGAGGGGCGTGGCTATTGCCACTTGGGCGTGGAAGGTCAGTGACATTTTACTGGACAAAGGAGGTAGTGGCATTGGGCCATCACATCCATTTATCCACCCATGACCCATCTGTCTGTCCGTCCAACAATCCCACTGGAAGCCATTTATGCCTGACGAGCCCTGGCTGCTAATGTAATGGCTTCCTAAATATTTGGGGTCTTCTCCGGGTCAGCCTCTACCCCTAGCACCAGGAGTAGGCGTGAGCACATCCTCTTACAACTTGGGGTCTCCCGAAGTCGAGTTCCTGATTGTGTGGAGCATAATTGCCACCGGGGGAGTTTGTTAGCAAAGCAGATTCCTGTACTCACATCTAAAAATCTGGATGGTGTACCCTGGTGAACAACTCAGAGCCTCCACTGGTGGGGAGCGTCCCGGGTGGACTTCAGCAGCGTCTCTCTTATTGATGACTAAGGGTCATGAAAGGCAGGAGAAGTTGAGAAGGAGAGCAAACCTTCCAGGCAGAAATGCAGCAACACAAAACACAACCGCCCAGGGGTGCAAACCCCTGGGGGCGTGTTTAGGGTGAAGAAGCTCCAATGACCAGATAACAGGCCTTCCAGAGCTGGCTCGAGCAGTGGGTGTCGTGAACTGAGACTGGTAGGAGGTGGACAGAAGCTAGACCTTGGCAGCAGAGGCTGGGGTTCATGATGACGAGTTTGGGCTTTATCCAGGCAGCTGGAGGTGGTAGGAGGTATATTCAGGAGTCAGCTTAGAAGTCAGTCTCTATGAAGTTCCACGCGCTGGGGCCTCCGTCATTTCCTGAACCTCCATGAGCTCCAGGGCGGGCGGTCATCTGGGAATAAGCATGACGTCTACCCTGCAGGGTGGTTCTACCGGTCAATGGCCCTAAGAGGCACAGGTGCGCTCAGTACAGAGGGGTGTTCTTATTTGGTGATATCATTTGGGTGTGACCATCCTCGCAGGACACGGGGGACGCTAGGGACCTAACAAGTGAGGGCTCACCGAATTCAGTGTACATGTGGGGGTGTGGCTGCGTGCTCCCAGGGCTAGTTCGTGTGAAGAGGAAGAAACAAAGAAAAGAGAATTGGAATCTGGGGGCGCTTTTCCACATGTGGCTGTTGGGGTGCCAGGCTTCAAAAGGACTTCAGGCTTAACAGCGACAAATCTGCCTCCACGAGCCCCGTCAACAGAGATCTGCTCACAAGCCTGGCCTTTCACTGCCACGTGCCTTCATGCTCCCCTTCTCCCTGCCCCAGATTTCTCCCCCGCTCCCCACACATCTCTGCTCCCGCTGCGTCTCTGGGCTCGCTCCTTCCAGCGGAGATGAAGTCCCCAAGATTGTCTGCAGGTTCCTCCAGTTCCTGGAGGCTGGGACAGGCCTCCTGGGCATCTGCTCAGCCATCCGGGTCCCAGAAGCCCTGTTTCCCAGCCTTGCCCCCCGCCCCCCTTCATGGCAGATGGCCTGGGCGCTTCTTCCCTGTGGGCAGGGTGCTGGGCGCTGGAACAGTACCCTCACTCACAGGCCGCTTCTCTCAGTAATGAATGAGTTGGGTGGGTGCCTGGAAGTCTATCAGGTTGTTGATTCATTGATTTTCTCTCTCTCTTCTTTGGCCTAAAGACTCCGGTGTAATCACATTATGATTTGGTGGCTGCCCCTGGTGATTCATCAGAAGGCAGGGACCGAGAGGCGGGAGGGTCTGGCCGCAGGACACTCACTGGAGTCACCTTTCTGCCCCTCCTTTCTCAGGGTTCCGGGGGCACCCGCCAGGGGCTCAGCAGAGCTGGTTTTCACTCCTGTGGAATCCACAGCCCAGTGGAGGCGACTCAGTGAATGACTGAAGGCAGACGTGAGTGAGTGAAGGAATGACTGGGTATGAGTGAGTGAATGAATGAAAGAGTAATTGAATGAATGAATGAATGAGTAGGTATGAGTGAGTGAATGAATGAATGCAGGCATGGTTGAGTGAATGAGTGGGTGTGAGGCAGTTGGTACAGTGGGCTGCCTGTGTTGCCTTCTAGAACCCATTCTTTTTAAAATAGACAGATTTTCACTGATTTCAGAAAAGAAGGGAGAGAGAGCTAGAAACAGGGATGAGAAAGAATAATTGATTGGCTGCTTCCTGCATACCTCCCATTGGGGATCGAGCCCGAAATCCGGTGATGTGCCCTGACCAGGAATCAAACCACAATCTCCTGGTTCATAGGTCAATACTCAACCACTGAGCCACATCGGCCAGACGTGGTGTATTAATCTTAGTAGGTGGAACGACTAAGAAGTGAAACCACCATCACTTAAGCCACCAACGGAGACCTTCCCTGCTTGCCTTCCTCTCCCGGGCCCTCCCTGCTTCCACCCAGCTCCCATCCCACTGGTCCACGCTCTCTCCACGTATTGGTTTCCCATGGCTGCTGTGGCAAAGGGCACGCCCTGGGCGGCTTAAAAGAACAGGTCACTGTCTTTCCATCTGGTTGCTAGAACTGTCGTTAAAACACCCGAGGTAACATTCTCGGTGGCTCCATGAGAGAAAGGCAGTCTGGAATTTCAGCCAGTTCTTGTTCGCTTACAGCACAATGGTCAGGCCCCAGCAGCTGGGGTGGGGTGGGGGAGCTCCTGGAGTCATTGAGGGGTTCTGGAAGCCTCCTGAGGAGGCGGGGTGCAGGTTTGAGCACTCTCCCCGCGTGGAGTTAATTGACTCAAAGTCCTAGAAACCTCAGGAGGCTAGCTGCTGGCAAGAACTGTGTTCACTTCCAGCTTCAGAGGTGCAGTAAGCCAGGAGCAGCATTCATGGTGAGAGCCATCACAAGAAGAGCTAATGGATTGATGGAGGGAAGGAGAGTAATTAAGGGGCTGGAAGAGTCCTCACTAAAAGGCTTGGAGAGCAGCTTGAGTGAGAGGAGGACCCAGGCAGGATCCAGCCAGACAGGCTGCCCCCAGCCCGGCCCAGAACAGGCCCCTGATGAGGTTGGGAAGGCAGAACTGAGGCCTCTCTACTACATATGCCCCTGGACATCCCCGAGGGAGCACATTTCACAGGGAAATTGCCTCTTTTCCTCTATGAACATCACTCCTATTTATCGTTCCTCTCCCTCCTCCTGTAATGGAGAGCTCACCTTGGTCTTCCCCAAGAGCCTTTACAGAAATTCTTAGATATTGTCACAGTGACAGAGCTGAGGTCCAGGGCTGAGGTCACCCAGCCTGGGTGTATAGATTGTACTATTACTGTTTGGCCGGCGAAGTCTCTTTCGACTTATTATCAACTAGCGACCTGGCACACGAAATTCATGCATGGGTCCGGTCCCTAAGCCATCTTTCCTGGCTGCTGGCAGCCACCCCCGGTTCCCAGTTCACCATCGGGCGATTAGAGCTTGATGGCTGGGGGACGGGGGGAGGTACCGAGAGGTCAGCCGGTCCTGCCGCTCGTGGCCCTGCCCTCACCTTCTGTGTGTGGGGCGATCGGAGGGGTGAGGGCCTTGGCTTGGTGCCGCACACATCCCTCGCCGCCCACCCCTGCTCCCCATTTGCCATCAGACCATGGGAGCCTGCCGGCCAGGGAAAGGGACCAAGAGGTGGTCAGTGCATCTGATAGTGGCTGGTTGAGCGGTCATTCTGCCGTTATGGTCGCTGGGCTTTTATTATATAGGAAGAGCCAATTGTTCTCAGGATGATTTTGCCCCCAAAAGGAACATGCTTTTACAAATGTTTTATTAAAATATGCATATAGAAAAAGGGCATATATCCTAAGTGTACTAGTTGGATGGATTTTTGGAACCTGAATCCAGGTCAAGAAACCAAACATGTTAGCATGGGGAGTCTCTGGTTCCCCCACAGCGTGATCGCTGTTCTGACTTACAACAGCCCGAGGTAGCGTCTGTGCCTCAGGCAGACGCTCTGCTGAGTGTTATGTTGGTGGTGAGATTCTGCCTCGTTCTTGCCTGTGGCCGTAGGGTGTCCATTCTCATTGCTGACAGCTTTCTATTCTGTGAAGACGCCACAGTATATCCGTTATACAGTGACCGGCATTTGGGTTGTTTCCAGCCTGGGGCTATTACAAATAGTGTCACTGTGGACCTTTTATTTCTTTAGGTAAAGATACGTATGGCATTCTCAGGGACTCAGGTTCAGGGGTGGGGTCGCTAGATCAGATCCCCTGAGTGGTTGGATCAACGCATTCCCATCAGCAGTGCCTGGCCATTTCCATTGCTCTTGCTGGTTTCTTAACATGTGCTCTTTCTTATCATTTTTGTTTGAGTCATTTTTGAAGTGATATCAGTCTGTAATTTTATTTATTTATTTTTAAAAATATATTTCTTTATTGATTTTAGAGAGGAAGAAAGAAGGAGAGTGACTGAAACATCAATGATGAGAGAGAATCATTGATTGACTGCCTTCTGCACACTCCCTACATGCCTGAAACCCACGCATGTGCCCTTGGCTGGAATGGAATCTGGGACCCTTCAGTCCACAGGCTGCTGCTCTATCTACTGAGCTAAGCTGGCCAGGATATCACGCTGTAATTTTAATGTGAATCTCCTGATGACTAATGAAGTTGAGGACATTTCCTGTCTTTACTGAGTCCCTGGTTCATGCCTTAGCCAGACTGGGTGGCTTAAACAATGGACCATGTATTTCTCATGGTTCTGGAGGCTGCAAAGTCCAAGATCAAGGTGCTGGCAAGGTCATGTCTGGGAAGGACCCTCTTCCTGGCTTGTTGCCTTCTTGCTGTGTCCTCATAGGGGAGGGAGGGGAGATCTGAGAAAGAAAGGGAGAGAGAATCTAGTCTTTCTTTTTAGAAGGGCACTAATCCCATTCTAAGGGCCCCACCCTCATGACCTCACCTAAATGATGCAGTCACCTTCCAAAGGCTCCATCTCCAAACACCATCACATTGGGGGTTAGGGCTTCAGTGAGTTTGGGGAGGATACAGACATTCCTTCCATGAGAGTCAGAAAAGGGCCCAGTCTACCCTCTCTGGACACCAGAATCTTGATGGCAGTTTTCACTGGGAAATTGGCCCATTCCAGCTATCAATCCAGGAGAACTTGTAGGAATCCTTCAACACAGGAGCACAAAAACACAAAATAATTCACCAAATGAACGTCATTTGCTAACCTGCACGGGCCTTGCCTCCACATCAGGCACCGAGTGGGGTTCTTTGTTTGAGACCATACTATGAAATGATGGCATCCTGGCACATTCAGGCAAGAAGTCAGACGCATTTTGCATCATGCTAACAGGTCTTTGTGGCCTCGTGGCCTCTTCAATGGGTCCTCACCTACGAATGGATTGCTATGCCTCTGGTGTTCCCAGCATGCAGCCTGGCATTGGTGTGTGCTGTTGACTGTTGTTTAATCAGAGGAGGAACGTGCATCCTGCACAACTTGAGGCTCAGGGCCCAGAGCAGAAGGGACAGGAGGGCTGGCGGGAGTCTGATCACAGGGCTTGGAAGTGAAGGTGCACCCGGGAAGCAGGCCTGGGCCCCCTCTTCCTTCCACAGGCGTGAATCTGTACCAATGTCACCTTGCAGGAGATGCAGGAGCACGGTGCTTTGAAGGGTTTCAGAATGTCCTCCCTGCTGTGCAGGTGGGGGAGGGGGAGGGCCCAGCCCCAGAGCATATCAAACCCAGGCTGTCTGCTGTGTTTGATACGGGCAGGCAGGGGTTTGGTCTCCCTGGACGAGTTTTCATCATCGAAAGGCAGGAGCTCTGCCCTGTTGCCAGCTAAGGTTGGCACCAAAGTCAACGCAGAAGTGAAGACTTTGCCCGACAAGGAGAGAGAGGGACCGCAAAGCTGAACACGGGGTGTGCTCTGCCCGGGCTGCAGGGGTCGAATCTGGAGACTGAAGGCGCCTCCTTGGGAAAGTGATCTTGGGGGCCCCCTCTGGAGAACAGCACCTGGGCCCCACAGGCCATCCCCAAGGTCAAGATTGAGCTGGAGAGTCCAGCCTGGCCCTCACCTCCGGTCCAGCTCTGGGCCCAGAGCTATTGTTTGGCCGTGTTATCTTTTTCCTAGAAACTGCCCGCCTTCAGAACACGTAAAGGGAAGTAGGCTGAGCTCTAGGGGGACACAGAACCCCACCCCCAGTCTTCTAACACACCTGTGACGTGACCGAAGGGCAGAAAATCCACGTACTATTCCGAAAAGTTGCCGTTTGCCAAGTGTTCACACACGAGATTTCTTTTCAGCCTCAAACAATGCCTCGCTCAGCTGTGTGAGTGCTTGTACCTTCCACGCGGTAGAAACGCTGAGCTGCACAGAAGTCGCGTGGAACACTGTTTAAAAAACACCTTGACACTCAGGCCATGCCCGAGACCCACTAATTGGAAACAGTGGGGTGGGGTGCAGACAGCAGCCACCCAGCAGTGGGGCTGAGAACACGCCTGGTACGATGCGGCTGTGCAGTGGGGTTAGCCACTTCAGGGGCGTGGGCTGCAGAGTAGAGGCACCTGCATTCCTTGGTGCTTTGAAGGGTTTCAGAATGTCCTTCCTGCTGTGCGGGTGGGGGGAGAGGGAGGGCCCATCCCCAGAGCATATCAAACCCAGGTTGTCTGCTGTGTTTGGGGGGTCCACACTCCACTGGCCGGGCTCAGCTTTTCCTGTAGACGCAGGGTCTCACCTCCCGGGGGTCAGACAGTCAGACACGGCACAGTCTCAGTACTGGGGTACAGTCTCAGTACTGGGGCACAGTCTCAGTACTGGGGCACAGTCTCAGTACCGGGGTACAGTCTCAGTACTGGGGCACAGGCTCAGTACCGGGGTACAGGCTCAGTACCGGGGCACAGTCTCAGTACCGGGGTACAGTCTCAGTACCGGGGCACAGTCTCAGTACTGGGGCACAGTCTTAGTACCGGGGCACAGTGAGAACCTGCAGGCCCCGAGGGGAGACCGGCTAACCTGTGGGAGGAGGCCAGGAGGGAGCTCTTGTGAACACTTTCCTCCTTTAGGGCAGCCCAGGGATGTGTGGTTTCTGACCTGGTTTCAACCGGAGAAGCAGGTTGAGAAGCAAAGGGGATGAATTAGTGCAACCTCAGCCCCCAGCCCCAGGCGACAACGCATCAGTCTCCCCGTGAGCCGGGAGTCCCTGTGATCTCCTTAGCCAGGGAGGGGGCCGTCCCTGCTCCCACCTCCGCCCTCCAGGAGGCTTCCCTGGCTCCAGGCAGAGCTGATGACACCTCAGATCTTCAGCTGTGGGCAGGCTGGGGCCCGCCCTGTAAATGGGCACCCGGGAATAGGGACAGTCGGGGGGCTGGGGCCTCCGGCAGAGCTACATGGCTACGCTGTGGGTCTGGGTGGATAATTGACTCGTTTTTGTCAATTTCAGAGGCTTGTGTTTTTTTTTTAATATCTTAGTACACAGGAATTCCACATGGATCTTGAAACGCAGGAAATACAACATAAAACACAGATGGGTCTCCCAAGACCTCCATTCCCAAACGTAAATACAGGAGGAAAACGCTGTGCCGTGAAAAACCGAAAACCGGGGACCCGTGGTGCCAGGGGTAGAAATCCCAGTGTTTCACCAACAGCCTGATCTTCTCAGTGCTTTTGAGGCTAAATTTGTAGCTTCAGACGCTTCAGATGGATGCTTTCCTCTGAAGCTGCTGCGGAAAGGACTCATTTCCTGGGCGCTCTGTCCCCTCATTCAAAATGCAGGCCCACTTTTCCCGGGAGGGAGCCCGAGGATTAACGTTTCAATAGCCCTGGCCCCTGAGTTATTCCTCCTGGGGATCCTTTCTGAAAAAGAATGTCAGGGGGAGTTTGCAAAATAACAGCTCCTTCCTGGCCATTTAGCAAATAGAGGTCTGGCATGCTTTGTTTTTTGTGTGGGAAGTTGTTTTCTCAGACAGAGACACATGCCGTCTTTTTGACATCCCCAGGGAGTGTCTCAGCCCCAGTCCGTGTCCAGCATCCATCCCTGAACCAGGAATGACCCAGGGGCGGAGTCAGAGACTCAGGTGTAGACTGAGAAACACTTTCCACAGAAGCCCCCCCAAGAGCGGACTTGCGGGGAGCGGGGAAGGAGGGAGGCTTCTTCACCTGAGCATCGTCTGCCAGAAAGCCAGGAGCCATTTTGAGTTCATTTTCCTGATATTTAAAAACAGGATGCCGAAACCGGTTTGGCTCAGTGGATAGAGCGTTGGCCTGCGGACCAAAAGGTCCCGGGTTCGATTCCGGTCAAGGGCATGTATCCTGGTTGCAGGCACATCCCCAGTAGGGGGCGTGCAGGAGGCAGCTGATGATGTCTCTCTCATCGATGTTTCTATCTCTCTATCCCTCTTCCTCTCTGTAAAAAATCAATAAAATATAAAAAAAATAAAAATAAAAACAGGAGATCACGGAGAATTTTTAACCCGAGAAGGTTTTGAAGAGCATAGGTTCGTTAGACACCAATACCTGTCACTGTTGCCCGAGGGCCTTTTGTTTGCACATTTCTGTGTATTTCTGTGAAGGCCCGAGTATTGGCTGTGGTCTCAGAGGCCCACTGGGACGCTGGTCCCTCTGACACTCCTGTCGCTCTGAGAATCGCGTTTCTCTTCTGGGGCGCTCCTATCAGAGCTTTCTAACCCGGTGGACGGAAAGGGCTGAGTGCAGTCCCAACGCCTGGTCTGTGCCTGCGAAAATCCCTTTCTCACTCCCCCACCCAGTCCCCAGGGTTCTGTTGCATCTCTGTTCTCCTTTCTCCCCGAGAGCTCAGGACCCCAGGACTTCCGTCTCTCCCTTGTTATGCCCAGAGTTCGGGGTCCCCAATAATCAACCACTAAAGAGCCTTTTCTGATGCAAAAGCAAAGAGTCTTTATTCAAACCTGGGTTTGGCTCTCAGCCTCTTTCTGTCGCAGCAGTGAGGCGAGAGAGCGAGCCGGGGGGTGGGGGGGTTGGGAACATTGAGTTGTATGGGGTAGGATAATTAGGGGGCTTAGGAAATTGATGAGGGTGACAGAGATTGGTCACTTAAATTGGGGTCTTTCTGTGGTTAAGCCTAATTAGGACCTTCGCTGTGTTCCTGGAGCTTCATTGGTTCTTTCGGGTGGGGGTCGGGGAAGCTAGGACATGGCTGGCACCCCTGTGGCCCCTCCCAGAAAAGGGAGGGGGTTTAGGCAGGGGGCCCAGCCCTAGAGGACAAGATGGAGGGGAGCTCATTTCCTTTCACCCTCTGTCTGATGAAGGGGCGCATGGAAATCCCTCCAGTGAGGAAGCTACCGTGGGTTCACAGAGTGAGTTACGGACCGGGCGTGAGACCCCATCTCTGCGCTCATGCCATTCCCCAGCAATCCCCGTCTCAGCAGTGATGTTACTGCGTGTGCTGGGCTCCGGATGATGTGTGTGTGTGTGTGTGTGTGGTGTGTGTGTGTGTGGTGTCACGGCATTAACAGACATAATTATCATCATCATATTATTAATTTCACTGTGAGCAGCCTAATTTTGCCTTGGGAATATGTGGGGCCCCCTTTGCTGGCCTCTCTGCCTCTCATTAGGTTCCCACCTGACCCTCCGTCCCCTTCCTCCCGGGACACTGTATGATTTCCCCTCCTCTGCCCCAGCAGGCTGCTCATCTCTTCATTCACCGCAAGTTCCCAGCCTCCTTCGTGACCCTCACGTCGCCCTGGTAACGGGTCCCCGGCTAGCACTCTCTAGCGTTGCTCTCCACTGGGGCTCCATGGTGAACGGAGCCAACTCCACAAAGAAAATGGGGTGAGCCGGCACCGGGGGGCGCCTTCTGCCACACTCCGCGGCTTTCTCTTCATGACCACCCACTCTTCTCAGACACCCGCCCGACCTCTGACCTGCACATCCCAGTCAGAGCTGCTCCTGACGTAGACGGGGGGGGGGGGGCTTGTAATCTACAAGCTCGCTCCCACTCCCACCCGTGCAGACTCGTTAAGACTGGGTGTTTCTCAATGCGACGTGCCCACCGGATGTTGTGAGCGTTGGCGCCGGCCTTGGAGAGTGTCCTTCGAACGTGTCTGTGGCAGACGTGCCGCGACGTTCTCCGTGGTAGGACAGTTGGCGGGTGGGTGTCCCGTCCTCGGTTACAAAAACGACACCGAGGACCTTCGTGTGGCCATCTGGGCTCCACATCTTCTGATCGTTCCCTCCAGCCGGGCCCCTCTGAAGGGCATTTTGAGGTTCTGGAGAAGGGTTGGATCTTGGTGTCATTGGTTTTATTTTCAGCTGGGTCTCCTTGCAGGTATGTAAACAGTCCCAGGAAGGGTTCTGCCAGTAGGATGGCATGAAAAGACTCATGAAGAAAGACGTAGCCTGTCGAAACCAGTGTGGCTCAGTGGATAGAGCATTGGCCTGTGGACTGAAGGGTCTCAGGTTCCATTCCGGTCAAGGGCATGTACCTTGGTTGCGGGCACATCCCCAGTAAAGGGTATGCAGAAGGCAGCTGATCGATGTCTCTCTCTCATCGATGCTTCTAACTCTCTAGCTCTCTCCCTTCCTCTCTGTAAAACATCAACTATATATATATGAAAGACGTAGCCTGATCTATGGTGAGTCCCTCCCCCCTCCCGCCCCCAACACACACCCCAACTGGAATTCTGTCCCAATGGGGATTGCTAAACTGTCGGTCAGGTGTGACTGAGAAAGGCACCTTGACCCTTTCTTGCCAGAATGTTCTCTCTCAGAGGATTGCCTCTGTGCTGAGCAGTCATCCAATCGCTGACTCAGTGCCCCTCATGCTTCAGGACGGCCTGGGGGTTCATGGTTCCGCCCCACATCCGGGGCTTAAGCTGCGTACCTAGGACTTGTCCGCACAGAGGATGGTTCTCTGGCCACTGGCCCGGCTATGCCCCTTCCCAACTCGCCGCTGCTCCGTGCGTGGAATGAAGGAGCACAAAGAGGCTGCCACCTTCGGGGCGGGTGGGGTGGGGAGGGGGCTCTGTCTCATGTCGATCCTGTGGTCTGTGAGTAATTACTCTCGGTGGCCCGGTGATACTGCAAGTCTTTGGTGACAATCTCTATTGACCCAAGTAGTTCCCATGTATGTCCCGAGGGCCTAGATACCTCTCATGAGCCTCCACTCCTCCCCCATAAGCCCCTAATCAGGTCACACAGTGGTTGGCGCTCTGACTGGCAGGCTCTCACTCCTCACAGGGCTTTGCTGCGAACGGGCCGGTTTTTATCTCCCTTACTTGTCCGGCTTTGCCAGCAGCCAGATTCGTGCGCTCACAGCGACCTTGTACCGCACTCAGAGGAATAACCGCCTCCTGGCCCTTCGAGTGAGACCTTTGGAGCAACCCCAGGACACGTGCCACCTGCATGCGCCCGGACCGCAGCCGGGCGCAGCGTGTGGGTGGGAGCAGCGGAGGAGGGGGAGGCATTGCAGGTGATTAAGGTATCAGCACCCCCCCGCCTATCCCTGGGGGGAGGGGGAGTTAGGGGGGCAGGCCGCATGTTGGAAACTGAGGGGAGATTGAGCTCATCTGTTTGGAATCTATAACAAGCTAATGTGCTCCCCAAAGACGCTTCTGCCAGAAGAAAAGCCTGTCTGAGCAAAGGGAGTGGTTTGCAGAAGGCGGAGCTCTGGGTTCAAGCGAAGCTGTTGGGGAAGGAACCCCCGGGGGCAGCTGGTAGACACTAGTTTTTGCAAGCCTCCCCCAGCCGGGCCTCTGGGTGCAGCCCACAGAGAGCGGCCAGACCACTGCCGGGCCTTCCTGCAGCTTAATGCGGCCTCGTGAGGAGGGAACGACTCGTATGGCGCTCGCTGTGGTGATGGTAAAGCTGGGCGGAGCTTCCGGGCCTGGAGGGGCTGGCGGGAACCCTAATCCAGACACGTGTGTGTGTGTGTGAGTGTGTGTCACAGAGAGATGGACTGAGAGAGAGAATGAGAGACAAGAGTGTGTGAGAGAGAAACAGAGAGAGACAAAGAGTGCACACCACACAGAGGCCAGAGGGGTCTGCTGGAGGCGGAAGGGGGGTTAGGGGGGAAGGGAGGAACGGGAGGGGACACCTACTCTCCCTCCCCGCCTCACGAAGGCCTACCTTCCCCACCTTGTGCTGCGCGAACATTCCAGGAGCGCACACCCAGCCCATGTTTGAAGATAAGTGGCCTGATGACCCTGCGTACGTCGCCATTCTTCGCCTCGTGTTTCTGTGTGCCAGAGTTGGCAGCGAACCAAAAGCAGACATTTAAAACGGCCACGACGTTGGTGAGCCTGTTTTTGGCATTTCCCGTCATTTTAATGGAAGAGGGAGGTCTTAACTGAGGAGCGGCCCAGGGGGGAGGGGGGCTGCCAAGAGCCCCCACTGGAACCTGCGCCCCGTGCCCACTCTGAGGACAGTGAAAGTAATGGAGGGTGGGGACTCTAACCCATCCATCTCGTCCCACTGGCATGGGGAGAGCGTCAGCTTCCCACCCCCCGCCAGAGGCCAGGAGATGCTGAGCAGTATCAGCACCAGGGACAGCAACAACCCAGGTCCACAGAGAAGTAGTGGCTACATCCTGGGACACAGTATGGACCACAGGAGGGCCAGTAAAGGTGTCCAGAGCCCAAAGCCACATGCAGGGGACATGCCTGAGGGAGCAGGGAACAAGTGCAAGCACGGGGGACCTCGGCTGAGAAAATACCCAGGATCCTCACATGGGGATGAGGATGTTCTCCGATGGAGACACTCGGCAGATGGACCGCTGTCACATTTCCCCGAGTTCTGAAGCTCCAGGCCCTCAGAGAAAGGGGTCTGAGTCCTGCAAACACCCCCGTTAGCACCTTTGTGGGTGAGTGTGCTCTGAGCCGCCTCAGAGCGGCCGGATCACTGCAGACCCAGAGCCACGTGCAGCCTGGAGCTCCAAGGCGGCTCATTGCGATCAGCACCTGCTGAGACGCCCGCAACCCAACACCCAATTAACTGAAGTGGGGACCTGGCAGGGAACCGGGAGGGGCACCACAGGCGACCTGGAGTTTCTGTGCCACGTGTTTGCTCCCGAAGGGCAGGGACCAGACCCCCCACCCGCGCTGCCTTTCTCTGTCCTTCACAGCAGCTGGCACGATGCCGGGCAGGAAGGAGGCGTGTCTCTGTGTGCGCGTGGAGGGGCTGCTGTGTGCTGAATCTGCCTCGGGGGCTCTGTGGTCGGATATTCCGTCTTGGCCGACCTGGGGCTCTCCAGGGACCTCCACACTGAGAAAAATTCACGCCTGCTCGTAAACTCTCAATCTGGGGCAGCAAATTGTTCACAAAGCTTCTTAGAACAGCACCGACGTTAGAAACCTTTTCAATTCTCCTTGGAGGCGCTTTAGGAGATCTCAGTTCTCTTCGGGGTGAAGTCCAAAAATCTTAGCATGGCAACTGGTAGTCACCATACTCGGCCCGTGGCCAATCCCCCAGCTCAGCACCCACACTTCCCATTGCGTGCCTGTTGGTTCCCTGGACCTGCCACACTCCTCCCGCCTCTGATCCTGCTCATCCTATTCCACCTTCCCGGGAATGGCTCCTCCCCCATCACCTGCCCCAGGCCTCGCCACTTCCCTTAGGATACAGCGCAGATGCCATCCCCTCTGTCCTCTATACACTCTTCACGTAGACCTCCTCCCCGCAGCTGGCGTTCTGTGCTCTGGTTTCTCTTTTCTTTTTTCTATTGTGTGTGAGAAGCTGCTGGAAGATCGGTCTGGTATTTATTCATCACTCTCCTCTTCGTTCCAACACTGTGCCTTGTATAGTCTAGGTATTAAATAGGTTGTTTGTTGAATGAATTAATGAATGAATGAGTGAGTGATGGGCTAAAGATCAATCCAGGAAGATCATATAAGAACCTCACTGTGCCGCCGAAACCGGTTTGGCTCAGTGGATAGAGCATCGGCCTATGGACTGAAAGGTCCCAGGTTCGATTCCGGTCAAGGGCATGTACCTTGGTTGTGGGCACATCCCCAAGAGGGGGCGTGCAAGAGGCAGCTGATCGATGTCTCTCTCTCATTGATGTTTCTAACTCTCTACCCCTCTTTTTTCCTCTCTGTAAAAAATCAATAAAGTATTTAAAAAAAGAAAGAACTCACTGTGTTAAGGCTCCCATTCTTGTCATTTCCTCACTGATGGACTCCACTGAATCGCGGGGATGGGAGCCACACTCTCCGTCTCTGAGACCCACAGCCACTGTCGGAGCTTTTCTGGGGAAAAACCAGAGTCAGCCTGAAAGCGCGACTTGGAGCCACAGAGAGAGACCACGGGGAGCCTCAGGAGCGAGTGGAGGTCATCCCGGCCTGGCTTTCTTCTCGACCTGGACGCGGGCTGTCATGCGGAGAGCGAGAAAGAATTCAAACTAAATGAAGGAAGTAGCTGATCTTGTGGTTCCCGTCAGCGCTTGCCATTAATAACACGTGAGTCAAAAACTTCCCACTCGGCACTTCTTCTCCTTTGGGAAGGAGCTGGGGAGGCCTTACCCTGACCACATGAAAGGCATTTCTCTCTCCTGCCGTGTGAAGTCCACGCCGAGCAGCGGACAGCCAGGTCTCCCAGCCAGTTATGGAAGAAGAGGGGGAAATGGCGAGTGTGGGTTAGTGGGTGGTTGGACAGAAGGATGGATGGACAGAAGGACAGATGGACACGTGCATGCATGTATCCTAGGAGCCTAGGAGAAGGATGTGAAAAACTAGGGGAAATTAGCCCTCTCCTTTCCTCTCTCTGAAATCAATAAAAAAAATATTTAAAAAGACCCGGGGAAATGGAATGATGAAACTGCTTTAAGGACACGTGTATGACTAGGGAGAGAGGAGAGGTGTTCTCTGCCCCAAACGGAGGGGTTTGTTCGGCTGGCAGAGGGGAGAGGGGAGAGAAGGCTTCGTCTCCGCAGGGCACCGCGTGCTGCCAGTGCCCCATGGGGCCCGCAGGTCAGCTTCCCCTCTGCCCAGGGAGAGGGACTGAGTTCGCAGGGGGGAAGGCTTTGCAACCAGAAAATGTCTCCGGGATTCAGTGAAAGCAGAGGCTCCAGTACTTCCCTCTCTAAATCTTTCTGGTGACTGGACCACGGCCCTAAAGGCTGGCAGATAGATGTGTGAAAAGCAGGGACAACCCACAAGGAAAACCCTCTTACATTCCACAACGAAGAGCTATGGTTAGAGGTACGAACAGCGAGCTGAATGAACCGCTTCAAGAGAGCCGTGGAGGGAGGGCTGACTTTGACCGGGGAGAGAAGGTAAGCTAGAGGAATTGGGGCGGCCAGCCTCACTCACTCTGTCCCCCTCCCCCTCGACCACCTACACAGCGTGTTGGGACTTCAGCTCTCGCCCGGGTGTGGGCGTGTGGTGGCGGGGGGGGGGGGGCTGAGGTGTGAAAACGATGACGTCACACAGCATTTGTATTCATCAGCATCCATGCTCGGACCCCTGGGCATCAATCGTTTCCTGCTCCCCTCCAAAGAGCAGTTTCAGGGCGTGTTACTGTTACATGTTACACACACATCGGGGGCTGGAGGAGCGCCGAGAGGGAAGCGACTGTAATGAGAGCCAGTTGTCAAGTCAGGGTGTCTGGAGTTCAGAGTCGCGGGTAGACCCCAGGGCCAGGGTCAGGAAGGCCAGTAGGTGGTCTTCGCAGGCTACCAGCTGCCTGAGTCCTCAGCACTTGGAGGATGGGGGCTTGGGTGGGCCACTCCATAGCACTCCTGTCCGCCCAGCGAGGATGGGGGATGACGTGGCTGGTTCCTCTCCTGTGCTCTGGGAACTAGAGGTGGAAAGGGCAACCACGGCCCCGTTTAGAGAGGCCAAGCGCTCCGGCTTTTGCTCTTGGACTGACATCCGCAGCCTTGGAGCAAAACGCTGCAGCTCAGGAGAATGACGCTTTGCGCTTTGACATTGAAACTCCAGTGCAAGGGCAGCTTCGCGATCAGGAGAAAGGAGGCTGGGGGAGGGTGGTCCTGGCTGAAGGAAGGACCCGGGAGAAGAGGAACGCGCCTCTGTGTTCCTGGGGAAGGGTCGGCAGGAGGACGCACTCCCTGCCCAAGGAATCCCAAGGCAGCGTCCTCAAAGCCGGAGGGGGGGACCTCTGAATTGGGGTCAGGGCAACACAGGATTCAAATCCCAGCGGGGCCACTTACCGACAGGGTGATGGAGGGTGGGTAGGAACCCCTGAGCCTCAGTATCCTTGGTTGGAGGCATCATCTCGTACATCCAAAGGTCACAGGTTTGATTCCCGGTCAAGGGCACAACATAACCAGGTCGCGGGTTCTCTCCCCAGACACGGAGGACATGAAAGGCATGTTAATCCTCCGGTGAGGATTAATCAAAAAAACCAACAAAACAAAAACACACAAAAATACATCCTTCATGAAGAGAGGGAGGCAGATCAAAGGATGTCCTTTGAAGTCGACGCCAGCCCCAGCTTCCAGCTCTCATGCTCATTAGCCACCCTGCTTCTGGGAAATGAGGACCGCATGAGGAGCCACTGAGTTCAGGCATGCAAAATCCTAGAACAGGGCATCGCACAGGTGCCCGGGCATAGGGCTCTGCCCGCCCTGGGGACCCAGATGCCATAGGTCCACAGGCGTTTGAGTGTCTGGTGTTTTACACAAGACCTGGGGGGCCCAGCCCGGTTCCTTAGCCACTGGCTCCAGGCTGCCTCTCCTCACCTCTCCATTGTTGTGACTTGGGGCTGCAGGGACCTGTGGGGACATTTCTCTGCTCCCCAAGGGGGAGCCCTGGGCTTTCCCGTGGTCCTGGGGGAGCAAGGGGCACCCCATTCCTGTGTAATTCCTCGGGAGGCTGCCAGGAAGATACAGTATGCTCGTCGATTTGAATTTCAAATGAACAGTAACGTACATTGTTTTAGCATAAGTCTATCTCAAATATTTCACGGGGCATGCTCCCCCTAAAAATACGCTTGTGTTGTTTCTCTAAAATGAAGACGGAACTGGGCATTGTGTATCTGCCTTTGCAAAATCTGGCAAGCCCGTCCTTCGTGCCCTTCCATTTCCCTCTCCACATGCCAGTTGCGTATCGCCTGCCCACCCCTGCCTCCCCAGCCCCTGAGGGCAGTAACTGCCTGCCGCTGTCTGCGGTCTCCAGCCTCCCAGCAGGCCCAGCGCGGAGTGGGCGCTCAACAGCGTGTTTGCCGATGAAAGATGCCCAGAGCATCTTGCCCGCACCGCACCGCAGGTCTGCACACGCGTGCGCACACACCGCTCCCCACATGCAAGGGTTGCACTGCATTCTTTAAGCAGCCACGTGGCGTTTCATTTTCCTTTATTGATTTACTTTTTGTTAGTCCTCACCTGAGGGTATGTTTTCCATGGATTTTTAGAGAGAGTGGGAGGGAGGGGGAGAGAAACAACCACGTGAGAGAGACACAGGGATTGGTTGCCTCCCTCCCAGACCTTGACTGGGGCCGGGGGTCGAGCCTGCAACCCAGATACGTGCCCTTGACTGGAATGGAACCCTGGACCCATCAGTCTGTGGGCTGGCGCTCTAACCACTGAGCAACCAGCTTAGGGCCATGTGGTCTCTCTGCTCCTGCCTGCCTGGCCTCCCGCCATCCCTGTGTCTCTCTGAAGGTCTCGAAACCGTGAAAGGTCGGAGCCTCCACTCCGGGCTGGTCCGGGTCACGCTTCCTTGAGACCTCCTTCACCTCTTCTTTGATGAAGGCCGTGTTTGCCTCACCTCCCACTTTTAAAGCAATTACGCTAATTAAGCTAATTTTTCTTTATCCCCTCTTTGCAATTTGCATAAATGGCAAATTTATATATAGTGCCCCTAATTCTCCCATAACTGCTCTGTAATTAACAGGATGCTCGGGCTAAATATAAATAAGCGCAGAAGGAAAAACAGCTTCCCGCTAAAACAGCCCATCAAGGCTGGGCGAGAAGCAAGGCCGGGAGCTGAGGGCGGGTCCGAGCCTGTTTTGGGCTCATGGCGCCTGATCAGGTCTCGTCCAGGGGAGACCCCGCTAAAGGTCGCCGCTGCCAGTGTCTCCTCGAGCAGTTTCAGGACAAGGTGCGGGCCATTTGCCTGCAATAACAGTCGTTTCTCAAGGCGCTGGAGCAGTGTGGCTGCAGGGGGACAGTGGTCTGGTGGCCCGTGGGGTTGGGGCTGTGGTTCTGAGCAGCTGGGTCACCTGGAGCTCAGGAACAACAAATGGCATCGCGGGGCCCCGGGTGCTTTCCACCACCTGTTGGCACACGCAGGTCGGCCAGCATCCCCCATCACCTCCCAGATGTGGGAACATCCCGGTGAAGGAGGTTTGCTGAAAAGATAGTACTGCCCTAACCGGTTTGGCTCAGTGGGTAGAGCATCGGCCTGCAGACTCAAGGATCCCAGGTTGGATTCCAGTCAAGGGCATGTACCTTGATTGTGGGCACATCCCCAGTAGGAGGTATGTAGGAGGCAGCTGAGGGATGTTTCTCTCTCATTGATGCTTCTAACTTTCTATCCCTCTTCCTTCCTCTCTGAAAATCAATACAATATATTTTTTTTAAAAAAAGATAGTACTAGTCTAGCCGGTGTGGCTCAGTGGTTGAGCATCAGCCTGTGAACCAGGAGGTCACAGTTTGATTCCTGGTTTGAGCACGTGCCTGGTTGTGGGCTCGATCCCCGGTGGGAGACATGCAGGAGGCAGCCGATCAATGATTCTCATCACTGATGTTTCTATCTCTCTCTCCCTCTCACAAATCAAGAAAAATATATGTAAAAAAGAGAGAGTACTAAGTTGTGATTGAGATTCCTTCTATGAATGCATGTTGATGTATCAATACTCGGCTCATATACTAGTTCTTGGTGTGGTGATGGAAAAGCCGGTCCTTAGATCCTGGCCCCAATTCTCCCCTCGCTCTGTGACCTGGGGCAATCACAGTGCGTCTAAGCCCTTTCCTTCTCTGCAGCGGGGACCATGGACCGATGGTTCCCTGGAAGCCTCACCCGCAGGCTCTGCATGGCGTCCTGCCCCAACTGTGGCTTCCTGAGGAGAGACTGCCGAGCAGGCTCAGCACAGGGCGAAGGCCATGGGCAAAGCAGGCCTGGGGGGACCAGCTCAGCTCCCACGAGCCCTGTCCCGGTGACATCACACCGAACCCGCGGGCGGGCGAGCTCCTCAGAAACTCAGCGCCCAGGGTTTCTATGTGGGCCGGTCACACAGCACCCTCTGCCGCTGCCAGAATCCAGCCTCCCCGGAGGATGGCAGGCGTTCAGCATCATCCTTTGTACAAACAGTTTGGGCACTGGGTATCACTCTGATCAGATGTTGGGGACCCTCTCAAAATCCAAGTCCCCACAAACGCGCCAAGGGCCGCTTGGCTAGCAGGCCGGGGGACAGCCGAGATCAGGAAGCGTGAACGCTGCTCCGCAGAGCCGCCTTGGATGTCACATAACGTGGTCCCCAGCCTGTGACGGTATGAGACAGGACACCCCAGTGGGAGGTTGGAGCCATGATCGCTCAGGGGAGAATCCCAGCCTGGCTTCCGGCTCAACAAATCCCCTATTCCTCTGGGTAAAGGGGTTTACAGTGGCTCCCAGCGTGGGCATGGACGTTAAATAGGGTGTGTTCCGCCCCCCCCCCCCATGCCCAGCATGGGGATTGGCACAGGGAAGACTTCCAAAGAGCCTTCGTTGATTGGCTGAGAACTCTTTGGGCAGGCGGACCGCCCGAGGGGCATCTTGAAAAGACCAGTCAAGGCCGGCACTGGCTGGTAGAAGCGGCTCCCATTGAGGCACAGACGCTGCATTTCCTGTCTCATGGGATTCAAAGACCCCTGTTTCAATATGACATCCTGGGAACGAACCCAATTATAGTAAAAAAAAAAAAATCAAAGAGAATTTGGGAAAGATGGTCTTCAGTAATTTGGGGGGATAGGAAATCTCTCTTGCTAAATTGTCTTGTGAGAGACATTTTAATGGTGTCGGGAGGGAGGTTTCTTTTGTACTGAACGTAGCAGCCCCTGATGGGCCCTCGAAGGGAGTCTTCGCCAGCATCCCCGGAAGCCGACGAGTGTCGCTGGAGCGCGATGTGGGGGAAGGAATCCAGGTTCTGTCTGAATTCTAGATCTGCTTCAAATCCTGGCCACTCTCGGTGTGGCTTGGACCAGCCAGTTAGATTCTCTCTCTGTCTCGGTTTCTTATTCTATAAATGGGCATAGAGCCCTGGCCCATGTGTCTCAGTGGTTGAGCATCATCCTTGTATCCAAAGGTCACTGGTTTGATTCCCAGTTAGGGCGCATTTTCAGGTTGCGGGTTTGGTCCCCAATTGGAGCATGTGCAGGAGGTAACAATTGATGTTTCTCACATCTCTCTCTCTCTCCCCACCCTCCCTTCCTCTCTTTCTAAAATCAATTAAAATATTATTTTATTCAAAATATATTTTTTAAATTGGCATGGAAATCCTTCTTGCAGAGTTGTGTTAAGAAGTAAACTAAGGCCGAAACTGGTTTGGCTCAGTGGATAGAGTGTCGGCCTGTGGACTAAAGGGTTTCAGGTTCGATTCCAGTCAAGGCCATGTACCTTGGTTGCGGGCACATCCCCAGTAGGAAGTGTATAAGTGGCAGCTGATCGATGTCTCTCTCTCATTGATGTTTCTAACTCTCTATCCCTCTTCCTTTCTCTCTGTAAAAAGAAATCAATAAGATATATTTAAAAAAAGCAGTAAACTAAGAAAATTCATGCAAAGCATCTATGGAATAAGAAGCACTTACTGTAATTTCTCTCCCTGGAGAGAAACGTTTGATTATTTAGCATCCCAACCAGAACAATGGTTTTCTCAAAAGACCTGTTAGTGGAGAGACCTCCAGGAAATCTCTTTTGGTGTTTGGTTTAAAATCATAATCAGTGCACTGCCCCTCTTAGGAGTTGAGGCACTCACACTGTATTAGGCAGCTTTGCCAAGTGACAAATGGTCCCCAAATCCTAGCTGCTCACTCCAGCAGATGTGTATCTCTGGTTCTCATCACGTGCTGGAAGCTGTGGTTTGACGGTCACTGCTTGGCTTTGCTCCATGGATCTTCTCCTTCTGGGGTCCAGACCCAGTGGGGGGAGAGCAGACCTTAACACATGGAAGAAGGAAGTTCAGTGAGGGACAGTTGAGTGGCTCCCACACAAAATCTCTAGGAACTGTGGGACCAGGCTAAGCAATAATGAAGCAAGTGAGGGCCACGCAAGCTGGAACCTACATAGAAATTTCTCCGAGAAATCCCAGCAGGGAGGAGGCCGGAGGTGCTCCCAGTGGAGAACATGCCTCATCTCCAATGTGACATGTTCGTGGCTTCGCAGCATAAAACCCCTCCACTGATCTGAATGTTGAAAAAGCTGGCCTGAGAGCCCACGGTTTGGGGAATGAAGGAATTAGAAGGAAATCTACAGAGAAGCGTGGAAAATTCAGCCAAGAAGCTAACGCAGAAAGATGGAAGCGGGAATTACTAGGAGAAAGACCTCAGTGTGTCCACCACTGCCGGGGAACCCAGAGAGAGTGAGGGGAGGGGAGATGCTGGGTGAGAGGAACAGGTGGGAAGGACAAGGCACCCACACACTGGCTGCAGGGAAATAAAGGGGGTGTTTGTAGAGGTGTGGGTGGGGGTAGGAGAAGCCACAGGGAGTGCATGGTGCAGTGGCCTAGAGCTGGTACTGCCTGAGGAACTCCACCCCCGATGGGAAGGGGGGAGGGAACGGTCACCAGATTCCAGGCAGAGAGCCCGGTGGAGAGGACCGCTCAGCAGGAGACGTGACTTTTGAGGGAAGGACATGGTCCTCTGGTGGCTACACAGAGAGGGAACCTGGGAAATGAACACCCTGACCGTTCTCTCTAGCACCCCCTGCCGTCCTGTGTGCCCCCACCCACTTCCTCCCTGATCAAGGGCTTTTGCTGGCCTCCTGAGAGCCATCCAGTCTGTCTGTAGGCGGGGCAGCCCCAAATTGCAAGGCCTTTAATGTCCCCAAGGGAAACTCCAACCAGCGGGGAGAAGGATCCACAGAAACGTGCTGCAGCTTTGCAGGCCACCCCACGGGTGCCCAGGGCGCCTCAGAAGTCGCAGTGGGACAGGGTGAACGCGCTCTGCCGACCTTTCTCCCTCACTTTCTCCCTCTCCCCGCTCATGCTTCCTGGGATCGCCTTCCCCATGAATGGCCTTCCTCCGAGACCCAACCCCGAGATCTCCTTGTGAGAAAACCCAGACCGAGGTGCGTGGCGAGTGTTCAAACAGCAGCTTTATCACCAGCCCACACGGTGTGTGTGTGTGGGGGGGTGAGACTTTCCACCTGGGAATTATGGGGACACAGAGGAGGAGGAGCCCAGTCTTAGGAGGTGGGGGCGGCCAGGAAAGGCTTCATGGAGAACATGATGGCATCTGAGTACAATCTCCCGTCAGCGGAAGGGGATGAAAGTGGCTCGAAGATGAGAATCTGTTCCATGTGTCTTCTCTGCGGGGGAGAGCTGAATGGACCCCCCCCGTCTGCATTTTTCTCCTCTTGCTGTTTGGAAGGCTCTGCTCTGGGGGAGCACATCCTTTTTGGGGAGTCTGTGCTCTTTCACGATTTGCCAAGCACCTCCCCAGCGAGGCACCCCGGAGTCTGCTACCAACGGAGATTCCAGGAGAAAGCGGATCCGGATGACGGGCTGGAGGGGAAAGATCGTGTGGTCGCTGCCCTCGGCACCTCGGTGGCCTTCCCTGGAGGAATGTCAGCACCTGTCGGGCACGGGGGTCGGCTCCCCCCAGCCGCACACCCATCTGTTCAAATGGGGAAGGAAAGGCTCGTTCCGGGAACTGGAAGAGGCCGGATGCTCTCCAGGGGAACTGACCCGCATGGTTCTCCGATGCTTCCCTCTGATGACCTCAGCTCTGACTGGGGCCCATGGAGCTCAGGCATAAGGGAGCTCAGGGGTTCGGGGGACCGTGGTCCAGATCCCTCATCTCTATGGGAAACGGTCAGGACGTTGAAACCACGCTGTGCTGTCCAAGATGCCACGGGGATCCTAGTCATGGTTAATAATTATTAAACCAATTATTAAACTGCCCGCGGGGCCAGGCACTGTGGTCGGTCCCTTAAAAATGTGATCTGGTGTCCTCCTGGCAATTACACGAGACAGTTCGTTTCCATTTGAGGAAGAAGGCACTGAGGTGCCGAGAGAAAGGTCCCCCGTTCCAGGCCACCGCCCCTGGACCACCTCCCCCATTTCTCACGCTAGCTGTGGTGCGGGGGAGGGGGTACCCACTGGCCCTAGAACCTATCATAGTCCCGCCTCTTCCCACGGCAGAGCTGCTTGCCAATGCGCTCAGAACGGGAGAAGAGACGAGTAAATCTGCGTCAACTCCTTGGCTCCTACCGAGCAGACTTACATAAATGCCCTTTTCTCCCTCTGGAGATCCTTCGGGTTTTTCTCAAACGTGAACATCTTCTTTCTATAAAACCCCTCGAAAATCCAGCTCTTTACTCTCTGATCTGTGCGTCCCAGACCCATCCCATCCTCAGCGTTAGACCCTATCTCCTCTCGCCAGCCTGCAGTGAGCGCCAGCCACGCCCCCGTTAATGACATATCACAGGTTTATCGGACGCACGAAGCTTGCACATGCGTTAGCTCATCGACCCTTACATCAATGAACTCCCCAGATGGTGGTATTTCCCCCATGTTTCTGAGGTTTCAGAAGATGAATTATGAGTGGTTGTTGGTGATGGGAAGCAGGAGGGTTAGAACACGCTATTGTCTCGCCTCAGATCTGCTGTCCAAGAACCACACGGAAGAACTGCCCATGTGCAAGTAGAAAAGCAAAGAAGACCCACGCTGTGTGCCCTAGGAAAGAGGCACATCTGGGGGGGAGGGGACTTGCATCCTTAGCCCTGGCTGTTCACAGGGGGGAGGCCCGCCGAGTGCCAGGCGCTGTTCTAGGTGCTGAAAACATCCAGGTGGATAAAACCCAGGCACTGAGCTCAAGGGGTTGGCAGCCTCATGGGTGACACACACAGGCAACATAGTGCGAGCACAGTGACCAAGACAGACACATATCATGGGGGTTGAGTTCAGCAGTCACGGGTTTGTTTTTCTTCCTTCGTTGGAAGTGCTGATGGTGGGAACTGAGCTGACATGTCTGTCACCTTTCCCAGGTGTCTGGTGTCCACTCACAGGGGGTTTTGTTTTAACCCTTTCCTGTCATCTACTCGCCCTCTGTCTAGTCTTAGGAAGAGCTTGTCCAAAATGGGAACTTTTTATTCCTCGGAGGTTTCATATCACTTGACATTATCTAGTGCTATTGCTTTTCTTCGGGGCTGGGAAGAGATTTTTGACCAGTAAGTTAATTTACTGGATGGTTAACTTAGGTTTTCTATTTCTTCTTGAGTCAATTTTGTTTTTTTTACTGAAAGTATTCGTTTCATCCTAGTAATGAAAATCACTGTCACAATACCATGCACAGCATTGTTTAATGCTTGCCAGATTTCCTCCAGAATTATGAAACGGGAATTATGTTCTACTGGTGTTCGAAATATTGTTTATTTGTGTCTTTTCTTTTTTTCTTGAGCAGTCATGTCAGAGAGCTGTTTTATGAACCTTTTCATCGGGCCACCTTTAAAACATGAACATCTTCACAGTGCCCTTATTTTCTCATTCATTGCTTTCTTATTTTATCTCTTGTAAGCTTCTTTCCGTTTATTCTGCTGCTTTTCCTAGCTTTTGAATTAAATATGTGGCTTCCTAAGATTCATTGTTTTCTAAGACTTCCATGTAGGGCAATATATCTCCCTCTGAGTATCCTTTTAATTGCCTCGCGCAGGTTTTAATATGCGGTGCTTGCATCATCTTTCACACCCAGATTTCCATTATGATCTCTGCTATCACTCATGAATTATTAATTGTAGTTTTTTTTCCATTTCTAAACATATGTTGTGTTTCTTTGCACGGTCTCACTCAAGTAAGGTGGTGGCAGTCTATTTTCTCTCCTACAGCAATAAAGCAGTGGCTTCTGGAAAAATTTCCGGTGAAGGTGATAAACACATCAGGTCTAATTCACAGGGGGGGAAAAAAAGTAGAAATAATGGTCTTAGATCAATTACACAGCTACATAGAGTAGTGTTTACTTACTGCTGAGTTGAATCTGAATTTTTATGGGATTGTTATCATTCAGCCAACATTTAGTTACCACTCAATATATGGGAGGAATAGCCCTAGCTGGTTTGGCTCAGTGGATAGAGTGTTGGCTCAGTGTCTGGAGGATCCTGGGTTAGATTCTGGGGCATGTGTGGGAGGCATCCAATCGATGTGTCTCTCTCGAATGGCTATTTCTCTGTCTCTCCCCCTCCCTTCCATTCTCTCTAAACATTGACGGGCAGATATCCTCAGGTGAGGATCAACAGCAGAAAAAGTATATAGAGATATACGCAAGGAATGTGTTTGGAACCAGGGAGACAGCGTGTGCTGAATTCTGTGAGGGGGTCGGCAGAGAGGGTGTGGGTGAGTAGAGGAGGGGGACCTGGTCCAGAGAGGTGCCAGGTGAAAAGGAAGAGGGCACCCAGAGGCTCCTGGGGAGGGCCCGGCTCTGCCGTGCCTGGAGGAAGAAGCAGAGCCAGCTGGGCGGTGGGGCGCTTTTGCAGGCACCGGCACGGCCTGGGCAAGTGCCCGGGGAAAGGGGTGGATGGAAGCACAATGCAGGGACGGCTAGAGCCTCGAGCCAGTGCGAAGCAGGGCCTGGAGCTGAGAACAGAAGGACGGGCAGGCTTCCTACGTGACGGCGTGAAAGCCTAACTCCACTCCTGCCCATAGCCCTCCAGTCTGTCTCCCCAAGAACTCAGGCTGCTCCCTTTGCTTCGAGAAACAGGTGGGGTGGTGGTCCTTACCTTCCTCTAACAGAAAACGAGAGCTATCCAGTCTTCCAGCAGCTAAAGACCCCACCTCGCTCACCCCTGCACCGGTGGAGGGGAAATGACGGTGGAGCAGAGACTGGCTTCTTAGTGCAGGCCAGACACTTGCGAGGGCCTTACGCCCGTCTTTCATTCAGCTCCACCCATTGGAGGGGGTCCTGATACTCTGCTTCCTGTTACTGTTGAGGAAGTGGAGTTTCAGGATGTGGAGTACTTGCCCAAGGTCACTGTCAGTCCCAGGACAGGGTTTGTAGGTGTGGGCACTCCCAGGGAAAGTCAGAGCAGCTGTGCAATCTGGTCCTAGGGAGCAAGGGGTTAAAGCACCTCAGCCATATTGATGCTCATGACCCCATCTCCACCTCCAACCCCCACCTCCTACCCAATGTACCTGGTTTTACTGAGAAATTTGGGGGGCCCAGGGCAGCCGGTCAGGATTTGGCTAAAGGCTGGGCCTGTGTTCGGTTGATCAGGCACAGGGTGTGTAAGCAGATGGGCTGTGGGTGGGAGGAGCGTTCCGATGGAGAGAGATGACAGCTGCCTTGAGAAAGGAACATTTGAGAAAAGCAACAAAATACTCAGAGAAGACATTGGGGTCTGGGCATTGGTGCGTGTGATTTATCCCTCTCCTTTGTAACCTTAAACAGCCTTCGGAACGAATACTCACAGGCAACGAACTGCCTGCTCTCCCAGCTTTGAGGAACTGATTTGTGCTTCGGCAGAGGAGGAGGCGGAGGGGGTGGGTATGAGTGTTTGTGTATATGTGTGTGTGGGGGTTTGTTTTTATTGATGCTTATGTGGTGAGAGAAGACTTCATTGTAGATGGTGGCAACTCAAGCGTTTCAACCAAATCCCAGTTCCAGCCATAGAGAGAGCTCAGAGACCTTGGAGAGGGCTCAGGAAGGAGGTGGGCAATGGAAGCGCGGTACACAGGATCTTCGCAGCTGGTGTGCCAGCGCTGAGCATTCTGGGGCTTGGCATGACTGGGCACCTGGTCTTGGCTGTGTTAAACTGCTTCGATGTGGGGGTTGCTGGTTACTACAGCATGACCTGACTTATGCTAACGGACACATAGGTCAACCGTGTATTAAACAGTTGCTATTGCTGTCTTTACACAAGGCCGTTGGGGTACATGATGACAAAGATGTTGGTTTCCACTGAGCCGGTGATGAAGCAGAGAAATAACCTCACAATGACCATGCAGCGGGATACGGACTCAGGTGCAGTTTGCTTTGGGAGCATAGAGCAGGAGCATTCTGTAGAGCTGGAGGTCAGCGAAGCCTTCCCAGAGAAAGTGACATCGAGTCAGAACCGGCAGAGGGATGGAAATACAGTTAGGAAATACAGTGGTACCTCGAGATACGAGTGCCCTAACATACGAGATTTTTGAGATACGAGCCGTCGAGCGAGCGATTTTTGCTTTGAAATACGAGCAACAGTTGAAAGAGGAGTCATCGCGCGGATCGGCCGGCTGCACACGACCCACCAGTTTACCGCGACTCGAGCGTCTCCTAGTTTCCCACGCCTCAAGGTTACGGAACGAATTAAACTCGTATCTCGAGGTACCACTGTACAGTTCTTTGAGGACGAGGCGACAAGCTGCGCATGGAGCACGTGGCAATCCCCGGCAGGTAGTTCCGTGTCCCCCATTCTTCAAGCACTTTTCCCCAGATCTCGACGCCATCTTTCCAGAACAATGCCGAGTCTCCCCCTTTGCTTCTCTGCACACGGAGTCCTCCTTGCTCCTCTGCACACAGAGTCCTCTCCCTCTTCAGAGCCCCGTCTGCTTGGGACTGCGGAGTGTCCAGACTTGCTTTCGCGTGGCCATCTGCGTGTGATGGGCTTCAGGGACCGTAGCGACAGGCCTGAGTCATTCCATCTTGTGACTTAGAGAGTCTGTCTCAGCGACTGAGCCAGAAAACTGTAAAGGCTCGGAACAGGTGGATCGGGGACCCAGGAAGAAGAGAGTGAACTCTCTCCTCGCACCCCACTGGTCTTGGTGCAGATCTGTCAGAAGACGTGGGAACCGGAGGCTCCCGCCAGCACCCCGAGTTAACGACTCAGAAATTCAGAGCCAGGTCCTGGGTTTGCAGTTTGCAAAGGGAATGTGGGCAGGCCGGTCCCGGGGCTCTGGCTCCCCTTAGGGCATGGAAGGAGAGGATGATGAGATTTCTTCAGCGGTGCCCCGTAGTTTGGGGGCCAGCTGAGGTCTGGTGAGAGCCTCCATGGACCAGTTCCAATATGACCCTGCCGTGGAGGGCTGACCCCCAGATAGGAAATGCAGAGGGTGGAACCGGGGCAACCCTGCTGTGTGGGGCCCAGTATTCTCCGAATAGAGGGTGTTGGGAGTGCTCCCCGGAATAGGGGATGCTGGGAGTGTTCCCATGAGCCAGTGCGGGTAAGAGGAAGCTAGGACGGGAATGTTCCAAATCATAGGGCTCCCCATTGGGGTGGGACCCACCATCAAGAACCCAGGTTCCTGGGGTTTGAGTGGCTTCCCGCTGGTTTGGGGGAGTCTTAGGGGAGGTCTCAGCGGATTTCCTGGAGGTGGTTTCCCGTCTTTTCCAAAACTCGTGCATTTTCCACTTGAACAGTTGGGACATGTAATTTCTTTGGATGGATTCCATGCTGGAACTCGATGGGAGGCCCGGGGAGCCGGGCAGGAGCTGGGAGGAGGAGGAGGCTTACGGAGGGACCAAGTCCCTGTCTCTGGGCACGCAGGGAGCAGGTTCAGGTGGGTCCCCGGACAGGCCCAGGGCACAGGCCCTGGGAAGGAAGGGCCGGACACGGGGGCCTCAGGAAGCAGCTGGGTAAAGGCCGGGAGGGAGGCTCCCGGGTGGAGGGGCTCGCCCGGGAGGGGGCTCCTTTAGCAGAGGGGACTCTCCTGTGGAGGGACTCGCCCGGGAGGTTTGCAGAGGGGACTCTTGTGGAGGGGTTCGCCGGGGAGGGGAGGTTGGGATTCCGGCCCCTCGGTGGTGGGTTGGGATGGGTTTTGAGCTCACGTCTGAGCACAGCGTGGCACTGAATGGAGCCGGGGCTGCAGGACCCCGGTCTTAGCCCCAGCGCCGCTGCCAGTGTGTCTGTGACCTTGGCCACGTTTCCATCGGAGGCCCAGCCCTGCCTCCAGCTCCCGGCAGCTTGGGAAGGAGCCCGCAGCCTGAGGTGCTCGCCCGGAGCGCCACGGGCCAGGGCAGCGAGGCACTGGTGCTGACCTGCAGGTGGCAGCTGCCCCGCAAGGCGGTCACTGTCCCCCCTCACCTCCCTGACACGCCACCGCCTAGGAAAGCTGTCATTTCCCGAGGCCCGCCTGGCGGTGGAGGGGCAGCAGACGGGTGTCCCCACTCGTCCCCCCAAGTCCCATCTGGGACCGGTTCCCTCTGCTTGGCTCCCACACGGGCCGCACCAACCCTGGTGCGATTTTCAGAAAACGGGAAGCGTGCCTTTCACCGACGCAGACTTCCCACACGTGACCGAGTTCCTGACGTCCTGCCCCCAGGCGCGTCTGTGAGGCTCCGGGCTGTTCCGCGCGTGAGGGACACCATGACAAGGGCCGCGAGCTTCCATGCCGGCCTTCAAGGTCTTTCTTGTCTGACTCAGTGGCATAGCCCGTCAGCACGGCCTGCGTTAACAAACCGGGGAAACGCAGCCCGGCTCTCGGGAATGAAAGCTGCTGAGCTCTGTCACCATCTGAGGGACGTTCTGGGACCTTCTGGGCCCCAGTCACCCCCGAGCCTGCAGCCAGAGCCGCCGGGGCTGGTAGATGCTCAGACTCGGTCTTCTCGGAAAGCCAGGAAGTGAACATCTCCAGTGGTGGCCGATCCAGTGTTCCAGGCCGGAAATCATCGATGGGGTGTTGCTGATCACAAGCAAGGGGCTGTTTGGGCTCCACGTGGCTGACATTTCTCTGAAGGCGCCCTGTTCGCCGTTGCATGGACCCGTCTTCTCCCAGGGCAGGTTACACTGGCACTCCCCCAATCTGCCTCCCACACGATGTCCGCCTCCCCATCTCTGTCACCCCCTCAGTTACTCTGACCACCATCCCGAGTCCACCGCTCCAGCCGGCACTGTGTTTTCACATCTGTATCTTTTCATTTCCGAGAGGAAGGGAGAGGGAGAGAGAGAAACATCAACGATGAGAGAGAATCATCGACTGGCTGCCTCTTCTACGCTCCCCACTGGGCACCGAGCCTGCAGCCCAGGCCTGTGCCCCGACCGACCAGCCGTGTGGGGTCTGGAATGGAACTGTGACCTCTTGGTTCACAGGTTGATGCTCAACCGTGGAGCCACGCTGGCTGGGCCAGCCTGGCATTTTCCGATGCCCAGATCAGGTCCCCGGAGCGCAGCGGACGCTGTGTGGGAAGTTCTGCCCGCTCATGCCGCCCTCCTGCACCGGCCTCTGTGTGCACCCGGGTCAGCCTTCCGAGGGTTACCAGACCCTCCTGCTCACACAGGCCTCCCTGTGCAGCCGCATCCCTCTCGCAGGCGTCTCTACTCCGAAATGGCCGAAGGCACGCTAACCTCCATCCTTCCCCCTGTGACTCTCTGGTTCTCGTCTGTGCATCTGCCGAGCTGGTCTCTCTGATGGAGACAGTGCTCCCACCCTCCCCCTCCCGTTCCCTCTCACGACTTCCTCTGGCTGACCCCCTTCCCGCTCCCATGGAAACTCAGCCGTAACCCTCACATCCTCCGGGAAGGCTTGCGGGCTCCTCAGCCCCGAAGGACGCCTTTGTGTTCTCACGCCCCGCCCCCTGCCTCCCCCTCCTCCCACTGCTGACGCATCTCCGTGGACTGTCACACCCAGTGGTTTATCTGCATCCCTTCTGGGACCATAGGCTCCTAGGAAGGCGTTACCGGGAAAGGACTGTGTCCTCACCACCTGTGTTCATGGAGTGAATAAATGCACTGCGACAAGCACCCGGACGGAACCGCAGAGGGACTGTGCCTGGGCCTCCCATGACTGTCGCAGGCCACTCGATTCTAACCGCGCACGCCGGACCCTCCCCTGTGTCCCCGCAGTCCTGGCACACAGCCTCGGGCACACCGGGAGTCACGGCTGGACCTGTTTGCGGGAGTAAAGGCTGGACCTGCCGGGGCCAAGTGGGGTTCCCTGGGAGCTGAGACCAGGGGGGCCATAGGGCCGCAGAAGGTTCCAGTGACCAGAAGGGTCGGCCCCCTCTCTCCTCTGTCGTCCTCTTCTCTGGGGTCACCTCGAGAGGATGGGGAGAAAGTCCAGACAGCTGCGGGATGCCATTAACCACCCATAACCCGGGACGGCCGCCGGCTGCTTTGGAAACGCAAGTAGCCGCCGCTCCCCGCGGGGCCGTTAACTGCAGCGGAAATTAGAGGCCGGAGAAGCACCGTGCGGCGAAGAGCCACAGTTCGGGGTTCGCTGAAAGGCAACTCGTGAAACTCCAAGATCATTCTCTCTGGAAGGCGCACTGTTCCCTCGCCTGGGGACCTGGGGACCCCTCTCGAGTGTCCAGCTCGAGGTTCATGGGAGAGAAAGCACATTTCCTTCGGGGGCGCGTCAGAAATCTGCTTGTAGGAGACAGCTGAGCCTGGGAAAGATGGAAGCGTTGGAAGGAGGCGCAGGGAGGGGGGCTCAAATTTTGGCTCCATCGCCCCCTAGCTCTGAGACCTGTGGGAAGCGCCTCAGTTTCCCTGAGCTCCCTGAGTCTGTCTGTTGTTGGGCGTGGGGGTGTGGTCCTATCAGGTACCTCCCAGCTGGTGAGGAAGGTGTGCACAGAAGCACATCATGCAATATGATGAGGTGAAACGGCTAGCGAGGACTCTGGGAGCATCCGGGGGCCCAGGTCCGCAGAGAGCTGCCACCTGGGCCGAATGACGGAGGGACAGGTGCAGTGGAGGAAGGGGTCATTGGTTTGGCCCGGAAGCCACGTTTACTGGGACAGGATCCCAGTCCCCACACATGGGAGGTGGCAGAGCCCTGTGCCCACCAAGGCCAGGGGTGCACTAAGGCCACTGCACCTCCCAGCCAGACAGTCTCAGGTCCTTGCCTGCATGTGGAGTCGGTATTGCTCTGGGGGCGGGCCCTGTGCTCCGGCGGGAGTGACTCTGTAAGGATAGGAGGGATGTGGGGGTGCACCTTGCCCCGGCACCAAGTTTTTGGGACAAAACAATCCACCCGGAAAAGAGCTTGTGTTGATGACGCGTTATGTGTGGAAATGCTGGGTGCTGGCCGGCCCTGCGGATGGGGGGCCAACACTCTCCTGCTGCCCATGGACACGGACCCTGAGCAGCAGAGCGTGGTGACACCCGTCGGGGTCAGGGCTCCTGGGTCCGCTCAGGTCCACAGTGGAGCCCCAAGGGGCCTCATTTCTGCTGCAGAGACAAGGCGATGGAGCCCCTCCCTGCACGGCCCCCCTGATCGCCACAGCGACAGTGGCGTCACACGTCACTTGTTTTTGACGGGATGTTTTCCTTTCCATCGAACTGGGTCCAATCGTAAAGCGATGCCATTCCCGCAGGAATAACACCCAGAACATCACGGGTTTCGTTGGCCCTGACATGTTTTCACACGGTTTCCCCGGGCAGGGCCTCGGCTGGAAGCAGCTGGAATCACTCCGGCCATGGAGCAAAGCAAGCGGGGGCTGGGGGGGCCTGGGCCTCAGAGGCCTCCCAGGCGCCAGAAGGCCGGCTTGGAGGCGGCAGGGATCAAGGACGTCGGCTGACCAGGCGACAGGACCATGGCCCTGGCCCTATGGCCTGTCCACTCTGGTCTCGGCCATGCCATGGCCACTGCACGGACATGACCCTGAGCCACCTCCAGCCACCACCGCGGCGTCTGCTCAGTAGAGCGCCTGGTGGCCAGGCCCCATTCACTCACCTCTGGACGCCGCCTCTCTGGGACGAGGTGGGGAGAAGGAAAGGCTCATCCCTTCGACTCCCCGAGGTGGCCAGCGACCGCGCAGGCAGCACGGAATGGGGGACCCCCAGGAGGGAGGGCAAGGTGCTAACTGCAAGGCAGAGTGAAGGAGGGGAGGAAAAACCCAGAGCAAAGTGAGACACCGAAGAGGAAACGCCTGGTCCCCGCGTCCAAGTAAAGAAACGACGGAAACAGAAGGTGCATCCTGTATCGTCTCATCCTCCATCGAGGCAGCACTGGGCCCGCTGACCCCCGGCCCTGCAGCGGTGGCATCATGGCGGACTGCCCTGGTGCTAGGAGGCGCAGAATCCCTGTGAAATAGGCCCGGGCTGGTTCTTGTGTGTGTGTTTTGGTGTGGGGAGGGGTAGCAATTCTTATTTGCAGCTGCAGAGCCCGTGGAGGGAGCTGGTCTCTAACTCTTGTCCTCTGACTTGCCACACCCCTCGGCCCTTCTCCAAGGATCCACAGGGGCTGTCACAGGGCTCGCTTTTGGGGACGGGACAGCGTCGAAGCTGGCAAAGGCAGATGTCAAATGTTTACTGAGGTGGGATTGGGATTTCTCTATAACGACTGTGCATTTCTTCACTTAAAAATGATTTTTGTTTATTTTTTTCTTCTTTTACAGTTACATTTGACGTTCAATATTATATTGGTTTCAGATGTACAGAATAGTAGTAAGACAGTTATATAATTTACAGGCATCTCCCCAGTACCCACCTGGTACCATCCAGAGTTATTACAGTGCCATTGCTATATTCCAGGCTGTACTCTATAGCCCCGAGACTGTTCTATTACTGCCAGTTTGCGCTTCTTTTCCACCCAGTCCCCAACCTTGTTCACCCAGTGCCCCAAGCCCTCTCCCCTCTGGTAACCAGTCATTTGTTTTGTGGATCCATGAGTCTGTTTCTGTTTTGTGATAACAATCTTTTAAAATTAAACGATGAGCTGAAACTGGTTTGGCTCAGTGGATAGAGCGTCGGCCTGCGGACTGAAAGGTCCCGGGTTCGATTCAGGTCAAGGGCATGTATCCTGGTTGTGGGCACATCCCCAGTGGGGGGCGTGCAGGAGGCGGCTGATCGATGTCTCTCTCTCATTGATGTTTCTAACTCTCTATCCCGCTCCCTTCCTCTCTGTAAAAAATCAATAAAATTAAACTACGAGTTGATACACACACACACACACACACACACACATACACACCAACTAGACATGCTTCTGACTCATATATGCTGCTGTCCTCAAACCTTGTCCTCCGGGCAGTGGGGAGCCACAGATGGTTTCTGAGAAGGAGAGTGACCGGGTCGCAGTGAGAAATTCTCGAACAAGCAGCCCCCTGTCGCGCTCTGTCTCACTCTCCTCACTTCCTGCTCCCGCGGCCCACACGGCCCTTCCTTTCTTGCCAGCAGCCAGAGGCTTTTTCCTTCCATGTTCTCTTCGCCCAGTGCTCCGCACTCAAGTTTACTTCCCCCGTAAGGTCTGTATTGTTTCCTCTTTCCAGACAAACATCGGTTTCTGAAACCGCCTCCTCTCTGCACTTGCTGAGCCTCCGGAGAGGTTGCTCACGGCGAAAGATGTATTTCCACCTCCCGAGGCAGGAGGGTGAGTGGGGGACGCCGGGCCAGGAATGAGAGAGGGCACCGGCTCTGACTTGGCGCTGGCCTAGGGCTCGCCCGCTCTGAATTCCAGCTTCCCCCCCAAATAGAACGGAGAGCTCAAAGCGAGCCCCCTGGAATCCCAGCCAGTGGTGCTCCCCTGAGATCCGGCCACGGGGCTCCAGGGTCCCAGAGAAAGGACCGTGGTCAGGAGCCTCCGTACCTTTGCACCCCTGCCCCCTGTACCTGTGGTTGTTTGACTGATGCCTGCCTCCCCCGCTGCATCGCGAGCTCCCGGAAGCCCTGTTCCTCTTGCTCTGGTTGTGATGGATCCCTGTGGGGAGGCTCCTGGCCTCACAGTTTAAGGAGGTGCTCGCCCTTCAGGGTCGAGGGAGGCCCCTCACGCAGGGAGAGTGCGGCCCTCCTTCAACGGAGCGCTCAGCTCCATGCTGCCACCCCCTCGTCCTGGTCCAGGCCAGTGGGGAGGGAGCCAGTGCCCACATCCCCTGCCAGAGAGGATCACGTGGGGTCTGGGCTCAGGGACAGGGCCTTCTGGATGCAATGCCACCGCCGCCCCGGCTGTGCAGCTTGCCAGCTTACCTGTGCCAATGCCCTGGTCTGTGATGGAGATCAGGGCCGTGCTGCCTCGCAGGGGTACTGGGAGGGCTGGGGCAGGGTTGTGTGGACGGTGACAAGGAGCGTTCGTAAGAATGCAGCTCACTTTGGTTAGACTGTCCCCTATGGAGCAGGAAGAGGGACCCCGTGCCTCCCGGTACAGGTGCCACGCCACGTGCTTGCCCAGTGAACCCCCAAACTATGCTGCATGGCACGGCGATCCCCGCGTGGCACGGTGGGCCACTGAGGCCACCCAGGGAGAGGCCTGGCCCCCGATGCTCCGTGGCTAGGGAGAGTTGCAGTATTTGAACCCGTGTCCCCGAAATGCCAACTTCCTTCCTCTTCCCTTCCACCCCGAAGCCACTGGGGACTGGAAATCCAAGGGCCGGGTGCGTGGTTCCGTCACATCCGCTCGCTGGCGCTGCCGCCGCCTGAACACACCTGCCGGGGCGCCGCTCCTGGACCCGAGCTGGCAATCTGTGTCTCTCCCATGCGGCGCTGGGGTGGCAGGAGCCGCGGGTTGGGCACCTGAGAGACTGGGGGACCGCTCCCATGTTCTACAGCAGCGGTTCTCAACCTGTGGGTCGCGACCCCTTTGGGGGGCGAACAGCCCTTTCACCAGGGTCATCTAAGACATCCTGCACATCAGATATTTACATGATGATTCATGAACAGTAGCACAATGACAGCGATGAAGTAGCCACGGAAATAATTTTATGGTTGGGGGTCACCACCCCATGAGGAGCTGTGTTGAAGGGTCGCGGCCTTAGAAAGGTTGAGAACCACTGTTCTACAGGCAGCCCCAGGAGACATGTGAATGTGATCACATCCCTAGAACCGCGCCTGGCGAAGCAAAGCGTGGCCCGTCCGCAGGGACTGCTCCCCGAAGCCGACGCTGAAAGTTTCTGTGAGACCGGCTGAGGGCTCCTTTACCTGCGGGCGCTCCGGGGTTTAGGGTGGAGGGCGCGTGCGCTGGGACCGGGGAGAGAAGTGGGCCCCTCTTGCCGGGGAAGGGGGAGCGTGCCGAGAACGGGATGGGCGGCCAGCCCGCAGGCCCGGGAAGGGCTTTTGCCAATGTGCCTCTCCCCCCAGAAGGCAAAGAAACCCCACCAGGGAGCAGGGAGCAGGGGGCGTGGCTGCCAGTCAGGGGTCGGGACCTGGGCGGCGCCCCCGCTCTGGAGTGGGCTTTCCATCTCACACGGAACGCGAGCAAAGGAGCGGAGTAATTAGGCCGTAATGAAGTTGTCAGGATAAGCTATTGACCACGGCGCAGGCCAGGGAATAGATGAAAAATTTAAACGTCTCCAATTTAGCCGAGCTGGCGGCTTCGCCTCCTCCGTCCGCCTGGGAATTGCCCTCGGCGCCTAATGAACGAGCTTTTCTGGGCCACGCCGGAGCCTCCCGGAAGGCAGAGGAGGGGGCCCTGGAATCTGGGTCCAGCGTGGCCACGAGGAGCGTGAGAGAAAGAAAGCATCACGAATCCCCGACCGTCCTCTCCGTCTCTGCAAAGCTCCCGGACTCAGTTTACCTGGTTCAGTTTGCACAGAAACCCCCGCGGCAGGCAGGAGCGTCTGCAGACACGGCTGTGGGACATCGAGGTCAGAGAGCCCCATGTCCCATCTCAGCGTCACACGACTTTTGCACGACCAACACTCAAGAGCGCGGTGGACTTCCGGCTGCCACTGAGGGTGTTTCTAATGGCATCTGACCACAGAGCCCTCCTCCGACGGGACATCTGGTGAGAGACACGTTGGGAAACGCGCGTCTGCTGGCTGGTGTGAGCGACCCACTCCTGACTGTGATCACCCTAATCACCATCAGTAGTGAACGTGTAACTCTCCTGGCAACTTCTACTTGTTGGCCACTCGGCTTTAGTCTCACACCCTCCTTCGTGGGGCCATCCTTATTCACCATCAGTCATAAAGTGCTTGATTGTGCGTGGACCTCAGTCCCCGGTCATCACCTTTCAGCCCTGAGAAGCGGTCAGGAGGGTGGACGTGGGGGGCGAGCTGAGATTCGAACCCTGGCCTCAGACCCGGCTTGGTCGGAGGTGTGTGTGATGCGGGTCCGAGATGAACCTCCGGAGCCTCGGTTCCTTTCCTGGCGGCTGAGCCGCTTGGAGTCAGTCTGGTGTTTACGCTCGGAAGGTCCCCGAGACAGGTGGCGAGGGGCCCGGAACATCCCCAGCCCGCGCGGCTCCGCTGCTTTTGTCTGGAGATGCCAGCTGCCATCTCTGTGCTCTCGCGCTCGGCTGGGCACCGTCCTGGTGGACGCTGGCCCAGGGCCCACGGCAGCCAGCGGCAGATGCTCCAAATAACCGAGAGGCCTGAGGCGGAGACTGCCTTGGGGATAGTCTAGTCCATGAAGTTTCTAGCGTTAGCATGCTCTGTGGCAACATCCCCACACGTGTGTGTGTGTGTGTGTGTGTGTGTGTGTGCGCGCGTGCTGAGAAGTAACCTATTGCCAGAGCTTAGGTGAGTGGAGGGGAGCTGCTGACTGCGGAGTTTAGAAGAAGGAGGGTTCTCTTGTCCTAGCCCAGTGGTCGGCAAACTCATCAGTCCACAGAGCCAAATACCAACAGCACCACGATGAAAATTTCTTTTAAGAGCCACATTTTTTAAACATACACTTCTTCTAACACCACTTCTTCAACATAGACTCGCCCAGGCCGTGGGATTTTGTGGAGGAGCCACACTCAAGGGGCCAAAGAGCCGCTTGTGGCTCGCGAGCCGCGGTTTGCCAACCACGGTCCTAAGGAAGCTTGCCAGGGCAGCAGCTTGGGGTTCTGCCCTCAGCAGAGTAATTCCCTCGAGAACGGGAAGCAGGTGCCCGAAGGCTGAGAGCGAGTCCCCAGCCCCCAGGCAGACGGGACTGCGTCAGCGTGGTGGTTCCGGGCTCCGACGAGAAAAGGGCACAAACACTCCCTTCCCTGGGGGCTGTCTGGGTCCCCGAGAAGCCAGATGCGAGTTTTTAAAAAAAATATATATTTTATTGATCTTTTACAGAGAGAAAAGGAGAAGGATAGAGAGTTAGAAACATTGATGAGAGAGAGACATCGATCAGCCGCCTTCTGCACGCCCCCCACTGGGGATGTGTCCGCAACCAGGATACATGCCCTTCACCGGAATCGAACCCGGGACCTTTCAGTCCGCAGGCCAACGCTCTATCCATTGAGCCAAACCGGTTTCAGCCAGATGCGAGTTTTAGGTCCTCGGGCTCTGGGTCTGTCCCTCCGCGTGCGGGTAGCTCAGCTCTGGAGGAGACAGAGCCCTGGATGAAGCAGCTCACCCTCCTCTGTGTTTGAGTTTCTCTGAGGGACACGTTATAGAGAACAATCCAGCAACCTGGGCTCCACTGCAATGGCAACAATGCTTCCCAAACCGTCAGGGTATCGACGAAACAGCATCCCACAGAAACTGGTTCAAATTCCCCTTTCAAAACCCCGGGAGGTGGTGGCCTGCAAGACGGTAACAGAAGTTGGAGAGAGAGTAAGCTATCTTCCCTGACCCCCACGACTCGAGGAGAATCTGAGCCGAGGGCCTAAAAACGCGCCATAAATCACAGCCCGGGATATCCATCTCAGTGTAGCAGGCAAGTGTGGGGTCACGAATCCGAACCCCACGCAACATGTGGATGGGAAAAACACTCCAGACAAATCAGAAAGGATCCTTCAGGCAAGACCTGGCCTTCCCACTAATTCCACGTGGTGGCATTCAGCCATTCCTTCCCACAAACTGGGTTCCGTGTGCCCATTTGTAAGGAGATGGTACAAGAGAAACGATGGAAGGAGTGGATGGATGCATGCATCCTGTGTGTGTCCTCTCATCCCAAAGAAAGACACCATCTGTCAGCCAGAGCACTCTTACCCCCCACCCCCACCCCAAGCCCATTGGTACCTCGGAACCTTTCTCCAAACTTCCCTCCAGGGAACCTCTCCAGAGGTGGCCTGGGCACCCCTGAGTCAATAACTGAAAATTCCTCCCGGGGCAAACAGGCTTTTACATTCGATGAAAAACAGTTCCTTTGTGTCAAAGCGCTTCGGCGATTGCAGTGTCTTCTCGCCAGAGTTGTGGCACCATCACCTGCTTCCTCAGGCTTAGAACTGCGGTCCCCGATGTCCTCATCCATCTCACGGTATTTGCACCTGAAGGTCACCTGCAACCCCAGGTCCTGGTGCGATGAGCAGTCTTTCTGACGAGGGATCCGTGCGGAAGACACGGCATAGGTGTTGACAGGCATCTTAATGACCGAGTCCGGGCCGCCTTTACAGCCACACACGTTTTTAATTGGACTTCCTTGGAGGCCGCCTCCTCTGCGATGTCTGGAGGAATGTTCCCGCCTGGCATCTTTGTGTGAAGGGCACATCGCAGCTCGCCGCGCTAATTACCCTCTGGAGGGACGAGGGGAGAGACCCGGCCGGCAGCTGGTTCTACAATCTGGGTCACCTCTCCAGAGTTGGGCTTTTGTTATTTCCATTTCCTCGAGCTCATTATCAGCAGGAACCTCTAAACTGTGGGTTTACCGAGCCCAGACGGAACAGAACACTCGGTGTCCAGTAAGCGTCTCAGAGCCCTCCTCTCCAAGGGCGCGAGACAAAAGATGGCCAGATGATTGGGAGGAAGGAACTCAGAACAACAGAAGATGCTTAGGGAAAAGGCATCTATGCCCTCAGGACCTTTGTTGTTATTTGTGTGACTTTTTGGTTTTAGTTGTTTAAACATCAGCCACGTTCTGGCCCGTGCTTCTGTGGGTCAGGGGGTCAGGCTGGGCTCAGCAGAGACGGTTCATCTCTCCTCTGAGCCGTGTCAGCGCAGGCAGCTGGCCTGGGGCTGGAGCATCCAAGACGCTCTCACTACTCACACATCTGGAGCGTTGGTGCTGGGGATTAGCCAGGGGCCTCCCTTCATCTCTTCCAGGCATCTCTTTCTGACCTGATGGCCTCTCATCAGTGCGGTCTCTAGACCAAGCCCTTCCACATGATGGCTGGCTTCTAAGCATGCATACTGTGTACAGAGCTTGAATCTGTACTCTCCCGGAAGCATCAATCTGAGGAGGACCATCAGGGAGTTGTGGGCACCAGTGACAATGTCAGGAAAAAGAGTCCTTAGCTTCTTCTCCCACCACAGGGGTCTGATGGCTCAGCTCGCAGGCTTCTGGGGCTCAGAGATTCAAAGCAAGCAGGCCGCGTAGACGGGGAAAGCAATGTGTCACCTTCTCTACTTTGTGTTCTCTGGCATAGCATTGGAGCGGAAGGCTCCGTGTGTGTCATTGTGAGCTTTCTCCAAGCGTCTCCCCGGCACACAGCATTGTGAGGGTAAGCCATATGCCAGAGAGCAGCCCATCCTTCAAGTCCACTGCCCACATGTCCTGTCCCGGAGTTTATCTTATTACCCACCTGGCTGCAGACTTCAACAGCTGTTCACTCTCCCCTAAAGAATCCACTTGTACCAAAGCATTGGTGAGCCATGTGGATTAACTGACAATTACGGAAGGCAGGAAATTTACATAGCACCACCCTCAGCAAAATTAAGAAAATATATGGATCCCCTGTCGGACATCTATCTTCCCCCGCAGGCTCCCCGGGCATGCCGCCCCTCTCCTACTTCCCCCTGGCGCGTCCTGGCCCCCCAGGTCCTCTCTCTCTCTGCCCCGTGCTCTCAGGTCCTGCGGATTCATCTCGCCTTTGTCACCCAGAACAGCCCAGCTCTCTCCTCCTGAATCCTCTATCTTTCCCAGTACAACTCCCCTCCCCCTGATTGTGAGAACAGCCCATGAGAACCACAAGGTAGAAGAACAAAGAACATTCTGACCCACTTCTGCCCACCCGGGATCACCACCCTCATCGCCACTAAGACGACACAGCAGCATCCCATAACACGGGGAGCTGGTTCTGTGGCCCAGATCTGTTAATTTATTAATTTAGTAAACAAACATTGTTTTGAGAGCCTTCCTCTCTGCTGTCATTCAGATGAGGGTAAAGAGTGCAGGTCTATCTACACGGATCTCATATTCTGGTGCATGGAAACTAGCAATTTAAAACGCCCACATCAGTAGCATAATGCATACGTGGACGAGGGAAGAAATAGTGTTGTGATGGGAAGTAGGAGAAGCATCTACGCCCAGGGAGGTAGGAAGGGCCTCGTGAGGGTGGGGCACGGGGGCTGAAATCTGGAGGATGAAAAGAAGGGTCCCGTCCCTGACTGAGCTCTGGTCTCCATCCTGCCATCTTCTTGTTCTCAAGGCACAAGCCCAAGGAATGTCCCAAATTAGGAAGTCAGTCTCAACATGAGGGAATTGAAGCTGAAAAAGACTTGGGCGTGTTCCAGGGAGTGGGATGGAGGGAGACGGGGAATGGCTGAGTGAGTGAGACTGTTGGGGGCTCTGAGGGCCAGGCGTGCCTTCAGGATTCAGCCAGGGAAGCTGGGTCCCTGCACGTGGTATGGAAGTAGGTTTGCTATGGGAATTGCACCTTCCACGTGTGGGAAGTGCTGGGAAGTGGGTGTCTGCACGGGGGGAGTTGAAGGATGGACATGTCATGAGGACACCTGGAGTCACAGCAGATCAGGTCCCCACAGTGAGGCTGCGAGGGGAGCTGGAACTGTGGTCTCCAGGAAGCTGTTGAGTGTGTATGACTGCAGCCCCAGGCCCGAGCCCCGCGCCTGGGTGTGGTCATCCCAGAGCTGAGCGGGTCGCAGAGGAAAGCGAGGACAGGTGGGGCCCTCGGCTTCCGTGTGCCTGTCCATTGCCACTTGTGCCGATGACAGTCTCTGAGAGCATGTCTACTTTCCTTCCCGCTCAGCATTCTCTCTCGATTCCTCAAAACCGGAACCACATAGCAAAGGGGATTCGGGAAACATGGCCCCAGTACTCTAGAGGAGGATGTAGATTTCACTCTCATGGAAAAGAAAGCCCGCTTACCTTCAGGGTCTAGAGCAGTGGTTCTCAACCTTCCTAAGGCCGCGACCCTTGCATACAGTTCCTCATGTGGTGGTGACCCCCAGCCATGAAATTTCGCTACTGTGATGCATCGTGATATAAATATCTGCATTTTCCGATGGTCTTAGGTGACCCCTGTGAAAGGGTCGTTCAACCCCAAAGGGGTCGCAACCCACAGGTTGAGAACCGCTGGTCTAGAGCCATTTACCTCACCTCCTTTCTCTTCCTCCATGACCTCATTAGTGAGGGTTCCTAAGCCCCAAATCCCCTGACTATATGGTTGATTGTATTATAGTTCCCAAACATTGGCTACCCTCTCCATGGGAGGAGCATACTTCTTCGTCCTCTGTGATAATTGGCTGGGTCATGTGACTTCCTTTGACCAATGAAACATGAGAGAAAGATCCATGTGTGGTTCCCTCAGACACACTGTCTCCTTGGCTCCAAAACCAAGACAAGGGTGTCCCTTCAGCCCGTGCCCCGGAATGAAGAAGATCGAAGAGCAGAGACGCAGCTGCCCTGGAGCTGATGGGGGCGTGAGCAGGAACACACGTGCTCCTCGTTGCCAGCCACTAAAACCTGGGGGCATTGGCTGCTGCAGTGTGCGTTACGCAGGGTGAGACTTTCTTCACCACCTTATGGGGCAGAGTTAGTGCCAGCGGGTAGAAGATGCAACATCCCCGTCTGGTATACAAAAGAAGTTTCTGTCCACGTTCGCGTGTAAGAATAGAGACAGCTGCCCGGGTCGGGAGTGAATTCCTTCACCATGACATATTCAAAACAAGTTCACTAAGCACTGTTTCCAGCATTAGACAGGTTCGTAACAGTCTTCTGGAAGTCAATCGTTCTTGGTGTTTGGGGAGAGCTGAGTTCTGGACCCAAAGAGACTTACCAGAAAGTGTAATCTGGATGAACTCCTTCTCTGTTCTTCTGTGACATGGCTTGGGTCATCTGGAACCTCCCTTCCCTCATCACGCCCCGTTACTAATCATCAATAATAATCAAACAGCAGCACCTGGCAACTAGAACCCACAGCTGCGCGTTGCTCTTGACTGGTTATCATCTCTCAGAGTCTTCACACAGCCTCAGGGACAGACATTGTTATACTCCCGTGCAAATGTGCAGATGGAGAAACCGAGGCTCAGAAAGCTTCTTCACTCACCCAGGTTCCTGCAGCCGGGACATGGCGGAGGCTGGGTGACTGCAAAGCTCAGCTCTTTACTTCTGAGGCCCACACCGCCTCCCAGACACGTGTCCGTTCCCCAGACACCGTGAGCAGCTGAGGGGGAGCTGACACCTTTCTGGTATGAGAACATATGCTGTGGGGCACGCATGTCCAAGAGCGAGAGAGAAATCCTGTGGCTCTCCGCTTGGTGCCGGGATAAGGAGGTGTTGGCACCTCTCTGCGAAGCGCCGTGTCCTCCAAGCACCTGGAGGTCCATTTGCGCATTTAATGTGCATTAAAACCATCTGTGCACGAGGGGAGCGGTAACCAACAGGGTAATTTATGGACACGATCTGGGTCACCGATGGAAAACAGGTTTTGCTTTCTGTATCCGCTCTGACGTTTTATAAATGACCGCCTTGAGGGCTGTGTGGAGAAGGCTGCTGAGGGGTCCTTCAGAAAGCGTGGTGTGATCAGCAAGCCATATGTGCTCGGAGAAACTGAGGCCGAGGCTGCTCTCTGCCTGTCAAGCTCTTGTCAGCCTGTACCAGGCAAAACTGCCCAGTGACCCATGGGTCAGAGCTTCCTGGAAAAATGCTAAACTACGTTGAATTCCGTAAAAAGGAACGAGGAAACTAATATTGTTTTAGCACCGACTACTGGGCAGATACTTACTTAGCTACTCCTTCCAGCACAGTGTAAATGGGTATTCAGGTTCCCATTTCACAGTCAAGAAGATGCCAAAACCGGTTTGGCTCAGTGGATAGAGCGTTGGCCTGCGGACCGAAAGGTCCCGGGTTCGATTCCAGTCAAGGGCATGTACCTTGGTTGCGGGCAAATCCCCAGTAGGGGGCGTACAGGAGGCAGCTGATGGATGTATCTCTCTCATCGATGTTTCTAACTTTCTGTCCCTCTCCCTTCTTCTCTGTTAAAAAAAATATCAATAAAATATATTAAAAAAAAAAAGATGAAGACTCAACCCTGGCTGGTTTGGCTCAGCGGATAGAGCATTGGCCCATGGACTGAAGGGTCCTGGGTTTGATTCTGGTAAAGGGCACATGCCCAGATTGCAGGTTCAATCCCCAGTAGAGGCATGCAGGAGGCAGCCGATCAATGGTTCTCTCTCATCACTGATGTTTCCATCTCTCTCTCCCTCTCCCTTCCTCTCTGAAATCAATAAAAACATATTTTTTCAAAAAGAAGAGGAAGACTCAGAGGTGCCAGCTACCTGTTCCTGAGATCCGAAGCGAGTAAATGGCGGAGACAGGGTCCTGGTGCAGGTTCCATGGATGCTTGATGCTGGATCACAGCGTGCCACCTTCTACAATGCTCCGAGTTCAATACCATGTTCCACTGGTTTATGTAGGTTTTCTGCCGCGATAACGGCCCAGGTCCAGGGTCCCCACCACCTTTCTGTTCCCGTCTTTCCTCCTTTTCGCCGGCGAGGACCCACTCCTCGGGGAACAGGAGCGGCTCTGAGGCAGGACGCGTGGTGCCGGAGCAGATCGCGCCTCCGAAAGGTGCAGGCTGGCATCACGACTCTGCATATGCTCTTGGCTCGGACAGCAGGAGGCGGGCAGGAGCGCGGCGCTGCCAGGCGACAGATATAGAGCCGCTGTCCCTAAAACTCCAGCAGGAGACTAACCCTCCGGGGAGACGCCATGCAATAAATAATTTTTTGCCATAACACATTCCTTGCCTTTGCATAAATTTAACACCCCACTCTCTGTACAATATGTGATCTTACTGCTAACTCCCCGTCGACAGAAATAGCTCTGGTGAGATGCGATAAAAGACGAGTGGCAGGAAGGAAGGGAGAGATGACGTGGCGGAGAGCTTGGTTCCAGGGCTGGCTTTCTGCAGGGGCACTAGTTTTGCATTCTTTGTCATTAGTGATATACAAGAGGCGGCCATCGTGAGGAAGATCAGCAGGTCCATGGGATCCCCCAAACGTGAAATAAACAGTAGCTTTGGCCTCTGAAGTGGCTGGTTCCCTGTCCCCTCTGCCAGGTGTTCTTGGCTTCCAGCTTCCGCCTTCCTTCCTTCCCCTGCAGCAAGGGCCGTGGACCACTTCCCTCACCCTGAACTCGCCGCTGGCACCAACCTCAAGGCCCCATCCCGCCTCAGGTGGAAGGCTTCTGAGAGATCCTAGAACAGCGGTTCTCAACCTGTGGGTCGAGACCCCTTTGGGGGTCGAACGACCTTTTCACAGGGGTCGCCTAAGACCATCGGAAAATGCAGATATTTACATCACGATGCATCACAGGAGCAAAAGTTCATGGTTGGGGGTCACCACCCCATGAGGAACTGTATGCAAGGGTCTCGGCCTTAGGAAGGTTGAGAACCACTGGCCTAGAATGTCATCTAATCAGCGAGGTTACCTCTGTTTTTGTTTATTTTGTTTGTCTGTTTTTTCCTTAATTCAGATTGCCGAGGGACTTTGAGGGGAATGGGCAAATTGTGCCAGCATCCGCGTCAGATGTTTCAGATCTACCTACACAGTCTTCCTGCCGTTTATACGCTCCACAGGCCTTTCGGCGCCTGGAAAATCTCTAAGTGTCGGTGGTGCCCGTGTCTCCTTTGCTCAAAAAAGCCTGCGTAATCTTGATGTTCCGTTATCTGGGGAGAAATGTCCCTCATTCCCGCAGACAGAGCCCCCGGTTAGGAAGGGCTTCTGCTCATACTCCCTTCTTGCCAGAGTCCTGGGTGTAACATCTTCTCTCTTGCATTGTCCCTCCCCCTTCCCAGGTCATTCTCCTTGGGAATGCCAGTCCTGGATACCCATCCTCCTCCAGCGCCCAGATTCAGCGTGACCACACGTCTGGTACACGCATCCCTGGGAAATCAGACAAGGAGCGCTCCACGGGATGCCGAGCCCGTGACTAAAGTGAGAGGAACCACGCCACCAGCATGGAATTGGCCAGAGTGTTTTTAGTTTCCGGTGACGAAATCTTCCGCCTGAGCTTGTTTAGATGGCAAATAGAATGTCTGGGACCATGTAAACTGCAAATCAGAAGGAGATGCCATTCAGCAGCAGTTAAATCAGGGATTTCAAGTCAGGTCCTCAGGTCTAGGGCTCTGGCTAGTCGCTCCCCGTCTTTCCTCCCTCACCCAGGTCAGCCCGCGTTTCTCTGAGTGCGTCTCACTGTCAGACCCCCTGTCCCACTCACAACTCCAGGCTGGTTGCTGTGACTGGGACAATCTGGGGGAAGCGGGCACTTCTGGAGTCCCAGGGCTGAGTCTGCTGTGTCAGCTTGTGTCCCTGGGCCTATCCTCACACCAGGCAGCCACTTGAACTATTTCCGGGTGAAATTCTGTTCGTGCCACCGGAAGAGATGGACTCAGACCAAGTTTGCTGATGGGCTGTTGACTTAGACCTTGGTATATTGAGAACCCATAGGGAGCGGATAAGGCCATCAGAGGACACACTCATTCACAAACAGCTGAACGTGGGCAGGTGGTAAATAAGATAGAACGTGAGCCCAGCTCACTTTCCTCATGCCTGCAGACAAAAGGACTAGCTCCCGCATATGGGAGATGTGGGGAGCTCATGGAATGTGACCCCACATCTCTCTACCGTGAGCAGGTGGACTCTGAGCTTTAACATTCTGTAGACTATCACTCCTGAGCACTGAACTTGATACCAGATCGCCTCCTACCGCCATGCTGGTTGGCATCAAAAGTCAAATGAACCGAAACCAGTTTGGCTCAGTGGATAGAGCATTGGCCTGCAGACTAAAGGGTCCCGGGTTCGATTCTGGTCGAGGGAATGTACCTTGCTTGCGGGCACATCCCCAGTGGGGGGCGTGCAGGAGGCAGCTGATGGATGTTTCTCTCTCATCAATGTATCTGACTCTCTATCCTTCTCCCTTCCTCTCTGTAAAAAATCAATAACAAATACTAAAAAAAAAAAAAAAAGTCAAATGAGTCTCCTGGCTTCTGCTCTCATTATCTCAGCGACCCATGGAAAGCCACCCATCTTGAGGGGTCACCCGGAGAATGGAGCCTCTGCTGCCTGCCAGTGACCGGGTTCCCATCCTTACCCCTCGGTTCCTCTCGAGGTCACATGTTCTAGCTGTAGCTTTGGCTGCGGACCTGGCCCCTCAGTCCCGCCAGGACTTGGTTTGCTTAGAAGTTGCAGCTGTGCCCTGAGCCCCGATCCTGCGCTGGGGACTGTGGTGTGCGGGCCTGGCTGCAGGACTGTCCTCATCGGGCAGCTTGGGGGAGGGCGTCGAGTTGCAGAACCAGTTACTGATCCTCCGATGTCACCTCTACCGCAGCAGGCCCAGGATTGGTGACCCCAGACCTCTTCTCCCCACTCTGTTCTTCCTCCAATGCTCTCATTGCAGTGGACGGCGTCGCTGGCTTCCAGTTTGCCCAATCCAGGACCACCGGGGTCCTCCTTGCCTCTCTGCTTGCTTTGCCCCCATCCTACTCACTCTGCCCCCCGCAGTTACTCAAAACCGCGTCCCCATCTCTGTCTCTGCACCTTGGCCAAGCCATCAGCACCTTCCACCAACTACAGGTCTACCCGTCTCCATTCTTGCTCCGGTCTGTCTCTCACAGAGCAACCAGAGCCGTCATTCCTGAGAACATGTTGAATTGTGTCCATCCCACTCCCCGTGTCCCCTAATTTCTCCCCTTTATCTCAGCCCCTGGTCATCCTCTAGGTCTCAGCCTAAATGCAATGTCCCCAGGTCCCTGGCCACTGTCAGAGCGTTCTGTATTTAATCATCCTCATGTTTACCAGAACTGGAACATCTCAGTTATTGGTGTTATCATTTTATTGACCATCTGCTCTCCCAGTGAAATTAAATCACATAGAACACGAGCACCGTATCTAGAGTTCTCCTCCCATTTGCCCAGACCTGGGTCCCCAGGATGCTCCATAAATGCATCATAAATTTACGAGTGACTTTCAAAGGGCGGGCAGGCAGTGGTAAGCAGAGCTCAAGAGCCACCGTTCTGGGAAGTTGCAAAGAGAAATGTCTGTTTTGGAAGAAGTTGGACTGGATCATTCTTAAAGCGAACCCTTTTGCATAGTCTCGATGTTCTCATGCTCAACATTAGTCACCAGTGCTCCAAGTCACAGCCACAAATAGAAGCTGCTAGTAGTAATCTCAGCCTTTACCGAGTGAGGTACCATTCGTTGTTCTAGTGGGCTGTTAAGTCATCTTTTTTTTTTTTTTAAAGAATTTGCTTCTCTAGATTAACCAGGAACCCTCACATTTCTAAAAGCTGGTTCCATTCTAATCTTCAGAGTCTAACATTCATACTCTGAACAAGGTTAGGAATGATCCTACTTTTTTATATATATATATTTTATTGATTTTTCACAGAGAGGAAGGGAGAAGGATAGAAAGTCAGAAACATCGATGAGAGAGAGACATCCATCAGCCGCCTCCTGCACGCCCCCTACTGGGGATGTGCCAGCAACCAAGGTACATGCCTTTGACCGGAATTGAACCTGGGGCCTTTCAGTCCGCAGGCCGACGCTCTATCCACTGAGCCACACCTGTTTCAGCCGTTAAGTCATCTTGTTTCCACTCCAGGTCCAAGCCCTTTCTTCTGAACACGAGAGAGGCAAAGGGACTGATACAACAAGAGGATGTAACATTTGATTGACCTGATATTTATCACCATCTAAACATATTGAAATCTGCCCACCCAATAAATGAAGGGATTGTTTTAGGCCTTAAAAACAGACCCAGCCAAGAGACTCCCCGAAACAGCAAGCTCTCTGAGGGCACTGAGCATTGGATGGGATTTACAAATATTTGACTCGCACGCAACCGTTCAGCAACATATCGATCGCTTAAAGTGAGGTACAGGGGGACATAACCACCTTTAATCTTTTATAACAAAGGCAGCGATTGAAATCGCTTTTGCTAAGCAGTTTTTGAAATGGAGGGTTCGATCTCCTTGCCGGCTTTCCCCTCTCCAGAACCCCCCCCCCCAACATCACGCTTCCCCTCCTACTTCCCCAGGAAACCAGTTTGGATGCCTGTAGAACGCTGTCTGCAGCACCACTGTGCTCCTCGCTCACGGGAGCCGAGAAAGTCACTCCCGGGCTTTAACTTCATTTCCATCGCTCTGGGTTCATGCAGCCCCCCTTGTCCTGGCTTCTCGGAAGCGTTGTTAGAGAGAAATCGATGGGTCGGTTATTAAAAAGTGGCCAATTACCACGGTATTAGCTGGACCGGTATTCCCCCAGCGCGCGGGCGGTGTCATCTCCCTCCCCGGAAATTCGCCCTCTGTGTGCGCGCCCCCCCGTGTGCGTTTGTTTAGCGGGGGGGGGGGGGGCGCCTAATCAGGACTCCTGACCGCAGTTCGTTCCCTCTCCAGATTGGATTTCTGTATGGATCAGCCTCCGTAATTCATTGCCCAACAGGTTCCGATCAATACCGCCTGCCTCGGCTTAAGGTTAGAGGCGCTGACAAAAACCCGGTACCGACGGCGCATCGCTTGGCGCCTCCTTCACAAAGGCCGTTTCCAGAAGTGGCCTGTCACCCGCCCTCAGCCTCTGCGGGGAGTGAGCGCCGGCCCGCAGCTGTCACTGTCTTGTTTGCTTTGATCCCCCGAAGCCGGAGGCCAGGGGTCTCCCCCAGAGCAGCAGGTGTGAGGGATCGGCAGAGTTACATCCTCTTGTTGTATCAGTCCCTTTGCCTCCCTTACCTCTTGCTAGGCCTGCATTCTAAGGCAGCGGTTCTCAACCTGTGGGCCGCAACCCCTTTGGGGGTCGAAGGACCCTTTCACAGGGGTCGCCTAAGACCAGCGGAAAACACCTATTTCCCATGGATTTAGGAACCAACACACGGCTCCTCGGTGTAGCAAAGTGTCGCCATGTCGTTTACTGTTGTCATATGAAGACTGTTGCCCATGCGACACCATGATTCAAGACAAAATTTCATTTATTTGTCATTAGAAATAAATATTTCACAATATATAATTGCATATTGTTTTTGTGATTAATCACTATGCTTTAATGATGTTCAATTTGTAACAATGAAAATACATTCTACCTATCAGATATTTACATTACAGTTCATAACAGGAGCAAAATGACAGCGATGAAGTAGCAACGGAAATCATTTTGTGGTTGGGGGTCACCACCACATGAGGAGCTGTCTTAAAGGGTCGCGGCCTTAGGAAGGTTGAGAACCACTGTTCTGAGGCCAAATTAGTCATATATGACTATTGCTACCCCAGCTTTTTATTTTTATTTTCCTGAAAGATATTTTTTTTAATCACTTGTTTGGGGTTCTGTGCGCCTCCTGAACTTGTAAGTCTATTTCTTTCACCAGGTGGAGGCAGTTTTCCGTCACTATTTCTTGAAGTAAGTTTGCAGTACCTTCCTCTCTTCTGGCACCCCCATAATTCGGCTGTTGGTACGCTTGAAGTTGTCCCAGAGGCTCTTTACCCTTCCAATTTTTGGATTCTTTTTTTCTTTCTCTTTCTGGTTGCATGTGGTCTGCTTCTTTGTATTTCAGATCTTTGACTTGATTCTTGTGTTCCTCGAGTCTGCTGTTAGGTCTCTGTGTACTATTTTTTATTTCAGGCAGTGCATGCTTCATTTCTAGTTGGTCCTTCCTTATCTCTGGTTGGTGAGCAGCGGCTCAGCAGGTGCCTCCGCCGTTTCGAGATCCCAGGTCCCCATCCCAGGGACCAGGCAGGGGGACCCGTCGCTGTCTTAAGGTCTCCCTGACCTTGGAGGGGCTCAGACTCTGTGCGGAGGCTGAAAGGCCTGCTGGAATCCCAAGCATCTGCCTCACAGGAGCGCACCCTCAAATCACAGCCATTTGAATAAAGGGAGGGAGAACCATTGTTGGTAGCCTGTGACACCCCCTCACAGCGAGCCCTCTGCCACAGATTCCGGAATGGCCTCAGGCTCCCTGCTGTGCGCTCAAGCTCAACCTGGCTATTTCCTTATCTTCCCATGAGGGGGGGGTGGGGCGGCATTTCATTTTGCCCTTCATCATCGAGGGATGCTCAGAGGGTCAAACAAGGCCGCAGGTGTGAGCAGCACTTGGAAAGGAGATGGGAATGCACGAAAGGGACTGTTGATGGAGTGGCCCTGGAGTTGCCAGAAAAGAGGCTTGTGCGTCACCCCGGAGCATCATCACTCTGGCTCCTTCCCGCTCCCCAGCCTCCCGGCTCCCCCACTGGGGCTGTAGTTCACGCAGGGCCAGGAATCACAGCTTGTTTACAAGCTCCCGGAGCGCAGCGCTCATTACTGTGGGCAGTGACACCATCCGTGGGGACTGCTGCAGGGAGCCAGCGAGGGAGCGCCGCCAGCCCGTCCACCCCAGCAGGCACATGGCCAGACACCCCCAGCCAGCCAGCCAGCCAGCCAGCCCCGGGCACTGCTCGGCCTCGCAGACTGGGGGTTCCAGAGTCAGGAATGCCCAGGCACAGGAGCAAGGCTGAGGGGGAGCTGACCCCACACCTGTTATTTACTTAAAAAAAAAAACACACAAAATACACACACACACACACACACACATACACACAGTGGTACCTCGAGATACGAGTGCCCTAACATACGAGATTTTTTAGATACGAGCCGTCTAGCGAGCGATTTTTGCTTTGAAATACGAGCAACATTTGAGATATGAGTCATCGGGCAGATTGGCCAGCTGCACACGACCCACCAGTTTACCGGGACGTGAGCGTCTCATAGTTTCCCACGCCTCAAGGATACAGAACGAATTAAACTCGTATCTCGAGGTACCACTGTATATACACACACACACACACACACACACACACACACACAGAGATGGGGGGGGAGAGAGAGATATTTCATTGGGGAACGAGAGAGAAACATTAATGATGAGAATCATTGATCAGCTGCCTCCTGCACGCCCCCTACTGGGGATCAAGCCAGCAACCCGGGTCTGTGCCCTGACCCGGAATCAAACGGTGACCTCCTGGTTCATAAGTTGAAGCTCAACCACTGAGCCACACCAGCAGGCATGAGACTCAGCCAATCTTATCACTGGTTAGTGACGGAGCAAAAGCAAGCTTTCAGTTTCTCTGTCTTGAGGGTCAGAATGATCTAACAGGCTTTGTAATGGAAGAGTGGAGGGGTTTTTAGGAACCACATAAGGACGTCTGTGAGTGGTGGGGAAGGGGGAATGGAGGGGTTCAGCCTCCACCTCCCGGCTGCTGGGAGCTGCCAAGTCCTCTCCCCTAACAAGGCTGTACTGTCGTCCTGTCCTCGCCTGGGCTGCCAGCTTCTCTGGGTGAAGCTGCATGGACTGGGCCATCCCGTGGAGACACCTTATCTGTCCCCAAAGGCCCTGCCTCCCGCCGCTCTGCTCATTCCGATTCCTGAGTCCAGCTTCTCGGGCAGTCCCGGGAAGCCAGCCCCTGAGCCAGACAGCAGATAAGCGTGTCTCCCTCTGGAAGCCGCACAGGCTACAAGAGGATTAACACGGGTGGATTAAGGGCTGCCAGACCTTGGCGAAGTCACGCTGTTTTCCACCCAGGAGCAACCTGAGATCACAGAAATCTGGACAAGCAGCTGGGAAGACATCGCAGGAACAGTGTTGGACCAGTGAGCACGACAGAATGGCTGTGTGGAGAAGCCTTCATCCATCCATCAGCTCCGGCCCTGTTTCTAGCAGGACCCGTGGAACCATCTAGTCAATGTCACCTCTCCACAGGGCCCCGCATCGGGTCTGCCCGGGGCGTTGAGATTCTTCTTTCTCTGACTCCCCTGGCCTCCCACGCTGCCGAGGAAAACTCCAAGATAAGTTCTATCAAGGGCAAAGCATTTCATTCCTGATGGACTCCGATTCATAATAAACACGGATGTGTATGTCTGTGCTAAGGCTGATGGGAGAGTAGAGACAAGAGTGGAATTGCTTCTGTGTCTTTGACCTTTAGAGCCTATTTTTCTGATTGATCTTGGGAGTTATATTTTTTCACTCAGCCAAGAGGGAGATATTTCTTTTATATGTGTGTTGTACTTAACAATTGAACAGACAATATCAATGGACTCCCTTGCTTAAAAAAAACCCACAAACTTATTGTCGAACATTTACCAAACTATACAGATGGAGGGATAGATGGATGGATGGATGGACGGACAGATGGATGGATGAATGGTTGGATGAATGGATGGATAGATAGGTAAATGGTGGGTTGGTATATTGGTGCATGTGTATTAAGCTGAGGGTCTACAGAAGAATTTAAGGCTTATATTGAAGCAGAGAAAACTTACTAGAAGATCAGTAATTTTTAAGGTGTATTGAGTGTCCACTATATGCCAGGCACCACGTGGACAAGTCTAAACATGCACAGCTGGCCCAGACTCCTCTGAGTTGCCTAATTCCCAGTCCCACTACCCTACTTACCTTTCCCAGCTCAATAAATGACAACTGCTCCATCATCTGTGCTAGACGTTGCCTTACATTGGATACGGTGCCTTGTCTTACTCTCGTTCATTCATTCAATGAAT
>JAAGEH010000033.1:300414-329244 GCA_011751065.1 Lasiurus cinereus
GGTCGATGTTTGGATGGATGGATATTTAGATGGATGCATGGATGGGTAGATGGATGGATGAATGGATGGATGGTTGAATAGATGGAAAGATATATAAATGATGGTCACTTTTACCAAGAGGGCATGGAAATGGCATATATAGTCAAGAAGGTCTTTGAGATTCCAGGGAGACTCGAGGTGTGTGTTGAATTTGTGTTCTGAGCAGAGAATGAAAGATGCTCTATTCCAGGGGAAGAGTATTCTAATCTAGAGCCCTGACATGCGCAGAGTGGTCTGCAGACCAGCAGCAGCACCCTGCCCTGGAGCCGAGAGGAAATGAATGAGCTCCAGCCGAGCCTGGGCTGCTGTCAAAACCTTCACGTCAGCAGCATGCCCAGAGCGCCCAGTGCAGATGGCCCGGGAGCTCTGAGGGCGGGCGAGGGCTGCTGCACTGGGACACTCCCAGGGGCCAATCCCTGCCGTGCAGAGGGCCTCCTTGCCCCTGACCTGGGTGTGTGATCCTCAGAAATATTCAACTCACACAAAGGAACGACCACTGGCACAGCAGTTCTCACCCCCAACTCTACAGAGACAGCTACTGTGGTCACAAACACCCCAGAAAGCTTCGTCTGAGAGAAGAGAACTCCCAGCTCATCAGTAGGGGGAGGCCGTGAAACAGATCTCCCTGCCCAGCGACAAGGGACAGGTCCGCCCCCCTAGGTAGCCCCATGGATGGCAGACCCCGTGCCACACTCCTGACACACACGTATCAGGCTCCGTGTTCCTTCCTGAGCCGGAGCGGACCGGCCTGGGAGAGAGCACAGCGAGTCTGCAGAGAGAGGCAGAGCACACGCTCTCAAGTCCTCCTCGTCAACACGCGCTGTTCTTGAGGCGCAGCCAAAACCCACTTCTTCTCACCGAAATGGCATCAGACTGCAAAAGCGAGACGTGGAGCCAAGAGGCAAACTCTGCTCAAGAATGTTCTCCCCGCATCTCCGGGCTGGGGCCGTTTGCCCATGTATGTCCTTCCAGCCCTTACTCCTGTGACTCCCATCCCCCAGCCCTACCTCTATAGCAGCGGTTCTCAACCTGTGGGTCGCGAACAGCTAGCAGGGTCTCCTAAGACCATCAGAAAACACAGAGATTTACATTAAGATTCATAACAGTAGCAAATGGCAGTGATGAAGTAGCAATGAAAATAATTTTATGGTTGGGGATCACCACCACATAAAGAACTGTATTAAAGGGTTGCGGCCTTAGGAAGGTTGAGAACCACTGCTCTAGAGCAAGGTCTAAAGCACAGGGGCAGGAGCTGGCTGGGGTGTGGGGACCCTGGAACTGGCAGCAATTGTTAAAAAGGAAAAAGGACACACATAACTGAATCTCATGCCTTGGAAGATGAGGATACTCTTTGCTCACATTCCTGTCCCCTTCCCCAACTGTTGAAGTTGGGGACCAGTGAGCTACCGAGTCTTTTAAGGGTACTGTAATGGATGTGGTCCAGGAGAGGGCAGAAGCTGGTGTGGGTCAATGGTTGAGCGCTGACTTATGAACCAGGCGGTCACGATTGGATTCCCAGTCAGGGCACATGCCCAGGTTGTGGGCTCCATCCCCAGTGTGGGGTGTGCAGGAAGCAGCCAGTCAGTGATTCTCTCTCATCATTGATGTTTCTATTTCTCTTTCTCCCTCTCCCTTCCTCTCTGAAAGCAATAAAAAATACGTTTTTAAAAAATAAAGTAAACTTCTGATACATTGCCTTCGGGGTGCTGTCTCACCAGGCCCCCCGTGTCCTCACCCCTGCGCGGGTGTTTGTGTGCCTGTGTTCTTTGACGACGTTGGTTTACCCTGGTGTCCCTATTAACTGTCATCTGGCTGGCGAGCCCATCCCCACAGCCCGATGCCCTTCAGATGGCTCCCGCCGCCAGGCCTCTGATCCAGCCCTCTCAGCACCGGGTCAAAAATAAGCCTTTCCCCTGCGCCTCCAGCTGGGTCGTGGCTGCAGAACAACCCCCCCCCTCACCCCCCGCCCCCCGAAGCTGCTCGCGCTGGGCAGACAGGAACCAGCCAGGACTCGGGGGCACGAATGTCCATCCGGATCCCAGTCTGTGTCTGTTAGCTGTATTACATGATGCGGCCTCAGTGCATGGTGGGTCAGAGCTGACCTTGCAAGCGGGTTGTGATCAGCCTGCTCCTTCCTTTGCAGTAACAGCGCCCGTCGTGGAAAGTTACCCGGGGTGGGGGTCATGTGGCTCCGGGGGATGCCGCTTCCTCTGCGTGCCCCCCGCCCGGGTGCCTGTCACAGGCTGTTTCTGAACAGGCAGTGATGTCCGCTCAGAGGAGGCGAAATCTAAACGGGAGGCACGGCCGCCAAGGAAGGACCAAGGTCGAGGACCTGCCGTCCCACGGGCACAGGCCTCGGGACTGAGAGGAGCTGTGGGAGAGTGGCAGGGGGGTAAGAGGCTGGCAGGGGAGGTGCTGTTTTTAGAACACGTTCTTCATGGGGCTCTGCTTCCTGTTCCGAGGTTCTGTTCTCCTTCAGTCCAGCCCAGAACTTGTTTTCCCGTGGCTGATGATGTGATATGCCATCTATTTGTTTATTCCCTGCGAGCTGCCTGTGCCAGAAGGATCCCTCCCTCCTCCCAGCGTGGGGGAGTGTTTGTGTATCAGTGTGTGTGCTCTTTAAGACCATGTGCCACCGCTCCGCATGGGTGGGGGATGGGGTGCGTGTCAGCCCCGAGGCCTGCAGGAGGCAGGTCTGCCCGCGGGCCTCGCTGTGTGCAGGGAGGGTACAGAAGCCGCCCGGGCTTTGCCAGGTGCAGCCCTAAAAGGCCTCTTGTTACCCATGAGCGAGGGCTTAGGCATCAGGAGCCAGGGTTCAAGTCCGAGCTCAGCCAGCGTGTGACCTTGGCCAACTTCCTGTACCTCAACAGGTCTCTCTATTTTCTCATCTTACAAAACCAGGATGCTTGCCACGGGTCCAGTCAGCCTACGAGATGCCATCTGGTCAATGAAAGCGAGCCTGCTGCTCTAGCAGAGGCTGAGTCTCCGTCTCAAACCCTCCCCATGCCTCCCGTCCCTATTCTGCACCAGTGAGACCTACTGTGTCCACGCGGGTCTGAGCTCTGGGCTTCTGACCTGTCCTGGGCGACTCCTCCCACTCCAGGCTCTGGAACTGTCCCTGGGAGTCCCCGCAGTGCAGAGGGACATTGCTGCTGGCGTGGCCACTGTGCCAGCGAGCCCTGGACTGGGGTTTGCACTGGGGTTTGAGGCACTTTCCCCTAGGGTTGCTGGGATGGCTGTAGAGCAGTGGTTCTCAACCTGGGGGTCTCGACCCCTTTGGGGGTTGAATGACCCTTTCACAGGGGTCACCTAAGACCATCGGAAAATGCAGATATTTACATCACGATGCATCACAGTAACAACATTTCATGGTTGGGGGTCACCACCACATGAGGAACTATATGCAAGGGTTGCGGCCTTAGGGAAGGTTGAGAACCACTGCTGTAGAGTGACTTGGGGCCCACACCTTAAGCGAGGCTGCTGCTCCATCCACCACAAGGGGGTGGGAATCATCGACGTGAGTGTCAAATCAGACACTTAATGTCACCTCAGGTCTCCACTCTGAGGCCCTCCGGCTCAGTGTTCCCGCCTAAGAGAGGCAAAAGACAGACGCACCCCGCTGGGGAGACAGGGAGCAGGCACGGGCACCCTCCCCCTCGGTGCCCCCTGCAACTGGGTGAGGCCCTGCTCAGCTCACAGGGAGATGGATGGAGCTCAGAGGGCTCACTCAGCCAGTGACCATCCCCAGCCCCAGCGTTCCCGCCATCAAGCCAGCATCACTCGGTCTGTTTCCAGTTTCGGGCGGGGCGTGCTGAGTCTTGGTTCTTGGCTGGGGGGCGAGCTGGGGGGAACATCCGGAATCGTGCCTGTCACCTGGCTGGTGCGTCGGCACGCGTGGCGGGAAGGCCACGCTCTGCTGAGCCTCCTGGTGGGAGGGCCGTGGTGGTCCCTCCCGGTGGTGGCCTCGGGGTCACTGGGCTGTTGACCCAGGATCGCCTTCCCTGGCGCTGGAGTCCCAGGAGAAAGTGCTGGAAGCCAAGCTTTCCACCAAGGCCCCCCACCTTCCCTTCCCCAGAGCCCCCGTGGAGGAGTAACAGGCCCTCCCTGACTCGTGGGGAGGACACAGACGCCCCGAGTCACAGTCTCCCTGTGGACAAGCTTGCGTGAGATAGGGCACCACCTTTAGAAAAGCATTGCCACGGAGCCTGGCCCGTCTGTCTCAGCGCCCTGCAGACGTGTCACACGCATGTCAGCAATGGAATGCATGTCTCTCTGTGGGCACCAGGGGCACCTCTACACAACGGGGTGCCTGGCCCGCAGAGAGCTGTGTGTGAAGCCAGCACCCCCGTCGCCTCGTCCGCAGAGCGGGCCGGCAGGTGAGAAGCCTGAGATGTTCGTGCGGGAAGCGTGGCGTCACCCGCTCCCTCGCACACAGAGCGCGCGTGGGCTCCGTCCCCTGCAGGAAGACGCTGCGTTTCCGTTCGCCCCCCTGTTGCCATGGTATCTGTCACGTTATTTATATCCGCGTCTGTTAGCTGCACGCCTGGACCGGAGACGCTTGCCTGCTCTGGGCAGGGAGTCGGGCAAACAGGAGGCTCCGCGTGCAGCTGGGCAGGCCGGGCCGGGCCCCTGCCAGTCTGTCCCCCTGCCTCCAGAGTCGCCTCTCCAGTTCCCAGCACCCCCCAGGAGTGGTCGTACCTGCATGCTGCACCCTGTCCCATCCAGTCCCCGCCACATAACTGTGCCAGCGCCTGCCTCGCCTGCGGGGGGAGACAGTGGGAGGCGAGGCCCTAGGCCCACGGGCTTCCAGCTGAAATGGTGCTAACCACACACCTAGAACCACTGGGACAGTGCGGGTCCGTCTGCATGTCTCTGGGCTGGTGACAGGCTCTCCCTCCTGTGTCCCTCCCCGCTCCATCCTGGGTGTTCAGGTCTGAGCGCCTCTTCCTCCGAGCCCCAGCCCGGACGCCCTTCGAACAGGGTTCTCTGCGGACAGACCCGGACACAGATGTTGCCAAGGGCTGTTGGACACACGGAGGGACCAAGGAGTAAGCAGGTCTCAGAACCAGCCACGAACCCTCAGCCTGTCCTTCCTCTCTGAAATCAATTCAAAAACCTTTTTTAAAAAGTGGGTTGAGCCGAAACCGGTTTGACTCAGTGGATAGAGCGTCGGCCTGCGGACTGAGGGGTCCCAGGTTCAATTTCGGTCAAGAGCATGTACTTGGTGGCGGGCACATCCCCAGTAGGGAGCGTGCAGGAGGCAGCTGATGGATGTCTCTCTCTCATCGATGTTTCTAACTCTCTGTCCCTCTCCCTTCCTCTCTGTAAAAAATCAAAAAAGTATATTAAAAAATAAAGTGGGTTGACCCTCCCTGCAAAAAGGCAGTGGTCCAACAAGAGAGGCTGGTGCTTCTGGAGTTGAGGTGCCCGCGCTGAAAGAGACTTCTCCAGTGAAAACCCACGGAGGTGGCACCGAGCGCGGGATGGGTGAGACTGAACGCGGGAACCAGCCAGCCGGCCTCACCGTGCGGCGGGAGGCGGGGAGGGGGCTCCCGGGCCGGTCGGCGATTCGGTCCATTTTCTCCTTTTCTTTAAAAGCCTCGAACAGTCCAACTCGATTCATTACCGAGCCGATCCCTCCTCAGGAGGCCGCTGGGGACACGGGAACCAGAGACCCTCCGCCCCCGAGGTGCTGAAGAGAGTCATTAACGAAAGCCATTTCTTCATAAGCCCGCGCCGTGTTTCTCGCCCTTCCCCTCTCCCTTTACCCCATTTAATAGAGAAATGGAATCTGAGATGAGCTTTTAATTAAAAATCTCATCATAATATACAAAATCCAGGAGATAAGGAAATTAAATATTAAATGTGGCCCTTTTTCCTGCTGCCTCCTCCTCCCCCCCTACCCCCCACCCCACGCGAACACACTTCCTGCTGCTTGGCCAGTACCGCGTTCACGGAACACGAAGACGGAGCGGAACGAACGGAGGACGGCAAGGAGGGCGAGGCTGCAGAGGTCCTCGTCGGTGGTGGAAGTCCCATGGCCTTGAACTCATGGGTCCACCGGTCCCTTTGCTGGGCGATGTTGGGTCTGCAAAGATTATGGCACTGTGAGCAACACAGAACACAACCCGCCTGGAGCATGTGTCCGAATTGAAAAGAGAATTCTTTAGGCCGGAGGGGGGAAGGGGAGGGGCGGGGGGGTCGGTAAACCGTAGCCTCTGGACCAATTGCAACCACAGCTTGTTTTGTAAACCGTGCTGGGGGACAGCCACGCCCATACGATGCATGAGGTCCAGGCAGAGTTGCGTGGCTGTGGCAGCGACCGTGGATGGATCCCAAACCCTAAAACAGTCATTATGTGGCCTTGCACAGGACAAGTTTGCCGGCACTTTTTATCTGCCCAGAAATGCCACATCCATCCATCCCTCCATCCATCCATCCATCCATCCATCCATCCATTCATCCCTCCATCCATCCAGCAGTTCTCAACCTGTGGGTTGCTAGCAGCCTAAGACCATCAGAAAGCACAGATATTTACATTATGATTCATAACAGTAGTAAAATGACAGTGATGAAGTAGCAATGAAAACAATTTTATGGTTGGGGGTCACCACAACATGAGGAACTGTATTAAAGGGTCTTGGCATTAGAAAGGTTGAGAACCACTGCATCCATCCATCCATCCATCCATCCATCCATCCATTCATTCATTCCTTCATTCATCATTTATCATTCATCATTCATTCATCATTCATTCATTCTACACAGGCCTGTTGAAAACCTGTTGTGAGATGCGCCGGGCGCTGGGAAGGGAGGGCGAGGACAGTGGTCGGCAAACTGCACCTCTCGAGCCGCAGTTTGCCGCTCCGTTGATGAATGAGTTTGCCGACCACTGACCTAGACTTTCGATTCCAATAATGACAGGCTGCTGCTGTTCCTTGTGATCAAGTGGCTCGTGAGCCGCAGTTTGCCGACCACTGGCTAAGAGATCCGATTCTTGTCCGCAGAGAGCTCCAGGCCATGGCTCGGTGGGTGGTAATTCCTATGAAAACGGTCTGCAGGCTGAGGCTCTATCCACTGAGCCACACCGGTTTGGGCCCGAAGCTTCTTCGTGCGTGAGCAAGGTCCCGCTTCCTCACCTGTGAACGGCCCGATGAGGTTGATGAAGAAGGAAAGGAGTTTTCGTGTGGACTCTGAACAGAGTTTGGGACGTGGTCCCTGGTCTTGGTCATCCTCCCTGTGGCTGGGAGGGTGACGTTTGTCTGGCACGCGTTATTAAGGGCCAGGGCTGGGTGATGGAGGAGGGGCCGTGGGGGGCAAGGCCACGCGGAGAGCTGTTTTCCCCAGAAAGAGACCCCCCAGGCCCGGGAGCGGAGGGACACGTTTCCAGCCTGTCACCGGGAGTGATGTGGGACGTCCCCACTCGTCCCTTTCCGATGACAGCGAGCAAGGCCACGGCTGAAAGACAAGGACTTCTATTCACAGGAGCACAAAGGAGCCGGCAGATTAACACCTGACTCGGCGGCAGGAGAGGCAAGGGCGCCGAGCAGGCTCAGAGGCCAGCCGGCCCGGAGGATGCGTGCTGGCGGGGGGGCGGGGGGGCAGCAGAGAGCTGTCCCTGGGACTCCCCCCCCCCCAAGCATCAGGTGACTGCGGGGTCTGGAGGAAGGACCCAAACGGGGCGGCTTCCCCGAGGCCACTGTCACTGCTATGTCGACCGTCACCTCCTCACTCACGCCCCTGGGATGTTGGACTGTCAGTTCATCCCTTTGTTTCCGCCTCGCCCTTTGCTCCTGCGTCAGCAGAGGCTGCTCCTGTGTTTCCTGTCTTGACTGGTGAGCTGACCAGGGGCATGACCCGCTTGGTGGCAGAGCTGGGAGGCCGTCAATAGTCTCCACCGCGGAACCGGTGTGACTCAGTGGATAGAGCATCAGCCTGTGGACTGAAAGGTCCCAGGTTCGATTCCGGTCAGGGGCATGTACCTTGGCTGGGGGCACATCCCCAGTAGGGGGTGTGTAGGAGGCAGCTGATCGATGTCTCTCCCTCATCGATGTTTCTGACTTTCTATCCCTCTCCCTTCCCCTCTGTAAAAAAATCAATAAAATATATTTTTTTTAAAAAAGGACTCTCCACCTTCAGGCTAAAGGTCTTTCTCCTCTGGAGGTGCCCCACCCCCTTTCTGATTGTCCCTGAAGTGCCAGCAGGAGCCGAGCTGGTTCCTGGTCAACTTAGCGAGGGCGCTCACCGTGCGTACTGAGGAAGCTGCTGTCAGTCACGCTGCCCGGCTGTGGCTCCCAGCAGGGGTGCTGTGCCCACGGAGTCCTGCACCCCACCCCTGGGTGCCCAGACTTCGGAATCTGGTAGAGCAGGAAGATCTCAAGGAAAATGTACAGTGGTACCTCGAGATAGGAGTTTAATTCGTTCTATAACCTTGAGGCGTGGGAAACTATGAGACGCTCGAGTCGCGGTAAACGGGTGGGTCGTGTGCCGCCGGCCGATCCGCGCGATGCCTCCTATCTCAAATGTTGCTCGTATTTCAAAGCAAAAATAGCTCGCTCGACGGCTCGCATCTCAAAAATCTCATATGTTAGGGCACTCGTATCTCGAGGTACCACTGTATATATATTCGGTTAAGCTGCACCTGGGGATAGTCTTTCCATTCTTCTTCAGAGAGACCAGAAAAGGAGGGTGGGGGGAGAGAAAGAGAGATAGAGAGGTGAGAGAGACACATCTACTGGTTGCTTTCGCAAGTGCCCCCACCGCTGGGAGCAGTTTTCCAGAGTCTCGTGCCAGTATTGCATCCGTAGCGCTCTTCAATGCCCGCCTGTGCCTGCAACGCTGGCCTCACGGCTGCCTCCCAGTCTCCAGCTGTGACTCAGCCACGTGGCTGCCTGTGGCCGCTGAGATGCTGGAACACTCCGTGCCAAGGCTCCTTCCGCCGCCGCCAGCCGGCCTCCCCGGGGACGTGGGGAGCAGGGGAGCGGCGCCATTTGATCCGCGGGCATTCTGGAGCTGGATCTTCGGGGCCATCATTTATACAAGGAATGCGCCCTGTCTGCCTGGAATTCAGATTTATCTGGTGGCCTGAGTTTTTGTTTGCCGCAGCTGGCTACTCGGTCCCGCTCACAGTCCCCGGGTGTCTTGTCAGCCGACCGCAGACACGTGGGTGAGTGAGCCTGGCCGAGAGGAGGGCACCCGGCAGGTCCCCGGGCCCCAGAGAAGGCAGAGGTCGGCGGTTTCAGACACAGAGTTCTGGGGCGCTTCCTTATGCGGCATCAGCTGACTGATACACCCTGCCTGTCACATAGAAGCAGCACTCTGTTAGTGAGCTGCATGCAGGAAGCCCTCGGAAACACCAGCGGGTGTAGAGAGGATCCTTGCCTCTAGTACGACCTTGTGATGACTGGCTTTTCGGAGGTCTCTGACTACCCGCCGTGGTTTGTGTTAGCATTGCTGGCACGGGGAGGCGTGCAGTGTGTGTGTGTGTTTGTGGGTGTGTGTAAGTTCCCCACCCCCTAATGCTGCGGGTTTGGAGAGATGCTGTCTTTTTAAATGTGTGGCCGCTGTTCGTGTCTGAAGTACCGTTTGAAGCTGACCGGTCAATGGTTCCAGGAAGCCGCCATCACAGAGGTCGATGGTGCTTCACAGAGGTCGAACCTGTGACTTCTAAAACCTGCGCCAGAGAGGGCTGGTCATTAGCTGTGAGGCTCTGGGGGAGCTCCAGGGAGAACGAAATGCACGCAGACTGGGCCTGCCTCCCTCCCTCCCTCCCTCCTTCTCTCCCTCCCTCCTTCCCTTCTTTCCTTCCTTCCTCCCTCCCTCCCTTCACCCTCTCTCCCTCCCTCTGTCCCTTCCTCCTTCCCTCTCTCCTTCTCTTTTTTGTTTGCTTTTTTTCCCTTCTTATTCTTAATATCACAAGAAAAGCGAGTGAACTTCCGTTGGAAAACATTCCAGTAATACCACCGTATATAGCAAAAGGCAAGGCAGAGCCTCTAATCCTTCCCCTCCCCCTCCCCGTTCCCCTCCCCCAAACAGAGCTGACCTCCTGTTGCTCGTTCTTCGCGTTCCTTTCCTAAGGCCCAAGCACACCCCCAGCTCCGTCCGTGCACACACAGGAGACAACAGCAGAACCGCGGTTGTGGGAACGGCTGTTGTCGCTGACAACGTGCCCGGCAGCGCCTGACTCTCCCCGGGGGCTGAAGGGAGAGGGTTCTGGGGGTGCTGGGGATTGGTTATACCCGTCCCCGTTGGTGGGCGGTTAGGTGTTTCCACCTTCTTCGTTACAAACACATTTCCAGGGAGCGTCCCGCAAGGAACACGCTGCGGCCCAAGAAGGACTCTTCCCGTGGGGTGTCCTCCGGGAAGTGGCGCTCCCGGGCCTGGGGCGCCTGTGACGTGTGGACAGCTGTTGTCCCGGGTCCTTTCCAGAAGGCGTCACCCATGTGGACGTCCCCCCCTCCACAACATGTGCAGCCTCCTCCCTCCACCCGTCTCCCCGGTCCAGGGTCCGCCTCTCGTCTTCGCCAAACGGGGAGCTGAACAACCTTCACTCATCCGTATCCCGATTTCTTCCGTGAGAAAGAAGGGGAGGACTTTCCCACGTGTCTGTTGGCCGCTGGCTTCGCTGCTGTGACGTTGCTCTTTCCTGTGGGACTCCTCGGCCTTCTCACTGCTTAAAGCAACGCGCTTTCAGCATCTCTCTGGAGGTTGATGGAAATACAGTGGTACCTCGAGATACTGGTGCCCTAACAGACGAGATTTTTGAGATACGAGCCGTTGAGCGAGCGACTTTTGCTTTGAAATACGAGCCACATTTGAGATAGGAGTCATCGCGCGGATCGGCCGGCTGCACACGACCCACCAGTTTACCACGACTCCAGTGTCTCACAGTTTCCCACGCCTCAAGGTTACGGAACGAATTAAACTCGTATCTCGAGGTGCCACTGTATTCATAACCCTTTATTGCAGTAGTTGTCTCGCTTTAACTTTACTGCATGATTGGTAACCGTAAGCTATTTTTTTTTCACTTTTTATTATTGTTTATTATTATGATTTTAATCTATTTTATTGATTTCAGAGAGGAAGGGAGAGGGGGAGAGAGAGAGAAACATCAACGATGAGAGAGAGAGTATTGGATCGGCTGCCTCCTGCACGCCCCACACGGGGGATCTAGCTCGCAACCGCGTGTGTGCCCTGACTGGGAATCGAACTGTGACCTCCTGGTCCATAGGTCGACACTCAACTGCTGAGCCATGCCAGCCGGGGCTTTTTCCAATTTTTATTTATTTATTTATTTATTTATTTTTCCAATTTTTAAATAAAATTTTGAATCTAAGACAGTTTTAGATTTACAGAAAAATATTGAAGAAATAGAGAGAGTTCTCAAAGACCACCTGACGGCCCCCCCCCCCCTAGTTCTAGTACCTGGCCTTAGGGCAGGATCCTACCACCATTAAAGTAGTGGTGTAACATTATCATCACCGAGAGTCCAGAACCTCTTATGGAACATGCGTCATAACAGTAAACAAATAAAGACACTTACAGGTTCAAGTGTCTCCCCCATTGAGGGCTCAGAGGAGGGCGGGTGCGCCTGGCACCTCCAGGGACTGAGCCCGCCTCTGACTGCCTGCCTTCCGCTCCTTCCTGCTCGGAAGACCTGGAGGAGCGCTCTCTTCCTGCAACACGACCCGCTCAGCGCATCCAGAAACCCGTCAGCCTTCAGCACCGGCCGGAGCGAGGACGGGGCCTCTGATGTGGGTTCGATTGGAAGGTGGTAATGGCCTCATCTCCGGCGGAAGATCGAATATTGGGAGCGCCTGGCAAATCCTGGCCGTCTGACAAGGCCTTACAGAAAGGAGAGGCACTCAGGGGACCATTAGCCGGTTTCTAAGCAAAAAAAGAAAGGGAACAGACCGAGTCCGGGAATGCAGACCCTGGAAGGAACAGAGAAAACGGACTGATTCCGGACCCCAGATGGCAGAAAATAAACCCCAGAGTCTGCGTGTAGAGGAGCACAGCCTGACACGGAGATCTGATGAGGCATGCGGTCTCTCCACTGAACCCTAACCGAGATAGGTACCTCGAAATTGAGAGGGAGAGAGGCATGGGGGCGAGGAAGCAAAGGAGAAGGGAGGTCTGAGAAATGCGTCCAGGAAAGACCTTTGGGAATGGCTGTTGGCTCATCGAACTGGCTGGAAGAAAAAAAGACCAGACGTCTACTGAGGTTTTGTGAGGATCGTCTAACCAGTGACACTTTCAGACGAAAACAAATCCTTGACGATTCGAGGCTTAAAACAGCCCGTGGCTCTCTGACCTTCTGTCCGCAAACAGCAGACTCCAAAAATCCAAGGCAAGTTCCTTCCCAGCTCCGCGGACATGAAAGAGAAGGAGCCAGAAAAAGGCTCCCAGCGGGTCACGTGGGACCGTTGATGGAGACGGGCCAGCTCGGTCCGCCCGAATTGCCGGACGGAAGTCTGCGACCTCACCCTCTGCCAGGAGAGGCGACCTCCTGGCCTGCCCGCGAGATGCCCACATGGCTGCAGGTCAGCACCTGCTCCGTGCCGGCTCTTCTCCCCTTTTGCGTGTGGGAGACTTTACCGTGGCATTCCTGTCCCTGCCCTGGCCTGTCCTCGCTGGCCCTTTCTTTGTCTCTTTCCCACCTGCAGGTTGGAGGTTAACCCCTGGGCTGACCCCGAGAATCACGTGCTAAAAAAAAACACACACACATGGTGCAATCTTTAGCCTGGGCCCCTGAGTGGCCACATGGAGCAGAGCCCTCTGTGCCCACACTACACGGCGGTGCCAGAGGGAAAGCAACGCGCCGCATGTCAGGATGACAACATGATGGAGTTATTGCGACAGCATCTGGAGCTCATTGTCCCGACAAGTACATTCATTGAGTGACTCTGGAGCCCCACAGCCACGCAGACAAACGCAGGCCCAGCGCTCAGGGCTCGCGACCCCTGTGGAGCCGGCCTTCTGTGGCCAACAGGCCCCTGTGCTGAATCTGAAGCGACAGGCTCTCCCCCCAGGGCCAACCGCGTTCCCCAGAACAGCGACACGGCCCCGCTTTTCAGACGACCGATGCTGTCAGGGTGAGCGCGCGTGATGGAGGCCGACCCGGTTCTCCCGCTCCGCCGCGTGGAAGGGTTTTCTGAAGGACTTCAAGGTCACGCTCACCCCCGCCTTCGGGAGCTCAGACAACACTGTCGGGCTGTCACTGCGGTCACCGTCCTCGCTCGCCAAGGTGCTTTCATGGCCGGGGGCCGCTGCCTGGCTCTTAGGAAACGCAGGACTATCCCCGGCGCTTCCTCCCCTGCGTGGCGGTATCCTCGCAGCAATTATTCTTGTGTGTGTGTGTTTGTGGGTCTCTCTCCAGCAGGTCCACTGACTACCCTGGTGGTGGTGGTGGTGGGGAGGAGGGGGGCTGAAGGGCTCGGACCCCAGGAATCAGCTTTCTCATTGGGACAGCCGCTCTGTCCAGGCCTGTGCCCGCGGCCGGCTCCCCGCTCTTTAAGCCCTCCCCCCACTCCCCACCCTTGGTCTCCTCATGCACTCAAGGCTCCAGGTTAGAGTTTGGAGGCCCAGGGCTGTTTTGCAGCAGCAGAGAAAGGACGCAGACCCTCCTGAACCCCACCGAGCTCCGGAAGCAAGAGCCACACGCAGCCTTACGTGGAGGTTCCCAGTGGCCGCGATGTTCTAGAAAGCATGTGTTTACTAAGCACGTTCAGAGATAATCCGTTTTCCCCGAGACAACAGTTTGGGGGTTGGCGCGGGAGTGGGGGTGCATTATAAGTTGTCCCATCGTCTGTCTTTGAGATTCAGGTCTTTTGGGGCACCCTGGGGAGACTCTGTCACCCCCCTCGCGTCGCTACCCCATTTCATTTAGATGCCTTTTCCTTTTTTTTTGCTCTGCCATAATAGTCTAAGCTTGTTTATATATTTTTAAAGTTAAGTTTATTGGGGTGACATTGGTTCACAAAATCATACAGATTTCAGGGATACAACCTAATGAAGCATCATTGCACATTACATGGTGTGTCTCATGCCGTTCTCACTGGACCCCCCTCCCGAGTCCCACCGCCCCTCCCGCCCTGCCCACCTTACAGGCCAGGAACTACAAGGAGGAAGAAGCGTCTCCCGGGAAACTCGATGACAGAAATAGAAAGAGACCCAGCCACGGACTCAGAACTGGGGGGACAGGATGCAGGCCCGAGTCCCCCATCCGGGCCATTTCGGTGACAACTGAACGCTGTTCCCTCCCCCGGCGCTCAGGGCGGCAAGAATCGCCAGGGCTCTGCCTCCTTCAAATGCTGTGTCCCTAAGAAGAGGAGTCACAGGGGCATTTCTTGCACACTCACCGTGCCCTGGGCACTGTGCCCAGAGGATGATGCCCATTGCCTCACTCAGCTCTCGAGAGGGCCAGTTAGTCCAAATTAATACAAAGTTAGAGAGAGAGAGTGCGGGCCGGAATTAGTGAGCAGCGGGGCCAGGTGTGAAACCCAGAGCTGTTGTAGGGTTCCCCACCCGTGTCTGTCTCCAGGAATAAAAGGAAATGCGTGTTGTTGTTTTTTTTTAATATGTTTTATTGATTTTTTTTTACAGAGAGGAAGGGAGAGGGATAGAGAACTGGAAACATCAATGAGAGAGAAACATCGATCAGCTGCCTCCTGCACGCCCCCCACTGGGGTTGTGTCCGCCACCAAGGTACGTGCCCTTGGTCAGAATGGAACCCGGGACCCTTCAGTCTGCAGGCCGACGCTCTATCTACTGAGCCAAACCGGTTTCAGCGGGTGTTGTTCTTTACAGTGTGTGGCTCTCGCGGAAGTCACATGCATTTCCATGGCATCTGAACTGTAGGGCAGCTCAGACTGCAGGGACTCAATGACCCAGAGTGGCAAGAGGCCGTGGGGACACATGTCTGCCTGGGCTCCTTCCTGTCCAATGGCCTCTCAGTCCGGCGTTCACCCCTGTGGTCGGCCTCTGATGGCTCACCAAAGCCCCTGAAATCCATCGCAGATGGGTTCCTCGGCCGTGGTTCTCAGCCTGTCTAATGCTGTGACCCTTGGTTAGAGAGCAGGAGTTTTTGAGCATGCTTCCTCCTAGTCCACTTAGCCTTGAATCCTAGCTGCACCTCACAGAATAGCCTTGCAAGATAGAACATAGAGCACTGTCAGCTTTCTGAAGAACAGGATGACCCCCTGTAAATAACATGGTCGTCAATGGCATGACCCTGGCATTGCTCAGGAGAAACTGTTTTGTCTTGGGTTGCTTGCTCTGCAAAAACAGGATGTGGTAAATGTGCTTAAAATCGGTCCTGCACAAAGGGTCGGGGCTGCTGCTCTCTGGACTCCCTGTGTGGAGAAAGGCAGAGCAGTCGCCTGCTGGCTAATAAAGGCTCCCTGAATTTTAATTTGGTCTGGACTCCAGTGGCCGTTCACTCCAGTTTGCTCCACAACACCTTTAATACAGTTCCTCATGTTGGGGTGACCCCCAACCATAAAATTATTTTCGTTGCTACTTCATCACTGTCATTTTGCTACTGTTCATGAATCATAATGTAAATACAGTGGTACCTCGAGATATGAGTGCACTAACATACAAGATTTTTGAGATACGAGCTGTCGAGCAAGCGATTTATGCTTTGAAATACGAGCAACATTTGAGATAGGAGTCATCGCGCGGATCTGCCGGCTGCACATGACCCACCCGTTTACCTCGACTCGAGCATCTCGTAGTTTCCCACGCCTCAAGGTCACGGAACAAATTAAACTCATATCTTGAGGTACCACTGTATCTGTTTTTTCCGATGGTCTTAGGGGACCCACAGTTTGAGAACCGCCTGCTGCAGAGCCTCAGACCATCGGAAGACACAGCCATTTACATGACGATGCACAACAGTAGCAAAATGACAGGAGTTATGAAGTAGCGACGAAAATAATTTTACGGTTGGGGGTCAGCACCACACGAGGCACTGCATTCAAGGGTCAAGGCATGAGGAAGGTTGAGGACCGCTGCTCCAGGGCCCAGAGTCTCCAGGCTGACAGAGGAGGGCCACCCGGGACGGTACCGGACACGTGGCCAGTGAAAGCGAAGAGCACGGTGGCGAGTGACCCAGGCCCCTGCTGTTTCCCTCTGAGCCCAGAACAGCGTCCCCTTCATCCCTCTGAGAGCCTCATCAGACAGAAGCCCGAGGGGAGGAAAGCAGGGGTCACGTGGGACACCCGGCGCTTGACGGCTCGGAGAAAGGCGCCTTTGTGCGGGGAAGCCGCCGCGCTGAGACACGGGGTCTGTCCTCAAAGGACGGGTCGCTTTGTTCGCTCGTGCTGACCTCAGCGCTCCGGCGGGAGGGCCCGCACACCGTCTGCCCGCGGAGCTGTGTGGGCTCCTTTGTTTGCAGGAACCGCGCCGGTCCCAGCGAGGCTATTAAAATAGGAATTGTGGACCATTTCCGGGCAAAGCTTTTTAAAAAAAATACAAAACATTCAGCCTAACCGGTGTGGCTCAGTGGATGGAGCGTCGGCCTGCAGACTGAAGGGTCCCAGGTTCAATTCCTGTCGAGGGCATGTACCTGGGTGGCGGGCACATCCCCAGTGGGGGGCGTGCAGGAGGCAGCTGATGGATGTCTCTCTCACATCGATGTTTCTAACTCTCTATCCCTCTCCCTTCCTCTCTGAAAAAAAAAAAAGCAATAAAATATATTTTAAAAATGTTATTGATTTCAGAGAGAAGGGAAAGGGAAAGAGAGAGAGAGACACCAATGAGAGGATCATGGATTGGCTGCCTCCTGCACGCTCCCCGCCAGGGATGGAGCCTGCAACCCGGGCCTGTGCCCTGACCGGGAATCGAACTGTGACCTCCTGGTGCCTGGGTTGATGCTCAACCCCTGAGCCATGCCAGCCGGGCCCTGGGCAATGTTGTGATTGTCCAAAAATATCAGACAAAATGGAAACTGGTCCCCACTCTCCATTTCCTTACGGCGTCAGCTGTCCCCTGAGCACTGAGGGGTCCTGGGTCCCACTTCCGCTCTCTGCCCACAAGGGTGTGATGCTCTTTGCTGTTGTTTATCCTCCCCTGAGGGTGTCTTCCCCGTTAATGTTTACAGAGAGTGGAAGGGAGAAAGGAGGGGAAGAGAGAGAGATGAGAGAGAGAAATTGGTTGGTTGCCTTTAGCATGTGGCTCCAACTGGGTGGGGATCAAACCTGCACCACCCAGGTACGTGCCCTTGACCAGGAATGGAACCTGCAGCCCCTCAGCAGGCGGGGCAGCGTGCTGACCCTGAGCCACACTGGCCAGGGCTGGGTCCTCTGGTCAGGCCCGGCAGCCCAGGTCACTGTATGCAACTTGCACCTGGAAGGAGACACAGCCAACGGGAAGGCTGCGTTCAGGGAACGTGCGGGAAGAAAGGTGGGGGCTGGGGAGGGGCGGGGGCTCAGGCCCACGTTTCTCGCCATCCGGGGGAACCGGGCCAGACTTGGGGAGGTGGCCGGCGAGGCCCAGGGTGAATGTGCGAGCTGTGCCTGAGCCGGGAGACCGGGCTTCCTGCGGGTCCGAATGCCAGGCACGTCCCGTCTCCCCGGGCACCGCGGTGCGAATCCAGCAGAGTGTTTCATTTTCCCGGGCCGGCGTTCACACTTGACAGTGCTCTGGGCGCCGCTGCTTCCTTCCCTCAGGGCTTCTGTGCATGAGCCCCTTTGTCTGCTGTCTCCCCAACCGCGGACACCTCTTCTGAGCAGGTGGGCTGGGGCAGTAAACCTGTCTATGGCTAATCATACAAGTTCCATCACACCGAGGCAATCTGTATGTGTGTGTGCAGCGTCCTATTCCTCCCCCCATCCCCCACCGCCCATAGGTCCTGAGTGAGATCAGCCTGGCTGTTTTTCCTGAAACAGCACCCTATTCGCATGCCGTCCCACCCCCTCTTCCCTTCCCCGTTGGCCAGGGGCACAGAGGAAAGGAGCTGCAGGTGTTTGGTTCAGGGATAGGGGGGAAGGGAGCCGGCGGGGTCCCCCGGCGCTGTCTGCTCTCCCCTCCTGCAGGGGACAAAGCGAGAGAGGGTGGAGGGAAAGGTGACCCCTGGGGAGAGGCCCCAGATGCAGAAGAGCCACAGCCAGGCTAAATCAAAGCTGGGACAGTGACCTTCTTTCCCAGATGGGTCGTTCCCCTCTCCCCCTTCCTCCCTCCTTCAACCCCACAAAAGAATTTCTCTTAGAGGAAAAGAAGATAAGTCGAAACCGGTTTGGCTCGGTGGATAGAGCGTCGGCCTGCGGACTGAAAGGTCCCGGGTTCCATTCCGGTCAAGGGCATGTACCTTGGTTGCGGGCACATCCCCAGTAGGAGGCATGCAGGAGGCGGCTGATCGATTTCTCTCTCTCGCATCGATGTTTCTCTCTATCCTTCTCCCTTCCTCTCTGTAAAAAAATCAATACAATATATTTTTTTTAAAAAAGAAAAAGAAGATAAGAAGATCCTGATTGTTGTTTTCCCGGGTGAGGGAAGCATCCTAAAGGTGGTGCAGGTATCCGGGCCAGGAGGGGTGGAGGGGGTGCTAATTGCTTGGTCCCATAGATTCCCCAGGTCCCCAATGCTTCCTGCTCCTCGAGGGGACCTCACAAAGGCTGCAGGCTGCCTGCCCGCCTCTCAGAGGCTCGGAGACAGGCCTTTGGAGAGAGGCACACCGGCCACTGACTTTGTCCTCACAGAACAAGGCCACCCCAGCCTTTCTTCTGGGAAGAGCGCGGTGGGGGTTGCAGGCAGCGGGCGAGGACAGTGCAGCGGACTGCCCCGGAGCTGCAGGGGGCTCTCCCTGGTGTGGGGCGAGCCAGGTCGCCGGGCCGAACCTCAGAGAGGGCTGCTCTCAGAGGCGCTCACCCCTCCTGGGTGCCCTTCACCCACGTGGGCACTTTGAAGGGAGACAGGTTCACCTGCCCTCGGCCCGAGAGGGAGAAGGAACAGAGGCTCGGGGGCAACGTGCCCAGCGGAAAGCCGCTCCTGCCGGTTTGCAAACGGGAGGCCAGGTCCCGGGGGGGAGGCGGCCTGCGGCTTCAACACGGTCTGAGCATGACCTGCCCACGCTCATGGTCCTCAGCGTCAGAGGGCCGCCCTGCACGGCCCGTGGAGGCGCCTCCTGCGATGGATGGAGGGAGGTCCCCTGCAGTCTCTCCTGCGATTCCTCTACAAAAGGGAGCATCAACCCAGCCCGCAAGGCTCCGTGGTTGAGCATCGACCTAGGAACCAGGAGGTCACATGCTGGGTTGTGGGCTCAATATCCAGTGTGGGGCGTGCAGGGGGCAGTCAATCCATGATTCTCTCTCATCATGGATGTTTCTATCTCTCTCCCTCTTCCTTCCTCTCCGAAATCAATAAAAATATATCCTGTATAATAAAAGGCCAATATGCAAATCGACCAAAGAGCGGAATGACTGGTCGCTATGATGCGCACTGACCACCAGGGGACAGATGCTCAGTGCAGGAGCTGCCCCCTGGTGGTCAGTGCACTCCCACAGTGGTGGCGGGAGCCTCTCCCATCTCTGCGGCAGTGCTAAGGATGTACGACCGATGGCTTAGCCCAGAGTGGGCCTAAGCCCTCAGTCAGACATCCCTTGAGGGCTCCTGGACTGCGAGAGCACAGGGCAAGCTGAGAGACCCCTCCCTGAGTGTATGAATTTCATGCACCGGGCCTCTAGTGCAAATATATTATCTCATGGTGCTGGAGGGTCAGAAGTCTGACATGGGTCTCACTGGGAGGAAACCAAGGTGTTGCCAGGGCTGCATTCCTCCCAGGAGCTGGAGGGAGATGCCATTTCCCTGCCTTTCTGGTTTCCAGATCAGCTGCATTCCTTGACCTGTAGCCTCTTCCCTCAATTTCAAAGCCAGCGGCATGGCATCTTCTGATCTCTCTTTGCGATCAGATTGACTCTGACAATCTCTCCTGGGCCCCCTCTTCCACTTCTGATGGCATTGGGCCCAGCAGATAATCCAGGATAATTTATTAATTAGCAATCTTAATTCTACCGGCAATCTTAATCTCCGATTTCTGTAAAGCATACTTAGTCACAGATTCTGGGGGATTAGGACACGGGCATCTTGAGAGGCCATTATTTCACCTCCCATGAGATCCACACCCCAGATCTGAGGCAAGTCAAGAAACTTCCCAGGCCTGTGACCTCATTTGTGTCCACAGACCCCATAAGAGGGATGAGGCTTCCTGCTCTCAACTCCCAAGCCCCTGCCTCGAACAGTCTATGGTAACTCCTGTCCATCAGCTGTAGTCTTCCTCAGATTGGAACTGGCATGAGACAGGGAACAGTAGTCTGATATGTTCAGCTTTCCACTCCAAGCCCAGAGTGTATCAGTCAGCATTTGCTGCATTAACAAACATCCCCCCTACACACACCGCCATCAATCTCGCTGAGTTCACAATGACTCATGAAAAGCTGAAGATTAAATTCATGTCTGTTCCAGGTGTTTTCACCTTCAGAGACCCAGGAGATGGCTGAGGATGTATCATCCTCTTAGGGGGGTAAAAGGCAAAACCGCTGGAGAATAATAACACCTTCTGCCCTCACTGGAATCTGACGGACACATTCCTTCCCCAACAGGTGACTGGATGAGCTGCGTCTGTGACAGAGGGAAGCATCGGAGTGACTGCACGGCTCCTACCTGTTAATACTGCTCCCAGCCTTCCTCACCAGCTGCCGGGATATCTCGTCATTGGATGCCCAGGTGAAGCACCTCTGTTCTGGAGGCAGGGTTACCTCTGGCTCTCTCTGGCCACACCATCCATACCTTCCGCCTAATTCATTTTCCTTGAAGAATTATTTGGAGTCACACTCAAGTGTTACCTTAACCGTGTGGCCTCTAGTCTAGGAACATAAATTATTATTTGGGTGGGAAGTTTGATGAATAGGACTATGCATCGTGAAGACAATAGGAGCTGATTTCATTAAAATATATATATATATATCTTTATTGATTTCAGAGAGAAGAAGGAAGAGGGAGAGATAGAGACATCCATGATGAGAGAGAATCATTGGTTGGCTGCCTCCTACCCCCTTTCCCCTCCTCTCCTTCCTCCCCCTCTCACTGGGGATCCAGCCTACAACCCAGGCCTGTGGCCAGGAGTCAGCCATGACCTCCTGGTTCATGGGCCACCATTCAACCATGGAGCCCTGCCAGCTGGGCAAGGAGCTGATTTCTAAACGCCCGTGAGTCCTGTCTTGCAACCGTAAAGCATGCCTGTAGCAAGCGCTCGGCTCCACGGTCCTCATCGGCTCGGACCCTGCCCCGTCTCTCCAGGCCAAAGCCGTGTTTCCCTGAGCCAACATCCAGGAGCTGACAGGCATCCGGCCAAAACCGCATTTGCTTATCACCGTCCACCCGCAGGTGAGAGTCAACGATTCGGTAACCCGATTGTCTGCTGCCAGTGTCTTTCGAAATAATTGCTGATAAAATAGGAAAGAAGACTTCAGCAAATCTGAAAACGGATTAGGCCGGACTCGCGGCACGGAGGGGGGGCTGTTATTAAATATTGTTTCAGAGCTTGGATCAGCCTTCCTATTGAGTCTGGATGAATACTGGACCGGGGGTTTGGATGGAAGCCAGGTCTCGCCCAGCCTCCCGTGATGCACGGCACTGAGATTCCAGGTCCGGAGCTGATTCCTAAAGCAACTCCCCCATCTCCGCCTCATGGACACAGCGATGGGAGATTCGACGTTAAGAGCAACCCTACTGAGTGGCCCACTTACGTATGCACACCATCACTCAGGAGACCCACCTGCTCAGAGGCGGACCTTACATTTCTCACATAACAGATGAAGAATCTGATTCCTGCCAAGTTCACAGAGTTGGAGAGGGACAGAGTGCAGATTCAGAGTTGGGAGGGGGGGTGTCCCAGGACCGAGGGTCAACATCTGCTTGGATAATCCTATTTCGCTTTCCACCCTGACTAGCTTCCTTCGATTCCTGCCCCTGTCCACTTCATAAAGGCCGCACCGAGAAAGCGCGATGCCATCGCAACGCCAACCGTTCAGACAGCTGTGCATCTGCAAAGCTTGGGACAAATGGAATTTCTAAGGAACATATGGTATTTTATTTGCAACCACATCTCTTGTTAATCTGTTCATTCAACAAACGTAGGACGTGGGAGCCATTGGAGGTGGACATACTGGAAGCCTGTTTGCGAAGGTTCCTCCTGGCGGCAGAGATGAGAAGGCACTCTTACCGAGAAACCGTGAAAGCGTATAGAGCGGGTATTCCACCTTGAATGAATATTTCCTCGTCAGCCAGCTCAACGCAGTGGAGGCAGATTCAGATCCCATAACTGTCAGCCAGTAGGTGAGTAAATTCCCTGCTGGAGCTGTGAGAGGGCATCGCACTGTCCCCTGCAATGTGCAATGGCAAGGATGGCTCCCATCTGCCATGGCTGCCCTATTATTGGGGTCACTGGGAGCCCCAGAGTTGCCCTGAATCTATAGATGCTTGGCTATACATGCTCATGGTCCCTCAAATTCCCTACCTCCACTTCAGCCAGCAGTGTTGAGGTCTTTTGATTTTTGGGGTGGGAAGGAGACAGGGACAGTAGGGTGAAGGGACAAAAGGAGAAGAAGAAGGAAGGAGGGAGGGAGGAAGAAAGAGGTGAGTTGCCTCTACCCAGGTATTCTTGTTCAACTGAGCACGAGGCCTTCGCCAGACAGCGTGAAACCACATGGCGAAATCTCAGAGAACAGTCAGCCAAAGGAGGTGGGGATTTAGGGACCCGAGACACATTCCAGAGATAACGAACGTCCTGTGATGAGGGCTCTGCCTATTTTAAGAACTTCTTTGCAATCAAGTCCTCCAGAATGGGAAACAGAGGGGTCACAGGCATCATGGGAAAAGCACTTTGTGTTAGAAAAATAATGGTGTTGATATCCTTTCAACAGACCTTTGCGTACAATTTGTCCCTTTGCCTAATTAATTGCAGATTGCAGGGAACATATTCTGTGACAAGACTTGGTGCTGTTGGCACTGCCACCTAATGAAACGGAGATTATTTCAGAGGAATTCAGAAAATGTCCTCTGCGTGTAGATCCTGATTCCGAGGCTATTGGAACGAGCAGGGATCACCTGGCCAGACCATCCCCTTCCCCTCACGGGGGGCCAGCCATCAATCGCTTGTGTCTGTCTGTACATGTTAACCTGTGGCTCCATTTCAGAGCGAGATGATGTAAGAAAAACAGTCGTGTTCAGACACAGTGAGACAACATTTAAAAAGGGGAGGGGTGCGAAATGGGGATGAAAATAATCCCTCCAGTGGCATTATTACAGTTGGTTTTCATCAGTGATTCATAACAGAATTGGGGGGAAAAAAGACATATTCAAAGGGTGTCTATTGGAGTGATTTCATTCAATGAGCTAACGGACTGTTTGCTAGAGGTAGAAAGACCTTAGCAATGACCTAGCCCAGCCCACATGCGTGAAGATGAAGCCGTTAAGCGAGTAACGTGTAGAGCGAGTGGAGAAAGCCGGGACGTTGGAATGTCATCTCTCTCACACCCTGGGACTCCATCTTTACATCTGCACATAGGGACTCGGGGACAGAGTCTCCTGACCCCTGGGTTCAAGTGGGGTGCTCACCCTTCTTCCTTCACAGTGTGCATCGCCATGGGTCATGTCCACATGGCTGTGGGCGTGTTTGGTTACTTTCTGTCTCCTGGGTGGCGGGGAGTGGGACCAGGGCTTGGTGAGGATGTAGCCATCCTGCTGTAGCTCCCCAGCGCCCCCCAGGGTACACACCCCCACATGGACCTTGATGGATGGCGGGTGCTGAACGGAGAAATGGATGAGTTGCTGAAAGATGGGCTGACCATCGTGGAGGGAGAGACTGGGACTTGAGTTTCTCTAATACCAGTTAGAGTAATAATAATAAAAAATAGCACAACCGAAGCTTTTTCCTTTTTTTTTTTTTTTTGGCTCAGATAGATTTTAATGTTATTGAAATGGATGCGTTAAATTTTTTTAACATAATTGGCTCTTTAGATGTGATAAGTAACAAACTATTAAGTAAGTTAACACCCTTTTTCACACTCCCAGCTTGTGAAACTCTGGAAACTTGATGCTTCTCATGAGACAGGAAAAGAGAGGCCTGTGGGTGCAGCCCCCTCCACTTCCTTAACCGTCCTCTGATCAGGTCGCTCGCCAATCCTCTAGCTCAGTGGTCCTCAACCTTCCTAATGCCACGTCCCTTTAATGCAGTGCCTCATGTGGTGGTGACCCCCCCAAACATAAAATTACTGTAGCAACGAAAATAATTTTATGGTTGGGGGTCACCACCACATGAGGCACTGCATTAAAGGGACGTGGCATTAGGAAGGTTGAGAACCACTGCTCTAGGTCGAGGCTCTAGGCGTGTTTCCCCTCCGCACCGAGACTGCTTCTCCACACCCGCTTCCTTGCCCTTTTGCCCGGGAAACTACCCCCGCTAAGGGCAGAGCAGCCCGGGAAATGAGCCGGCGATGAGCTGGGGCAGGTGGCTTAGGAAGCACATGCATGACTAAGATGTGCTTTTCGGCTGGTTCCATGGGAAGACTCTCCACACCCTCCTGGCCACAGAGCGATGAGTCATTTGTGTATCTAGCCAGCTGGACGAGGAGCATGGCGGAGAGAAGGAAAGAAGGGAGACCAGGAGGAAAGGGCGGGGAGGCACAATCCCAGCCCCGCGGAGAGGTAGTGTTGTGCCCAGAGTTCGGGGTCCCCAATAATCCACCACTAAGGAGCCTTTTCCGATGCAAAAGCAAAGAGTCTTTATTCAAACCCAGGTTTGGCTCTCAGCCTCTTTCTGACGCAGCAGCGAGGCGAGAGAGCGGACTGGGCAGAAACAATGAGTTTTATGGGGTAGGATAATTAGGGGGCTTGGGAAAGTGATGAAGGCTACAGAGATTGGTCACTTGAATTGGGGTCTTTCTGTGGTTAAGCCTAATTAGGACCTTAGCTGTGTTCCTGGAGCTTCATTGGTCCTTTTGGGTGGGGGTCGGGGAAGTTAAGACATTGCTGGCACACCTGTGGCCACTCCCAGAAAAGGGAGGGGGTTTAGGCAGGGGTCCCAGCCCTATAGGACAAGATGGAGGGGAGTTCATTTCCTTTCAGTAGACCTGTCCTCAGAGCCGCTCAGTGACACGGGTGCGCCTATAGTCCCGTTTTTTACAAGAGGAGACAGGCCCACAGCTGTGACGTAATAGCTCCAGGTCCCACAGCTGGAGGGAAGCCGGCTCCCTAGGTTATGATCTTAGCCCCAACCCCCACCCCTTCACCCCCACCCCAAGGACAGGGAGCCAGCAATCCTGAGCCCCTTCTGGCTGAGTCCAGGGAGGGCGCTGTCCACGCTGCCGGTGCTGATCTCTCCTGGGCTTCCCTGCAGGAGGCATGGAGGGAGCTCACCGTGTGTGGAGCACACAGCCTGGGTCTGGGTGCTGGTAACAGGGTGTGACCCCTGTCGATACAATAGCTCATTTAATCCTCACAACAGCCTTACGTTGTAGGGACAGTTTCCCTTCAGCCGGCGGGTGAGAAATCGGAGACACGAAGAGGTTAAGTCCTCCTCAGTCCAGGGACACAGGGTTTCAAACGGCAGAGCTGGGCTCGGAACCCGCACATTCTGTCTCCAGGGCCGCCACTCACAGCCCCGGCTGCGGCCTAGGCTTTGGCTTTGAGAGAGGCGCGCCAAGGGGCCAGGGTCCGACCCAAAGGTTTATCAATCTGGATCCACAGGAACCTTCGGGGGGCATGCACTTCCACACTTGGCCACGAGGGGGTGCATGCGCAATAGCTGTGGTTTTCGGAGCTGCTGGGACCAGGAGGGGCTCCCTTCCTGGGGAAGGAAGAGCCTGGGGCGAGAAGGGTTGGGGTTTCCATCCACCAAAGAGTGTGAGGAGGGGACAGACGTGTCGGGAACGTGGGTGCAGACAGGCAGGTGTCTGGAGGTAGATGAGTGACCGGGCTGCAGGGTCTGACGTCATCCATGCATAGGTGTGGGTGGAGTGTGCAAGGGTCTCATTACAAGGGTCACTCAGATGTCCGAGCAACAGCGTCTTCACCTCTCCAAACGGGTGGCTGGGGCCCGCTGATCTGGGCAGTCCCTTCCAGCTGCGTTTGGCGGAACACGGGAGGTTAGGGAAGGCGGTGGAGTCCCTTGAAGGGGACAGCCCCCTGGTCCTCTCGAGGCCCGGCTTGGAGGTTTCCCCGGCCCCCCTCCCTGTATGGTATGGGGGCGGGGGAGAGGGGGGTCAGGCCTTTCCAATCACGCTGGAGGTGGGCAGTGCATTCCCCGAGGAAGCTGGCAGGGCCCGGGATCTGCGCGAGCATCCTCCTCGGTGTCTCCCGACACGGAGGATGACTGATTCGCAGGCGAGGCCGAGCCATCTTCGGGTGCTTGTCTAACATGACACCCTCATTTGTCTCAGGGAGCCGGGAAGCCGGGAGGAGCCCGCCTCCGGGACAGAGGGACGCAGAGGAGTGTGGAGAGCTTGCTGCGAGCCGGCTGCCTGACCAGCTCAGACCTGGGCGTGGAGGTGAGCAGGCTCGGACGGAGGACATCCCGGACGGAGGCAGGGCATCTGATGCCTGGCACCCACAGATTAAGTGTGGAGGGTGAGGGGTGGGGAGTGTCAGATGTGTTAAATGCAGCGCCCCCCGCCCCCCCACCCAGTGCCCAGGGTGAATTCAGCGCTTCAGGTTAAACCGTGCAAGGCCCCTGCGGGTCGTCGGTGATGCCTTTTCCCTGCCCAGAGCCTGGAGTTAGAGACGCACTTGCAGAAAAAGGACCCCTTTCCTCCGACCTGACTTTCCCATGGGTGAAGGGACCGGAGCGCTACAGCCCGAGGGATGGCCATCTCCGGCAGGCAGGCCCGCAGACTGGGCCGGAAGGCCTGGAGGAGCCGCCCCACCCCCCGCCAGCGGCTCAGCAGGTGGGAGGGTGGGGACAGTTTCCTGGGCGTCTCCCAGAGACATCCATCCCTGTCCTCCCCGGAGGACCCCACACGGGCAATGGCGGCGCTGGGCACCCGCCCTCTTGGAAGGCTCTGCGAGGAGGAGGAGGGTCTGCGGGAAGATTCAGTGCCCTTGCCGGCTGCTTCCTGGTGCGCAGCCCTCCTCCCCAGCTGCCGGTGGGCACCTCTGCCAACCATTTGGAGGCGGGAGGGAGGGACAGGGGAGGAGGGAGAGGGAGCTGAAGGTTCCCTGGACATGGGGTCCATCCTGGACAGACAGCGGTGGGACTTGGGGAGAGCCTCAGGCTAACCCGGGCCTCGTCCTCTTCACCGGTAAGTGGTGATGGATAGCTTCTCCCCTACAGGGCGTGGAGAGGACGGAGAGCCCTGAGCGCAGAGCCGCTGGCATGGTGCCTGGCACCTAGTAAGCGCTGAATGGAAACAGCCACCGCCCAATCAGGGCTGTCCCTGGGCCACAGGGTGACAATGGGGAGGAGAGAGAGAGACCACGCGGGGAGGGAGCAGCCGGCCTGGGTCCCCGAGCGCCTCTCTCTGGCTCCTCCCTCTCTCAGATGCTGCCCTTCGCCAGTCCTCCCTTTGCCAGTGGCTGAGCAGGGCGCCAGCCCCAGAGGGGAGCGCTGTGACGGAGGAACGGAAGCCAGAGGGATGTGCATGCGAATCACCGCCCCCCCCCCAACCGGTCCTCCTGTCAGCAGGCACAGGTGTGTCTGGACGCTCAGCTGACAGGGGCATTAGCTGAGGTGGCAGCGGGTCAGGGGGGAGCTGGGACTGGGGCCACCCACGCTGGGGTCCTGGCAGCCCACCCTGGGCCCCAGGGGAGAGACAGAGCCGTCTTCTCCCAGGCCCTCCCCTCAGTCTGCTGGGCAGTGTGGGTGAGGGTAGTAGGGGGTGAAGGGGCAGAGCTACAGCTGAGGGGAAGGGAGGTGGGGGAGACCAGCCAGGCAGGGGAAAACCACCCCAGCCCACCAAGCCTGCCCCCCCCCTCCCCGTGCTGGAGCCTGGTGGGGGGTCTTCCATAGGAGCCGGAAGCTGGGCCCAGAGAGGTGCCTCCCCGGGATGGAGCAGCAGGGTCCCCGCCACACCCAGGCGGCCGGGCCCAGGGCTACACAGCTCACTGTCTCGTTGGACCTCCTCTTGGACCCTGGGCCCAAAGAGAGACTTAGAAGAACTTCTTCTTTTTTTTTTTCTTAAATAATTTTATTGATTTTTCACAGAGAGGAAGGGAGAGAGATAGAGTCAGAAACATCGATGAGAGAGACATCGATCAGCCGCCTCCTGCACAACCCCCAATGGGGAATGTGCCCGCAACCAAGACCCGTGCCCTTGACCGGAATCGAACCTGGGACCTTCCAGTCTGCAGGCCGACGCTCTATCCACTGAGCCAAACCGGTTTCGGCTAGAGGAACTTCTTACGGGGGCTCTGACATGGCCCCCGAGGCCGGAGGTCAGTCTAGGGGTGCAGCAGGGGATGGGGCTGTGAGAGAGCAGACAGTGAGAACTGGGGGCTGGGACACAGCGCAGTTCAGATCTCCCTGGTCCCCACTCTCAGCGGGGCTGCCTGGGGCCCGGGAGGAAGGGTCAGCCTGGCCAGGAGCATGGCATGCCACTGGCTTTCCTTTCCACAAACATCCCAGGTGCCCCCACAACTGTCCCAGTGCTGGGGATCCCCCCCTCGCAGTCCCCAAAACAAAACCTAGCCCTGCCCACCGGATGCCGGTGGTCTGATGGAAACAGAATGCCAGCCTTGGGAGCGAGGGCCCAGCAGCACTGGGTGAGGATGGAGGGGGGTGGGAGGGTGGGGATGAAG
>JAAGEH010000033.1:329644-347098 GCA_011751065.1 Lasiurus cinereus
GGGACCGGTGCGCCCGGTGCGCCCGGGGCGCGGGCGCGGCCGGGGGTTGCGGGGCCGCCCTGCCCGCCTGGAGCCCGCGTCCCGGGCCGGGCGGCCGGCCAGCATGGAGGACAAGTACCTGCCCGAGCTGATGGCCGAGAAGGACTCGCTGGACCCCTCGTTCACGCACGCCCTGCGGCTGGTGAACCAAGGTGAGGGCGCGCGCCCCGCCTGGGGATGGGGAGGTGGGGAGGGGGGGACACCCTGGGGAGTGCGGGATGGAGGGTGTGTGTGTGGGGGGGGGGGACCCTGGGGCTGGAGATAGCCCGCGGGGAGACCAGAGGGGGGACCCCCCCTCCCCCGGGAGCCATCTGGGGGCGTGTGGGTGGGAAGCTGGGCGCATAGGGGACACCTGGGGGAAGCCCCAGGGTGGGAGCCCCTCCCCGGGGGGCTCGGGAAGGGAGAAGAAGGCGGCGGGGGGCGTTCTGGTGAGAGGGGCAGGGAGTCCTGGGGGGGACCCAGCGGAGACCCCAGGGAAACTTCGGGGTCGGGAGGCGGGGGGCAGCAGGCACATCTGGGGGTTCTGTTGGGGCCCGGGGCTGAATGATCTCTTGGGAGAGGAGGCAGGGAGCTGGTGTGGGGTGTGCCCAAGGGGATGGAAGCAAGAGCAGGAGGGAGAGGGGGGATTTGAGGGGCGCAGGTGCAGCGAGGGGGAGGGAACAGGTGCTCGGGGTTGTTGGGAAGTTTGAGGACCTGGGAGGAGGTCTGGGGTGGACCCCAGGCACCGGAGAGAGAGAGAGAAGGACCCGGAGCTCCTCTTGGATCCCCGTGTTTCTCTGGAGTCTCCCTCCGGCAGCTTTGGGGATGGGGTGGGGGGGGTTGGAGGGGGCAGCCTGTCCTCCTTGGGGTGAGCCAGTCCGGACCACCCTGGAGACAGGCCCCCCGGGGGGGAGGGAGGGCAGGAGCGGAGCGGAGAGGCAGGCGCAAGGTCCTGCCCCTGGAGGCTCCCCGCCCTCCTTTGGGGTCGAGCTGGGTGACCCTCATGGGTGGCTGGCTCGGGGTCGGGAAACCCGGCCGAGGAGGGGTCTGAGCCACCCCTGCCACCAGCCGGACCCTCGCCAGCCCCGGCGGGGACAGCACCCCGGTCCCGTTCCCCCTCTGCTCCCCAGGAGGCTTTTGGGACGGTGGGGAGAGCCTTCCCTCCCCACGCAGAGCGGCTCTCTGCCCCTCCCGGGTCTGGGGTCCCCATGGCCGGTGAAGAGGGGTGCAGGGCCCACGGGTCTGCCCTTCCTGGTCCTGGTCAGACCCGTCACCTCCTGGTGGCCCACTCCACACGCAGCGACAGCCTCTCAGTTCCCCAGATAAACACCCCCCCTGTCTGCGGGTCCCCATGGCGGGCTGGCCCCTGCCTGGCGGAGAGCAAAGGATGAGGCAGACATGTTCCGTGTGGCTCTGGGTGTCCGTGTGGTGAGCCCTGACCTCTGCTGCTGGCCGACCGCAGCCTGTCCCGGGAGGGGGCTGTGTGTGTGTGGGGGGGGGGACCGTGGCGGGCCGCCCCTGCGACTCTCTGCCTCCAGGGACCCAGGGCCGGTGGGTGGGGTGGCGGGACAGGGATGCCGTCTTCAGCTCAGCATCGCGCTTCATGGAAGGGGCTGGTGAGAAAGTAGCCGGCGTGCCTCCCTCAGCGGGGGAACGGGGTGGGGGGGAGGAGCTGAAGTTGGGTGCCCACCCGCCCTGCACAGCCAGGCCCGCCAGCGGGAGGCTGTCCCTCCGGCTCCTCCGGGCGCACCCGCGTCTCTCTGTGGCCGGCGGGGCCGCCACGGCTGTGAGAGGCACGTCCCCGTCTGTGTCCGTCCTGTGCGGTGCCTGGACAGCGGGAAAAGGGCTCCAGACCGGGGAGGGGGGGACCCCCGTGGGCTTTTCCGGGTGCCGGGTGATGTGGTGGCCGCGCCAGGAACGGGGTGTGAGAGTTGAGGCAGTTGTCCTGAAAGTCGGAGCTCTGCCCGTGCCCTGTTGCCATAGCGCCCTGCGGCTCCCCCACTCCACGCTCCTCCGGCTTCTGCGCTCGCTGGTCCTCGTGTTACGGCCTCCGGTTCCCCAAGACAGGCATGGGCAGAGCTGCCCGGTCCTGCTGGAGGCGCGGCTCTGGCCCGGACAGCGGGCGACGGGGGGAGAAGAGCGCTCCTTGCTCCTCGTGTGTGTGCTCGCTCGCTCGCTCGTCACCCATCATTTCCCTTCCCCAGAAGACAGCCCCCCCAGCCTCCGCCGCCACGCGCCCCGCGCCAGGCCTGCCGCTGAACATTAATTGTGCTATTACGTAACCCCGACTGCCAGGGCGTTTGGGGAGCTGCCTCTGATCCGAGCTCCCACAGGCTGGAGGCTTTGGGTTTCAACTTGATAACCCGCTCCGGGTGTTGGCTGGGGAATGGGGGGGGCGCCCCCACTTTAATTCTTAACGAGCTCTGTTTCTCGTCATCGTCTCTCAAGGAAACTTCCCTCAGAGGTCCTTCTGCTCCCTGACTTGGACTCGGTGTCTGGCGCTAACCCGCGCGGTGAGGGTGGGTTCATGTCCCCGGGGGGGGCAGCGGGCGCAGTGACCTCTTCCGGGAAGGTCTCCCCAGGCGGTCACTGCCGTGCTCCCAGTGGCGCCTGGATGTTTCCAGCGCTCTGCCCGGCACACGCTCTCCAGTCCGGTTGCCAGGCTTGCACCCTCGTGGGCCAGCTCGGAAGTCTCCACCACGTTCCGGGGGGCGGGAGCCGGGGCGGGAGCCGGGACCCGCTCCCAAGCCTGGGGGCCACCGAGAGAGAGGCGCCTGGAACCCGGGCCCCTCTCTGAAGGCCATCGCTCTTGCTGCGCACGCCTCCCCGAAACCATGGAACCAAATGCTGTGCCCCCAGAGGTCACTGCAAGCCCCCAGAGGTCAGTTGAACCCAGACTCTGGCTGCCGGTTGACTTACCTGGATTTTCCAAAAACAAATAAAACCCAAAAAACCACACATTTCTAACCAGACGTGTCTCCTGGTCTCCTCCGAAGGAGCAAGCATTTGGGGCTGATTTCCCCGGTTCTCACACGCGGGCCCAGAGGCTCTCTGGAGAGACAGCCCTCTGGCCGTCACTCCGCCACGCCAGGGGTAGGAGCGGTGTGTGACGGGACAGCCCGCACGGAAGGTGCAGTCCCTTGGTGGAAAGCCAGGCTGTTGCCCTCGGGTGGCTCCGGCCGAGCCCCTTTCCCCCGAACCACCTGTGAGCGAAAGCCTGGCCGGGAGGACGCGGGGCAGAGGCCCGTTCTTTGTTCGCTTTGCATTGGGTGAGCCCTCGGCCCGGATATCCTTCCCTTGGTTTTTGGAGAGAGTCAGAGGGAAGCGGGGAGACAGAGAGAAGCATCCCTGCCAGAGAGACGCCTGGATTGGCCGCCTCCCTCTCACGCCCCAACCAGGGCTGGGGATGGGGCCCGCGACCCACATAGGTGCCCTCGACCGGCACCGAACCCGGGACCCTCCCGTCCCCGGGCCGACGTTCTAGCCACTGAGCCACACCGGCCGGGGCCGGGCTGGCTTTTAGACTCTGTTGGGCTGGTGTTTTCTGACGGGCCTCTGTGGCTGACTCTCGTTTTTATTTTCTCGAGATGACTGGTCCTCCCGCCTGCCTCCCCCTCTCCTCCCCCTCCCCCTGTTGAATACTTCTGTTTCTTTCCCAAAAGTAACGGGAAGCGTCATGTTTACTTGATATAAAACCAGAGCAAAGGGAAAGGGCCTTGCTGTTTCCTCTCCCACCCCTCCCTGGCCCTCCACCCCACACAGGCGCCTGCAGGGTGCACTGACCTCCTCTCCCTCTACTCCCCCACCCCCACCCAGGCGCCTGCAGGGTGCACTGGCCGTGCCCTCTCTGGCCAGGGTGGCCGGTTGGCGCTGCAAGCACTGCTCTGGCTGTGCCCCATGTCGCGGCGCTTGCTGGAGGCCAGCGCTGACTCGGCCTGGGAGCCGGCCCCGGAAAGGCCTTACGCATTGCAATTGAACCCCGCACTCCGCTGCTCGCGCTGCGCACGGCTGTCAGGACCGGCCAAGCAGCCATTAAATAAGATTACAGAGCCCTGCATTTTTAATTATCGGATAGAACATATGGATCGGCGGCCGGCCCGCCGCCAGGGGTGCATCGTGATCAGCGGCGGCAGGAGACCGAGGCGCGGAGGAGCCGCAAGGAGGGCGGTCTGGACGCGCCCCGCCGATGGGGCGCTGTGTGGGGTGCGGGCCGCGTGGGACGAAGGTTCAGCTTGCGCCCACTTCTCTGATGTTGGGACTCAGCGTGTCGCCACGGGGGTGCCCGTGAGGGGGGACAGCATCTCGGTGCCACAAACCTGGCTTCGCTCTTTGAGGACCCCTTTTGGAAAACGCTTTTGGTTCGCTTGGATGTCAGGTGTGTGAAGTACAAGCGGGGAATGGTAGTAAGTGGGGCTCTTTCATACGATGGTGTGAGCCTCTGCCGCCTCCGGAGGAGGGCGTGGTGGTTCCGTTTTCCACTGAACGTCTGAGGGTTTATTTCTGTGTGTTTATTTTTTTATTTTTTAAATATATTTTATTGATTTTTTACAGAGAGGAAGGGAGAGGGATAGAGAGTTAGAAATATCAATGAGAGAGAGACATCCATCAGCTGCCTCCTGCACGCCCCCCACTGGGGATGTGCCCGCCACCAAGGTCCATGCCCCTGACCAGAATCGAACCTGGGACCCTTCAGTCTGCAGACCGACGCTCTACCCACTGAGCCAAACTGGTTTCGGCTAGTTTTTTTTAATACTATATATATATATATATTTTTTACTGCTTTCAGAGAGGAAGGGAGAGGGAGAGAAAGAGAAACATCAATGATGAGAATCAGCGATCGGCTGCCTCCTGCAGCCCCACCTTGGGGATGGAGCCCGAAACCTGGGCATGTGCCTTGACAGGGTTCGTAGGTGGACGCTCAGCCACCGAGCCACATGGGCCGGGCTGTTTCTGGCACCTCTTGTCTCCACGGGACAGAGAGAGCCGCTAGGGGCGGGGCCTCACTCCGTGTCTCATTGGCACCCACCATCCCAGGAGGGGGCCTTGCCCCTTCCCAAGGTGGAGCCCCTGAGTTGGGGGGGAGGAGGTCTCTGCTTGGCTCCCAGGCACAAGCGCAGGCCGGTCCTACGCGGGATGCAGAGTGATGGGGATGGGCGGCTCCTTTGAATCAGAGGTTCGTTTCCTTTCATCCTCTGCCGGGACCTGGAGCCGGTGCCGCTAATGCAATCAGCTGTCCTTCCTGAACCCCCTGATGTGGGTCCGCGGGTAGACCAGAACCGGAGCTTGGGACGCCTTGCACGTAGGCCTTCTGACCCACAGGAGCCGCTGCCGTCCCGGGTGCACACGGCACCCAAGGCCAGAGGAGCGAGGGAGAGAGCAGATCCCCTGCCCCGGCATCCGGGTCCCACAGGGCCTGGTGCTCCTGGTCCTCCTCCCCCTGGGGAGGTTCTCAACCTTCCTCAGGCCGCGGCCCTTTAAGACAGCTCCTCCTGTGGTGGTGACCCCCCCCCATACTTCATAACTGTCATTTTGCTATTGTTATGAATTATCATGTAAATACCCGTGTTTTCCCATGGTCTTAGGTGACCCCTGTGAAAGGGTCGTTCGATCGCCAAAGGGGTCGCGACCCACAGGTTGAGAACCGCTGACCTGGAGGCAGGCTCGCCCCGGGTCGGTGCTCCCCAGGGATGCCTTCAGTCCGGAGTATGCGTTGCAGGCAGGGGTCTTCGTTACGTGTAGGTCAGGGGTCAAGGAGGAAGTGGGAAAACGTGCTGCAGAGGTGGGTGCCCAGCCACCGAGCCCCGGCGGCCCCGGCGAGAGAGGCATCCCCGAGGGCTCGTCTCGCGTGAACGTGGGGTGCGGAGTTAGCCGCGCTCTGAGGGGTCTGAGGCTGCCGTTCACCAACGGGGCTGTCGGAGCCGGGCCTCTGCGCGCACCTGGGAAGGTGGGGGGGCCCTCAGCGAGCCTGGCCAGGCACAGCTCTCCTCTTGGGCCCTGACCAGCCTTCCCCCAGTCTCTCACCGGTCAGTCCCCGCTGCTGTTTTAAGGGCTTTGCATGGCGGCGTTCTCGGCACACTCCCGGCGGGGTAAAAAGCAGGAGCGCGCCAGAGCCCCCTTATGGGTCTCTCTCGCTGATAGAAATCTCCCCTGTGGGGTCCCTGCTGGTTTGGGCTCACTCCCGGGGAGAAACTCTAATGGAGGGGAATGGTAATGGGGTTCTCTCTCCATCATGTTCTTGTTCATCTTTCAGATGTAAGTCACCTGCACGCCGCTCTTCTGGCCACCAGGTGGCGCTGCGCGTAGCACGGTGGCCCTCTGTCTCAGCCCTGGGCTGCTCCTGAGCCGCATCCTGACCCATCCACCAGCCACCAGCCTTTGGTGCTCAGGTTTCGGGTATTGTGGGAGGCTCGCTCGCTCGCTCTCCCAGGAGCATCTGCAGGAAGCGGAGGCTCGTGCTGGTTCGGTAGCCCCTGTTCCTTCAGCGCCTGAGGGGTGCCCGGTCCCCCATGGCTGGGCCTTTCCCCACTGTACCTCCTTCCACCCTGGCAGCCGCCCGGTGGAGGTGTTTCATGGCGGTCGTTCTGCAGAGAGAGAGAGCTGAGCCCCCGGGGCTGGAGGGAGGCCTAACTGGCTCAGGGTCACGCAGCCCACTCCCCGTCTGGGGCTGACTGCGCGCTACAGGGAAAATAGCCCGGAAGCTGGAGCTGGGACACTGTCCTCAGGGGACGCCGGAGGCTGGCCGGCCACTGGGGCCCGTTGCTTCTGTCGGGGAATCGGCAGTGTCTGCGGGGCCGGAGGGGAGCCGGATGCTGTGGTCTGTGGGTGGGAATCCTGTGCCCGGCGCCCACCGTCTGCCCCCGCGAGCGGCTTCCCCGTGGCGGGTGGCGGGCTGCCCAGGGCTGGCGCAGAGCCCCGACCGGGGGGGCACGAGGGGCAGCTGAGCAGTGTCTCCCGGCCCCCGGGGGCCCCAGGAGATGGTGACCGGGTTCGCCGGCGCGTTACTCTGGTTTTATCTGGTTCGGTGGGAAGAGCATCGCCACAAGGAAGTGATTCCTCCCTCCGTGTCCGTCTGTTGCCGAGACGGGCGCGGACAGAGGAGTCTCCCAGCTTCCTGACCCGGGGCCCGGGGTTCAGGGTGCACCTGGCCGGTGATGACAGCTGTCTCGGGCCTCAGCGGCATGCTGTCCGCTCTCTCCTGGCGCCGCACTGGGGACCGTACCCATCGCTTTGTGGGAACCAGCTCTCCGGGCTTCCGGCTCTCCATCCGGGAAGCAGTCAGGAGGGGAGGGTGATGTAGGCTCTCAGAAGGTCCTCTCCTCCTGGGCCCAGTGGCCGGCCCCCATTTTCCTTCTCCTGGAGCCCGCACTCCACGGCACAGCGACGACGCCGTGACCTACTTATTGAAGCATTTTTTAATAATATAATTTATTGATTTTTTACAGAGAGAAAGGGAGAAGGATAGAGAGCTAAAATCATCGATGAGAGAGAAACAAAGATCAGTCGCCTCCTGCACGCCCTCCTACTGGGGATATGCCCGCCACCAAGGTCCATGTCCTTGACCGGAATCGAACCTGGGACCTTTCAGTCCCCAGGCCGACGCTCCATCCACTGAGCCACACCGGTTTCGGCTGAAGCGTTTTTTACAACTATTTTTTTTATTGGTGTCAGAGAAGAAGGAAGAGGGAGAGAGAGAAACATCCATGATGAGAGAGAACCATGGATCGGCCGCCTCCTGCACGCCCCACACTGGGGATGGAGCCCGCAACCCGGGCCTGGGCCCCGACCGGGAAGGGAACGCTGACCTCCTGGTTCCTAGGTCGGTGCTCCCGCTCTGAGCCACGCCGGCTGGCGGGCGAAGCATTTATTTAGAAAACGACGTGAACTCCCGGCTCACCCGGCTTTGTTTCTAACAGAGGGGAGAGCGGAGGGTTTCTCAGGCCCCCAGTCAGCGACGGGGTGCAGCAGCAGCAGCAGCAGCAGATGTACGTGTCAGACGCAGGCTTTGGGGGACCGCCCCTTCTGGGAGAAGCCGGAGGGGGTGTTCCCTCTGGTCCTTCCCCCCGGCCTCGAGGGGGTTTGGTTCTTACTCCGTAAGGCTCGTGGCTCAGGGCGAGGCTCAGAGCGGGGCCGCTGAATGGGTGGCACGGGTCCTGGCACAGGGTGTCAGCGCGGCGAGGAAGCCTCCCCCTGGGCAGGTGTGAGTGCCGCAGGGAACCGCAACCAGGGCAGCAGGCCCACAGCTTGGCCTCGTCCTGGAGGAGGGGTGTGTGTGACTTCTGCGTGGTGGGGAGGCACCCCGTGGTGGAGAAGCGCCCAGAGAGGCTGCCAGTGAGACAGGCCTGCGCTGGGGCGTGAGGCAGGCTGCTTCTGGGGTGTCTCCCTGTGTTAACCCGTGGACGCCTGCGCAGACTCCCCAGCTGCCTCTGGTGCCCCCTCCTGCCTCTGTGTTTCTGACACCTGCAGTCCCTCCTCTCGCATCCCATTGTACCTGGTCATGATTTCTTTTTTTCTTTTTTTAATATATTTTATTGATTTTTCACAGAGAGGAAGGGAGAGGGATAGAAAGTCAGAAACATCGATGAGAGAGAGACGTCGATCAGCCGCCTCCTGCACGCCCCCCACTGGAGATGTGCCCGTAAGCAGGGTACATACCCCCGACCGGAACCGAACCCGGGACCTTTCAGTCCACAGGCCGACGCTCTATCCACTGAGCCAAACCGGTCTCGGCCAGCCATGGTTTCTTGGGCGTCACTTTGCCCCTGGAACCCAGGTTCTGTACAATCAGCAAATCAGACTCCCCTGCGACTCCTTCCCCGATGCTCAGCAGCGCCTGGTGGCGGCCGGGGCCCAGGACGTGTCTGTGGAATGACCCGTGCGTGGGGCTCATGGGTCCAGGCCCTGCAGGCCTCATCCCACAATGCCCTGGAGCAGGAAGATTGCCATGGGGGAGGGCTTTTACTCGAGTTGCCGGCTCCTGATCCTCAGGCAGGTGTGCCAGGCACCCCGACCACCGGGGCACCGGCCTTGGGCCTGGGACTCTGCGTGGAGGAGCCTTTGGACCTGGGCGCGCGCCTTCCCCTCCCTCCGCTCCTGTGCCCTCAGTTTGTCAGAATAGGTGCGGTGCCACCTGCCCGGACGCGTGGGGCAGTGTCAGTGACATTCCCGCGCGGTCTGCCGCCTGTCCCCTCCCCGGCTGGACCTGCCCTGCCCAGCACAGGGCCCGGCCCGCCGTGAGCACTCAGTGCTCATTGAGAGGGTACGTGAGAGCACCTTGTGGCCGTCCGTCTGAACGTAAGTTGAAGGCAGACTGGATGGACGCCCGGATGGACAAAGGGGTTTGGGGGAAGGTGTAGCCCAGGCTGTGCAGGCCTGCAGGTGGCTGAGGGATGGGAACATATCGAAGGTCCTGGGGCAACTCCGTCTCTCTCCTCCCTCTCCCTCTGCCCCCCTCCGTCCACATCCCCTTCCGTGTTGGAAAGGAAGGTCGCACGGATGCGTTTTCTCTGTTGAAGGGCCGTGTTTACCAACCACGTCCTCTGTACGTCTGGCTCATTTTGGAGGTTTGGATTCTGTGTTAGGGACCCTTCCCCCATAAAAGAGGGGACCTGTGTGTGTGGAAACACCTTCTCAAACTAGTGGTGATTATTATTATTTTAAAAATATATACATCTATATTACTGATCTCAGAGAGGAAAGGAGAGGAAGAGAGAGAGAAAAAAAACAGGAATGATGAGAGAGATCGCTGATCGGCTGCCTCCTGCACACCCCCGACTGGGGATGGAGCCCACCCCCCGGGCATGTGCCCTTGACCGGGAATCGAACCACAACCTCCTGGTTCCTAGATCGATGCTCAGCCCCTGAGCCCCGCCCACCGGGCAGGGGATGTTACTCAATGTCTGCTGTTCCTTAAGGGCGAAGTGAGGTTTTAGCATGGAGGCGGGAGGGAGACTCACGATGACCTTCTGCTCTCGGGACGGACACGGGCCTGAAGAAGCAGGAAGGAGACGCGGCGTTGGCGTGTGGGGGCCGTGGTGCCGGGGGGACGCCCGCGTTGCCCCCGAGGGCGGCCTGGCAGCGGGGATGGGAGCGCAGGGGACCAGGAGGGAAGAGCCCCCCGAGGCGTTGTCACAGAACCTGGTGACCGCCCGGGTTCCGGAATGGGGCAGGGCGCCAGGGCACCGTCACTGCGAGGGAGAGGCCGCAGCACAGGACCCGCCGACCCATGGACCATGGACAGGAGCCGGAAAAGTAATGGGGAAGGGGCTGGCGACCCGTGTTGGGGTTCACAGGGCTGTTTTAACACAGAGGGACAGGTCACCCTGACAAAGAAACGCATGCCCCTCTGTAACAGATGAATGTATGCCTGGGACACGGTAGTTTCATGTAAAGTGACATTTTTCTATAGGGATACGCGTGTATTTGACTTGGACACTTGCTAATACAGTGGCACCTCGAGATACGAGTGCCCTAACATGAGATTTTTGAGATACGAGCCGTCGAGCGAGCGATTTTTGCTTTGAAATACAAGCAGCATTTGAGATAGGAGTCATCGCGCGGATCGGCCGGCTGCACACGACCCACCCGTTTACCGCGACTCGAGCGTCTCCTAGTTTCCCACGCCTCAAGGTGACGGAACGGATTAAACTCGTATCTCAAGGTACCACTGTACTGACCTCTCGCACCCTCAGCTTTGGCCAAGGGGAGATGATTACCATGTTGATCTAAAATATGAAGCTCAGCCGAAACCGGTGTGGCTCAGTCGATAGAGCGTCGGCCTGCGGACTGAAAGGTCCCGGGTTCGATTCCGGTCAAGGACATGTACCTTGGTGGCGGGCACAGCCCCAGTAGGGAGCGTACAGGAGGCAGCTGATGGATGTTTCTCTCTCATCGATGTTTCTAGCTCTCTGTCCCTCTCCCTTCCTCTCTGTAAAAAATCAATAAAATATATTTTTAAAGATGTATAAAAATGCGAAGCTCAGGGGGAAGAGAGGTTTTCAGATCTTTCCGCTGTTATCGCCAGGTTATTGACTGATCGGCTTGAGGAGGTGCCCGCTGGCTTGTGGGCTGGCACGCCTTTCCTTCTGCGGCTGAGCCCTGGGCACATCCGCCTCCTGACGGTTGCTGCCCTGCAGCCCAGCCGAGGGGTGGGGTGACCCCTCGAACCCAGCTCCCCAGGGAGCCCCTGTCGCAGAAGAGTAGCTGGTGCCCGCTCTGCGCTGCTGTGGGTTTTAGCATCCAGAGCCCGGCAAGTGAAGCAGAGGGCGGGGCGGGTTACTGTCGGGCCGGGCATCCGGGGGAGACATTGTGCCCTCGGCCAGGGCCTGGTGTGGGAGCGGGCTCCCGGGGCCCCTGACTGCCTAGCTGGTGGGGAATCAGGCTGTTCCTGGAACCCCAGAAGGAGCTGCGTTCCAGGCGGCTCTGAGCGTCGTGTCTGGACCCCGTGTGTCAGGGAGACTCGCGTGGAAGGAGGTCGGGCCGTGGTCACCCCCGTGCTGGGGGTCCTCTCTGGGGCAGAGGCTTAAACGTCTTCCGAGGGGGTGCTGCCGGCTGTTTCTGCCCAGCGAAGCCTGGGCTACCCTGTTTCCCCGAAAATAAGACAGGGTCCTCTATTAACTTTTGCTCCCAAAGAGGCGCTAGGTCTTATTTTCAGGGGATGTCGTATTTTTCCATGAAGAAGAAGACAGTACATATTTATTGTTGAACCAAAAACAAAAAGGAAATGTATGACCTGTCGACGGTACGGTAGTCGTCGTCATCACCCACCAGCTCACCAGGCGACCTTGAGGGTTTTCCCTCGTAAGTCATGTTTCCCTGTGGGCGACGCCGGGTCTCCCCCACCCCCACAGCCTCCTCCGCTGTTGCAGGCGGTCAGACTCGGGCCCACAACGTGGACAAAGGCCCTGGGGGGGGGGGCAGACAGCCTGGAGTGGCTCAGCGGCCAGTGGGGAGGTGTCGTCCATTGTGAGCCGGGGGGCGGGGTGGTGGTCGTCCTCCTCCTTTTGAACACAAAGGGCGGAGATGACAGGCAGGAATATTGGGGCGCCCGCTCGGGGCTTCCCGCTGCGTCGCTCAGGGGCCTTTGTCAGGAAGAATAGGCAGGGGCCCTGGGGAAACAGCACACCAGCCTCGAACGGGTCAGGGTTTGAGGCGTCACAGGCTGGAGGGGAGATTCTAGAAGTAGGTTTCGCCAGGGGCGGGAAGGAAGGGTCTGGAAAGGGAAGCTGATGGGTTGCCTCTCGGACTCCCCGCGAATGGGGATCGAACCCCCCGCCTCTCCGGGAACAGGGTGATGTTCCAGCCAGCCAGCCCCCCTCTCCTCCCCCCACCAGGGCTGCTCAGGCGCTTTTTGCGGGAACTGCTGACGTGGGTGATTCTGCTCGCTCTCCTGATGCAGGTTGTTCCAGGGGCCCGTCGCGGGTGTCAGAACCCCTGACAAAACCTCATTCTCTGATCCCGTGCCGCCTGCTTGTGGCACCTTCGTTTATGAAAGTAATTCAGCCTTCGCCCCGATGTGGGACACACATCTCCTCCACACAGAGAGTGTGGGTAGTGCCATTCTGCCCTCTGCTCCCCTCCTGAGCTGGGCATCTCCCTCCAAAGCCGGTGCCAGGCCTCGGGGCTCCAGCCCGCGCCCCCTAGCCCTGTGAGGAGGAGCTCAGGTGCACCCCCAGGGCCTGTCCCTCCCGGGGTGCCAGCCTCTCCGCCTTTTCAGAGCGCCCGCCTGAGGCTCTTGCTGCAGCGGCCCCTGGTCTCTGCAGACGTTACCGGGGATCTGGCCATGGAGCATCGTTCCCGCCCCCCGACCTCCCGGCACACCCCCACTGTACCTGGTGCCTTTGCTTTGCATGGCCACGCCCCTCCTTCCCCCCAGCTCACACACCCGGCACCCCCACCCTGAAGCTCTCCTGAGCTTTGACTTGGGAGTCCCCTGCCTCCTTTACCTCTTGTGACCCTCCATGCATGCATGCGTGTGTGTGTGTGTGTGTCTTACAGAGCGTGAGGTTTAGCCTGGCCAGTGTGGCTCAGTGGTTGAGCATCAACCCAGGTACCAGGCGATCAGGGTTCCATTCCGGGTCAGGGCACAGGGCATCGTCAGTGCGGGGTAGGGAGGAGGCAGCTGATCAGTGATTCTCATCGTTGATATTTTTCTCTCTCTCTCCCTCTCTTTCCCTCTCTGAGAGCAATAATAATAATTCAAAAAAAGCTGAAAGTTTAAGCTTTGTGTTGAGAATGTCCACAGATGGTCTTTCTGAGCAGAGGGTCCATATCCCTGTGTTAGGCGGTAACAGGCCCCCGTTTATGGAGCCGTGGTCCCCTGCCTCCGAGGCCCCTGTGTGCGGGTCCGCCCCTTCCGGCCCCTTCTTGCTCAGAGCCACAGGGTGCCCGTGAGCGAGCCGTGGGCGTGATATGGCGGGCCTCGGTCCACGACTGGCTGGAAAATACACGTTCACCGTCCCCTCTCTCTGCAGCTCACCGCCTGCCCTTCCCTCGCGGTTTCGTTGTTGGCTACCTTCCAGACCCGTGCCGTCGTAGCTTCCGGCCACGGGAAGCTGTGAATGTTATTAATTAAACTGAGCCAGCCCTGGCCGTCCATCTCTTCACTCAGACACACGCGCCAGCCACATTTCACACGCTGCGAAGCCAGACGTGGTGGCTTGTGGCGAGCCGGCACGGCCGTGGCACACTCAGCCCCACGCTGGGCGTCTTATGTGCCGCCAGCTCAGCCAGGGCGGTGACCCTGAGAGGGGCGGTGAGGGTTGGGAAAAGACAGACAAGAGAGAAAGCCGGGGCTGGGAGGGACGCTGCCCCCTGGAAGGAGAGACAGCGCCACGGACCACAATCCGTATCTTTTTTTTTTTTAATATATATATTTTTAAAGATGTATTTTATTGATTTTTCACAGAGAGGAAGGGAAAGGAATGGAAAGCCAGAAACATCCATGAGAGAGAGACATCGATCAGCCGCCTCCTGCACACCCCCTATCGGGGATGTGCCCGCAACCAAGGTACATGCCCTTGACCTTTCAGTCCCCAGGCCGACGCTCTATCCGCTGAGCCACACCGGTTTCGGCCGCAAACCGTCTCTTTATGTCACAGCCGCTGCCACGAGGCAGAGGACGGGCGGGCCCAGATGCTCACAGCGCCTGTGGGTTTCGATCCTCCTCAACCGCACGCACCTGACCAGCCGTTCACCGGCTCCCCTATCGTCAGGCACGGGGGGTCACGTGCTCGGCCCACAGGTGCGCGCTCACGGCCACAGCTGCGGGCTATCAGGGTGCGGGAGGCTCTGCCCTCCACGCCGGGGCTGGTACGTGGCTCTGCCCCGAGAGGACCGGGCCCGCTCCTCAGTCCGGGGCTTGAACCCGGCCAGACTGTAGCCATGCCCCACAGTGGTGACCGCTGTGGTGAGTACCCGGGTGTCCGCCTGCCGCTGTCCCGGGACATCCTGTGGGTGGGCGGGCGGCCGGGCTGGTGCTGATGCCTTCACGTCGCTGTGAGGATCCTCGGGCAGCAGCGGCAGTGACAGGGGTCCCGGAAACAGCCCTCCCCAGCTTGTGTGTCCTTCGTGGGGGGTCCCGGAGCCGCGGTGTGTAGGCACCATGGGAGGGCCCAGCTCAGGACCCCTGCAGGGGGCGCCCCCTCACCCAGCAGACCCTGGCCCTGCTCTGGGGGAGGCACCCGTGTTCCCACAGGAGCCCCCAGCCTGGGAGCCGGCCCGGCCACCGAGGCAGAGGTGTCTCCGCACTTGGAAGGGTTCTCGCAGTGACCAGGGCCCTGGGCTCCCCCCCCTTTCCGAGGGGCCCCGCTCAAGCCCTTGCCGGGACCCCGCGGGCACCAGGTGCCCTTGCAGCTGGGAGAGGTGTGCCCTCCTCCTCAGCTGCCTGGGGGAGTAGCAGGCCCCCCTGTCCAGGGCAGGAGCTGAGTCTCCAGGCAGCCGGGTCCTTCCCAGATAACGCCGCGCCCAGGATCCGCGTCTCTCCCGGGGGTGGCCGCCCCCTCTCCTGCCGGCTCTGCCGCCGGCCTTTGCCCCGACGGAGTCCGAGGCGGACCCTCCTGTGTGAGACAGAGGAAGCGTTTGTGTGGACTCCTGCTTCCTCCTGAATGATTTACCCTTTAGGATGAGTGCTTTCAGCCACTGCAGCTGCTGTTCTCCATTATCCCCTCCCTCACAGCCTTTTTAGACCATCCCCCCAGCCGTGCGTCCTTGCGCTCCCATGAAATAGTGATTCTTCAGGTCTGCGGTGCGTCTGTCTGTGCTGTGGTCCCGAGGGTGGGGGCAGGTAGGGGAGAACCACCTTTATTGCTGTCACTGTCGGTCAGTGTTTGGAACTGGTCTCGGGACACTTCCCGGATACCTGGCCCCTTAATGGTCTTCCTGTTCTCACCCTAGTCTGTTACCTGTTCTTAGAATTGGTCAACCAACTATTCACTCTCCCTCTCTTTCTCTCTCTCTTTCGTAAGTTCTTATTTTTTAAAAATATATTTTATTGATTTTCTACAGAGAGGAAGGGAGAGGGCTAGAGAGTCAGAAACATCGATGAGAGAGAGACATCGATCAGCCGCCTCCCGCACGCTCCCCACAGGGGACGTGCCCGCAACCAGGATACATGCCCTTGACTGCAATGGAACCTGGGACCCCTCAGTCCGCAGGCCGACGCTCTATCCACTGAGCCAAACCGGTCTTGGCTTGCATGTTCTTATTGCTTTTAAAGAGAGAAGAAGGGAGAAGGGGGAGAGAGAGAGAGAGAAACATGGATTGCCTCTTGCATGTCACCTACTGGGGATCGAGCCCACCCCCCGGGCATGTGCCCTGACCGGGACCTGAATCGGTGAACTCTCAGCGCGTGGGACAATGCCCGACCACCCGAGCCACACTGGCCAGGGCAGCCTCCTGTGTGTGGACGGGAGAACAGAGGGAGTGAGGCATCACCTGAGACGCGTCTTGTTAGTCACAGTCGGAGTTTCAGCCAGAGGGACGCTCTTCCTTGCCCTGTTGTCCTGTCTCGTTTGCCTGTGTGAGCCGTGGCGTAAAGGAACCGTTACCTGTGTAGTCGGCCTCAGAACAGCCATCAGCTGTCCCTCGCTGTGGCACTCGGAACCCACTGGTGTGCGTCGTTGCTAACCGAGCAGATGCACAGAGGCACATGCTGTCGACCGGCTTCCGTGTAGTTGCTTGTCCTAGGATCCTGGATGACTCTAATGCCCAGCGCGGTCCGTAATGGGGAGATCACCGCCCCTGGGAGGTCCCTTTAAGACAGCGGTTCTCAACCTTCCTAATGCCGGGACCCTTTAATACAGTTCCTCATGTGGTGGTGACCCCCAACCATAAAATTATTTTCGTTGCTACTTCCTAACAGTAATTTTGCTACTGTTGTGAATCATAAATATCTGTTTTCTTTACTTTTTTAAAAAATATATTTTATTGATTTTTCACAGAGATAGAAAGCCAGAAACATCGATGAGAGAGGGACATCGATCAGCTGCCTCCTGCACGCCCCCTATTGGGGATGTGCCTGCAAGCAATGTACATGCCCCCGACCGGAATCGAACCTGGGACCTTTCAGTCCGCAGGCCGAGACGCTCTATCCACTGAGCCAAACCAGTTTCGGCAATATCTGTGTTTTCTGATGGTCTTAGGCGACCCCTATGATGGGGTCGATGGACCCCATCATATGGGTCGCGACCCACAGGTTCAGGTTGAGAACCGCTGCTTTAAGAGGACCCTCTGGCCCGGCCCCGAGGGAGTGGCGTGCTCGTCAGGAGAAGCGACCGGGGAAACGCGATGGAGCGGGAGCCGGTCCGCAGAGCGCCCGCTGCTGGAGGTGGGCACCGCCGGGTCCCCGCGTTCCGTGGCTGGGTGTGTCCGGGTTGACCTCATTGCTGTCCTCAGGAGCCGTGGCTGTTGCACTGGGTGCGAATGTCGCCCTATCACCGTCTTAGCTTCTAGGGCGGCTGGATCTGAGGGGGGCGGCCGGGGTGTTTCTGTGGCCGCTGTGTTTGGCTCGGAAGCAGTGTTTGGATGCCTCTTTGGCAACTGTCAGGCAGCCGAGGACAGCGGTCGGCCAACTCCTTCGTCAGCAGAGCCGCCATTTGCCGACCCCTGGCTTAGGCTACGGAGTTATAAGGGAAATGATGGTATTTTGGGGGGGCATCTTGGACCTTCTTGTACTGTGATCATTTAGCTGCACCTTTCTGGCTGTGTTTATTATTCTAGCATGTCTTTTATGGTTTCATGGACAGGCCTTTTATTAATTATTAATCTTTAAAGCATGTTTTTATTGACTTTTAGCGAGAGAGGAAGGGCGAGGGAGAGAGAGAAAAACCTCAATGAGGAGAGAGAATCATGCATGGGCTGCCCCCTGCACACCCCCTACTGGGGATCCACCTGGCAGCCTGGGCCTGTGCCCTGACCGGGAATTGAACCCGTGACCTCTCC
>JAAGEH010000033.1:347108-358735 GCA_011751065.1 Lasiurus cinereus
TGTGTTGGTAGGTGTGTTTCAGGGATCTTCCTGCGACCCCTGGTCATGCTCTTTTCTTTTTGGAGTTCTCTCCATAGAAGGGACCCTGTCGATCATCGCCAGGTGAAAGCTGTGATTGATTGTCTGCAGGGTTATCGCCCCCTGTGACTCCGACGCCCTGTCTGTCAATGAGGAGTGGCGGTGGTTATGGGGGTGACCTGGAAGTGAGAGGCAGCCGTGGCCCGTTATACCCTTGGGTTGACTGTGCCTGTCTCACACCCTCAGGTCTGTGTGACTGTCTGTCTCTCTCATCAGCAGCACATATTCACTCCGTGTCTCCGGACGGCAAAGAGCGCCGGTCACGTGGCCGAGGTCAGACGTTGTCAGCACAGCCCTCGGGCTGCCTCGGGGCGTGACCGTGTCCCGTCGGCAGGGTCCACGGGGGACTCGGTGGCACCACACGCAGGAAATGGGTTTTGTAATGAGCGCAGCCCCGACAGGACTAATCCCTCCCTGGGATCATGGCTTCGCCCCATCACGGAACTTGTCTTAATTCGAATCCTTGCAGGGTTCTAATTGGGGGCCTCCGGAGCCCGATAATTGCTGCAGATAGCCGGTCCTTAGCTGGATGTTAACGATGTTCGCAATTAAAAGTGAGAAATGTGCTGTCACCCTTGGGCAGCTCCCGCTAAAAATTAGATTTCCCTCTTTCCAATCTTTGATGATTCTTCTCATCCCTACTCCCGAGAGTGGCTGGCTCAAGTCCTTCTTAGCTCGAATTAACCTCATGCTCTGTCTCTCCTCGATTTAATCTGTGGGTTGGCCGAATCTTCATGCGACCCACGTGTTGAGTTACAGTAGGAATAATCCTCGTGGTTGAGCGTCCACCTTAGGAAGCAGGAGGGCACGGTTCGATGATTCGTGGTCAGGGGCACCTGCCCGGCTGGTGGGTTCGATCCCCAGTGGGGGGCACATGCAGGAGGCAGCCCATCGGTGATTCTCTCTCATCATGGACGCTGCGATCTCCCTCTCCCTTCCTCTCTGAAATCAGTAAAAATAGATTTAAAAAGCCAAAGTTCACTTCCGGGCATCCTTAATAGTCGGATCATTGACCGCTCCCTGGAGGGAACATGCATGTGTGTGTGATGAGCTGCTTGGGCCTTGTCACACACTGACACAGCATGTCTCCTCCGCCACGTTCTCCTGTTCCTGGAGGGGCGTGTGTACGGCCGTGAGCTGTGTGTCTCTGTCTAGTCTGGGCAGGTTTAGCAGCTTCCGCTCCAGCTCAAAGCTATAGGGGTTCAGTAGTTTGGGGTGCTTAAGTCAGTGGTTCTCAGCCTTCCTAATGCCGGGACCCTTTAAGAGAGTTCCTCATGTTGTGGTGACCCCCAACCATAAAATTGTTTTCTTTGCTACTCCATAACTGTAATTTTGCTACTGTTGTGAATCGTAATGTAAAGATCTGTGTTTTCTGATGGTCTTAGGCGACCCCTATGATGGGGTCGATGGACCCCCAAAGGGGTCGCGACCCACAGGTTGGGAACTGCTGGCTTAAGTGAAAGACTCCCTTAGCGAATGCATCTGTCCTGGTGGAGGTTCAGAAACTCCCTTTCTCTCTCTCTCTCTCTCTCTCTCTCTCTCTCTCTCTCTCTCTGCTGGGGTCACTTGGGGCTGCCGTGTTATTTTGAAGCAGATTTCGGGGTGTAGAGCCAGGAGGTGTTCTCCCTCTCCCAGGGGCTCCTCATTTCGTTCTGCCTCCGACTAATTACCACCGCTCTAACCTTGGGCAGGTTCCTCCCATTTGGATCTTCAGGGGCGGTTTTTGCAAAGCGGGGGGCAGGGGTGATCGATCACCGATGATGAGACTCGAGAGAGGCTTAAGCCAGGTGCACGGCCCGCCGCTTGGCGAATCAGCGTCCGCACAGTCGCCATAGCAATTTCCTGACCCCTGGCCGCAGGGCGGGCTCTGCCCCGCTTCCTTCCTGCCAGTGCGTGGCTGCGTGGCATTCCGTGGCACCTCCCTTGGCACTCCTGGAGGGAAAGCGGGCGTCACACCTCCTCCTGGAGAGCCCCCTCCACCGAAGGCGGGGGGCGGCTGCCGCTGTCTCCCAGGTCCCCTTCTCCCGTCTCCGTGCTCTGTGCCAGGAGGCTGGGGGGCGCTCAGGACTGGGGCACCCCTCCCTCCACCCACCCTGGGGTCTCCAGCAGGAGGCTGGGGGGCGCTCAGAACCAGGGTACCCCCTCCTTCTACCACCCTGGGGGTCACCAGCAGGAGGCTGGGGGTTTTGCAGGACTGGGACACCCCTCCCTCCACCCACCCTGGGGGTCACCAGCAGGAGGCCGGGGAGAGGGGCAGTGAGACCAGGGTGTGTGTTCTTGTTCGCTCAGCTTCCTGCCTGGGAGGGCTGCACACCTCAGGTGCCTGTCTGTGGAAGGCCGGCCCCTGTCCTGGCCACAGTCTGTCTGTCTGTCTGTCTGTCTGTCTCCACCTGCCCCCACGCCTGCTCCTCCGTGCTTCCTGCCTCGGGCAGCAGCCCCTCTGGTGTGTGCACTGCTGTTCTGGGCCGTGAAGCCCCCTGCGGGGCACCCGGTGTGAGCGGGGCCTGTTGGGGAGCGCGGGGTCTCTCCAGCAGCACGTGGTGTCCTGACCTTGTGACGGGGCGGCTGTGCGCTCTCACCCAAGGCCCTGCCCTCGCTCCTGGCCCCGTCCCGGCCCCGGCGCATTTGGAGAGGCGTTCGCTTTTGCTAATACAGTGGCACCTCGAGATACGAGTGCCCTAACAGACGAGATTTTTGAGATGCGAGCCGTCGAGCGAGGGATTTTTGCTTTGAAATACGAGCAACAGTTGAGATAGGAGTCATCGCGCGGATCGGCCGGCTGCACACGACCCACCAGTTTACCGCGACTCGAGCGTCTCATAGTTTCCCACGCCTCAAGGTGACGGAACGAATTAAACTCGTATCTCGAGGTACCACTGTACAGACGCTGCCGTAGGCGGCGCTGCACGTGGCTTTCTCAGGACCTCCTCCCCTCCCCTCCCCATCCCCCCAGTCTGCATCCGTCCGTAGGGAGCCTTCGTAGAAGCAGAGCGGCCGAGACCCAGGCACATCCCACCGACACGTGCCGGATCCCCGGAGCGGATCTGGCAGGTCCCGTGGAGGTGGGTGCGCTCGGCTGAAGGGCTTCCAGGAGAAGGGACGCTCACTGAGCCCAGAGATGACGGGTGGCCTTTAGCAGGTGGATTGTGACCACTGGGGTTGGGAGGGGGGGGCTGACAGCTGACAGCCACGGCTCAGGGAGGCCTGGGCCGCTGAGGCGGGAGCACGGGGACCCTGTCGGCGGCTGCATTTCCGGCTGACGGGTGTGTGGTGTCGGGGGCCTGGAAACAGCATTTCGGCCCCGACGTGATCTCAACCCACCGCCCGTTGGCTCCCCCTTTCTGAGCTGGAGTTGGGGGAGGGGGTGGGCATTGGGGCAGGAGACTGCATGGTGGCCTGGCCCCCCGCTGGCCACGTGGGATGAGCAGGGGGGCGCACCCACCTGGGCGAGCCGGCACCTCCCGTTCCCCCCGGGAAGGTCAGAGTGGCGGGGCAGGAAGGAGGAACCCCCAGGTAGGGGCTGGTGCACACGGTTTCATCGGCCCTGGGTACAGCCTCCCGCTCTGGCCATTGTGTTTTACTGGGGTGCATGGAACAGCAAATTGCTCACCATCCCCCGCCAGGTGGAAAGGACGCCTGGCCTCCTGCCTGGGCCTCAGAAGTGAGGGTTTGACTGCCGTAGCTGGAGGGCACTAAGGCCTTGAGGAATCCCAAGCCATGGGCTCCCAGGCAGGGCTTGGGATGGGGGCCCTGTGTCCCTGTGTCTGAAACCCTGCAGCCTCTCCCTCTGACAGCATTGGAAAAATAAATCTTAAACAGTGGAACGCATATTCCCACATAACCCAAGACTTCCTCCAGGTGACAAGCTATTTTATTTAGCAAGCTGTGGTTTGCAAAGTTGACTATCAAGAAAGGAAATCAGGTTTTGTGGTGTGTTTTTTTTAAATACGTATTTTCATTTTCCTCTTTAAAATCACAGGCATATCTCCAACTTTAATGTAGTCTGTGGTCAAATACCTACCTTCCCCCTTATTTTTTTCAACCTGGCCGTGATGACTTCACATGTGACTTCCAAGGTGCAGCGCCAGCTGATGGGTCCTGATCGTGGAGCTGAATGTCAAGGTGTGCATAGGTTCCAGGTCCCCCGCCGTCACGAAGCGCTTTGTTCTCTGGAGCCTATTGTGGCCAGCACACGCACATTAAAGTTTCTTGCTTTTCCTCCAGGGGGTTTCAGTGTACCACATTTTGTTGAATCTCCTAACTGTGCTGAAGGTATTTCCAGAAGCTTCCCCGCTCTGTTCCCTAATGGTTTTTAATGGCCTTTCCACCACGTGGGCGTGGCTGACTGCACCCCTGTCCCCCGAGGACTGACCTCGGCGTCTTGCTCGGCTCTTCCTCCGGAGGTGCCAGGAGTGCCAGGTGCTGAGGGTCCAGCCGTCCAGTCACCGGGGTGGCGTTTCTGGAACCAGACCCCCTGCCTCTGAGGCTCCCCGCCTTCCCTGAGCTCAGATGTGCCTGACGGGACTTGCTTCGAGGGACAGAGACCCCAAAATCCCAGGGGCTGGCCTCAGAGACCAAACATACATGTTTCATGACAGCCCGCCTGTGTGTAGAGGTCCTACTCTGTCTGTTCAGGGAACAGTGATCCTAGCACCTGTTAAAACGGGAGGGAAGGCTTCGCGCAGCACCCCCACTGTAGGGAGAGAGCGCAGGCTCAGTTCTGGTACCGCAGGGACAGGCGGGGTGCAGAGCTGATGAGCAGAGGGAGGGTTCCGGGGGTGGGACGTTACTAAGAGAAGGACATCGAGGTTCCCCTCCCCCCCAACCTTCCAGGCCCGTCAGTGGTGACTGAAGCCTCCAGCTTTACACGTGTTTCCCACGGGCCCTACGCTGCCATGAACATCGCATTTCCTGTCTGTCCGACAGGACGTGAGAAGAAGGGTGGGGGAGACTGGAGCGGCATGCTGCACGACGGTCACACCCACCTGGGCACAGATGCCACCTTTGCCATGTATTATTCCAGCACAGTAACCTTTCTGGACTTCCTGTTTGTCCTCGCCCGGGAGGATTGGACTGTGTCAGGAATGTGACGTTGAGCTCTTAAATATTCCCAGCTCCACAAGCAAAACGGATAATACCTGCGCCCCTTTGTACAGCTGATGCCATCCTGGGCACCTGCTCTCTGCCCAAAGGTCCCCTTCTTTGAACTGTCCACCAAGTGGAAATGAATCAGGCGGCTCTGGCTAGATAGTAATGATATTTATTCAAGGGTGTGAGGGTTTGCAAATCAGAAACACAGCTCCAAGAAGTTTGGAATGCTCCAAAAAAGGAAGAAAAGCTAAGAGTTTTTTTGTTTTTAAATATATATTATTGATTTTTTACAGAGAGGAAGGGAGAGGGATAGAGAGCTAGAAACATCGATGAGAGAGAAACATCGATCAGCTGCCTCCTGCACATCCCCTATTGGGGATATGCCCGCATATCTACATGCCCTTGACCAGAATTGAACCTGGGACCTTTCAGTCTGCAGGCCGATGCTCTATCTATTGAGCCAAACCGGTTTTGGCAAAGCTAAGGGTTTTTATAGCACAACGTACATGCCTGTCATTCAGTCCTGCATTCTTAGCTTCTGGATTGGTCCGAGATGACAGTCCTACAGATGCCCAGCGGTCTGGATGATGGCTGTCAAGGGGTCTGGAGATGTGAACATTCTTTCCCGAGTCCTTCGGGGGATAATCAGAGGTTTATCTTTAGGATTTACATGGATGTTTATATGCAGATACATATTTCTATGCATGACTGCACTGAGTGGCCGGATTATCATGACCACCTGATGTTTGCGGGCAAATTAGCCATACACTGCACTGTATGGGATATGGACGCTGAAGTCCCGTTCGAACACCTTTGCTGTCTGCAGTTACCAAGATAAAACGTCTCCAATTTGCACAGGAACACAAGGATTGGACAGTTGAGCATTGGAAAAAAGTCACGTGGTCCGATGAATCACGTTTCCAGTTGCCTCATGCAGATGGCAGAATTTCGCAGCAACAGCATGAAAGCGTGCACCCCACATGCATGAGTACAACCCTTCAGGCTGGTGGAGGTGGTGTTATGGTTTGGGGCATGTTTTCCTGACATGATTTGGGCCCTTTAATCATGAAGAGCACAACATACCTAAGTATCATTGCTGTTCAAGTTCATCCGATCATGTTGATGGCGTATCCCAATGGAGATGGCTTCTTCCAACAAGACAATGCGCCAGGCCACGGTGCTCGGATTGTGCGGGAGTGGTTTCCAGAAGATGAGGGAGACTTCCCCTTGCTTAGGTGGCCCCCACAACCACCAGATCTCCATCCGGTGGAGCATTTGTGGGACGAAGTTCAAAGAGCCATCAGGCAGCTGGTTCCACGACCATCCCATCTCACAGAACCGGACAGTGTTGTTCCTCAGGGATGGTGTCAGATTCCTCGCATCACCTTTCAGCATCTCGTGGAGTCCATGCCAAGAAGAACCGCCGCAGGATTGAAGGCAGAAGGTGGCCCAGCGCAGTAGTCATGGGTGGTCATAATAACCTGGCCACTCAGTGCATTTGTGTATACTGTGTGTACACGCGTATCGTATCTACAGGCACAGAGCTCACAAGTCACATTCTGTCAGGCTGGTGGCAACAAGGGCAGGGTCCATCTCCCCACGCCCCGGCGAGCTTGGTTTAGTAATTGAGCAGCTGGGCCGTAGTGGCTCCCTTGCATTTCTTCACCGTTTTCCTCGGGGCCTGGCTGCCTTGTGGCCGGTGTGGGGAGGAATCGGCCCCTGTGCCCACCCTTTCAGCAGTCCTCCAAGCGCCTGCCTGTGTGCCTCTTGCACAGCCAAGGGCTATACGCAATAATTCGAGGGAACTACACTGCTGTTTACCAAGATCTGGAGCGGCCACACAGTAGGTGCTTAGTAGTGGATGTTTGTTGTATGAAGAAACGGATGTTGCCGAGACCGGTTTGGCTCAGTGGATAGAGCGTCGGCTTGCGGACTGAAAGGTTCCAGGTTCGATTCCAGTTGGGGGCATGTACCTTGCTTGAGGGCACATCCCTACTGTGGGGCGTGCAGGAGGCGGCTGATCGATGTCTCTCTCTCATCGATGTTTCTGACTTTCTGTCTCTCTCCCTTCCTCTCTGTAAAAAAATCAATAAAATATATTTTAAAAAAAGAAAGAAAGAAGGAAACAGATGTTGCCTAAGAGAAATGCAGGTTCCACTGGGAGGGCATCTTAGTGAGCGAAGGCGCCTGTAACAGACTCCCGTAAACTGGTTGGTGGCCCACAGACAGCCGAGCTCTCTTTCTCAGGGATCTGGAGGCCGCCAGTCCTCGGTGAACACACCTGCAGGCGTGGTGACAGGCGAGAGCCCGTCCAGGTTCCTCGATGGCCGTTTTCTGGCTGTGTCCTCGCAGGGCGTCTGTTCTGTGAGGGCACTAATTTCATTCATGAGGGCTCCACCCTCATGACCTATCGCCTCCCCAAGACCCTCCTTCCAAATCCCATCAAATGGTGGGGGTGGAGGGTTAGGATCTCTGTATATGAATTTGGGGTTGGGGGCTTGGAGAGGGGACACCCTGTCTGCAGCAGAGAGCCCCAGTGCAGCTGTATGTGGGGTGCTCTGTGAGTGTCAGGGAGGGAGGGAGTGATTCTCCCACTCCTGCTGCCCCAGGGGGAGAGGGCCGGAGGCGCGGGAAGAGTGGCCGCCGCCATGCTTGGATCTTGAAGGAGATACTAGTGTGTGTGGAACGAAAGTCATGGAGCAAATGACGTCACAGGCAGAGGGAAGAGCGTTAGCGAAGACGGGGGCTGTCGTTGATCTTGACGCTGGTGAGGAGGGACGGTTTGCTTGGGGTGGGCTTTGAAAGGCACCTGAAGAATCGGTGCTGGAGGGGAGGCGCCTGGGGGAGCCGGGCAGGGTGCCAGTGTCAGCACCCAGTAACCCGGCCCCCAGAATCCTTCCTGGCTCCCTGCTGCTGGTGGCTCAGCCTTTCTCTCGGATTCCAGAAGGTTCCAGGGAACGTCTCCGGATGCCCGTGTTAGTCTGTGAGCTTCCCTTAGCCCCGGCAGCGGACAGACCTGCTCAGCAGGGCGGTGGCCCGCACATTTTCCCCCCATGGGGCTGGCAATGAATGACGGATGAGATGCGGCCATCTGGTTGCCCCCATCTCTGCCCTGGCCGCCACAGAGCTGCCGAGAACTCCCGGCCCCTGGGGTCCTGAGTCGCACGCTTCATGGTTATCTTTTTTCCTCCACAGAAATAGAAAAGTTTCAGAAAGGAGAAGGAAAGGACGAAGAGAAGTACATTGATGTGGTGATTAATAAGAACATGAAGCTGGGACAGAAAGTGTTAATTCCCGTAAAACAGTTCCCTAAGGTAAGACAGGCCCACTGCAGGCGTGCGCGCTTCCTGGCAGGGAGTGGCATTTCTGGTTTGCTTGACATTTTCCTGAGGGGGCGATCCCTTAGCCCAGCCCAGCCCCCGCCCCTAAAACACACACACACACACACACACACACTCTACACGCCTCCTTAGTGACCCTGTCATTACTGTTTGAGGTATGGAGCCCTAAAAAGCATGATTATGGGGCCTGGACAGTTTATTTAACCTGGTTCTACTGTAGTTTCTTCATGTGTAAGAGGAGGGTTGGAGTAAGAATGGAATGAGGGGGGTTTAGCACATAAATGTTCAAAATACTATTTATATTCTAGTTACCCGTTCTATAGAAAAGGTTTTGTTTCCATTCATGTTATTTTGTGCTATGAGGTGCTTTAAAGTTTGAGCCTAAAATGTTGGTCTTCCATTTGGCCCGAATGGATACTGTTTTTACCTGTTTTTCTTTGTCTTGTGGGTCCATGTATGCGAGTCCTGCACACTTCTGTAGATCTTGGAGGTGGGTTTCTTTAGATTGCTGAGTAATAATCCGTTTTCTGAGTAGATACCACAAGTTATCCGTTTGCCTGGGCAGCTTTGCAGTGCGGCTTCTTATAAATCCAATGGCACACACGTTTTCATACAAGTCACTTCCTGGGCATATGTTTTCATTGATGTTGGGTAAATGCTTAGGCATTTAATTGCTGTGCATTTAGTTTTACAAGAAATCGCCATACTCCTCGCCCTCCTCCCCCAAAGTGGCTGTATGTACCGTGTGACATTTCCAGGGACAGTGCACACAACTGCGATTGCTCCAGGTCTCCGTCAACTTTTGATGTGATCCATCGCTTCCATTTCAGCCAGTCTGCTGGTGCGTTATGTAGCAGCATCCCTTGTGGTGGTAATCTGCATTTTCCTAATGAGTAAGGATTTTGTGTGCTTTTCCATGTATTTATTGGCTTTTCATTTATCTCCTGTTGTGAAGTGTCTTTTTAGATTTCTGACCTATTTCTAAATGGGATGGGTGCCTTCTTATCATTGAATTGTAGGGGCGTTTATATATCCTGGACACACATTTGTTAGACATGTGATTTGTGAATACAGTGGTACCTCGAGATACGAGTTTAATTCGTTCCGTAACCTTGAGGCATGGGAAACTAGGAGACGCTCGAGTCGCGGTAAACTGGTGGGTCGTGAGCAGCTGGCTGATCCGTGCAATTACTCGTATCTCAACTGTTGCTCGTATTTCAAAGCAAAAACCGCTCGCTCGACAGCTCGTATCTCAAAAAATCTCGTATGTTAGGGCACTCATATCTCAAGGTACCACTGTACGTGGACCAGTCTGTGACTCGTCTACTATTTTCTTCATGTGATAAGCAGATGTTTTTGATTTTGATGACGTCTGACGTATCAGGATTTCCTTTTCTGATTGTTACCTTTGGCCAAGCTCAAGGAAATTTTAAAGTGCTTCGTTAAATATAAAGATAGTCTCCTGTATTTTATTGTAGCTTTTACGTTTAGGTCTACGATGCATCTGAAATTAAATTTTGTGGATGATGTGAGAAAGACGGCCAAAATTCATTTTTTCTTCATGCCGATACTCAGTTTTTCAGTGCCCTTTGTTGGAAGATGTTTCCTTCCCACTGATGGTGCACCTCTGATGAAAATCAGAGGACTGTGGAAGCGAGGGTCTGTTTTTACACTTTCTGCTTCTGGGTCCTAAGGCCACTACGCTACTGTCTTCATTACGGTAGCTTTCCATAGTAAGACATCAAGTTAGGTAACGTAGTCCCTTCGACTTTGTCCTTCCTTCTCAGGATTTCTTGGCTATAGGTCCTTTGCAATTTTATAGAAGTTAAATAAGTACTGTATGAATTGTCCCTAAACATTCTGTAGGGATTACGATTGCAGTTGCATTGAATCTGTTGACCAGGTTAGGGAGATCTGACATCTTAAAAATACCGAGACTGCCCTTCCTTGACTGTGGTACATCTTTCCATTTATTTAGATTTTGGTTTTCTATCAACAGCATTTTATACTTGTCAGGATAAAAGGGATTATTTGTCTTTAGTTAAACTTGTTCTTAAAAGTTTTGTGTTTTGAAACTTGTAAAATGGATATTTAAAATTCTTTTCTTCTAATTAAAATTTTATATATTAACCTTGTATGCTGCTACCTTTGCTAAACTCATTTGTTAATTCTAATAATTGGCTTTATAATTCTTTAGGATAGGCTAGGTACATAATTATATCATCTGCATAAACAGATTACTTCTTCTTTTCCAATCTGTGTGTTCTCCATGTATTTAGCTTGCTTTATTGTATTGGCTAGTATCTCTAGTATAATATTTGAATACAAGTGGGAAGATTAGGCATTCTTCCCTTATCCCAATCAGTGTTGGAAACATTCAGTATTTTACCATTAGGAATGATAACAGCCTAGGTTTTTATTAGATGACCTTTATGAGCTAGAGGAAGTTCCTTCTGCTTCAGTTTTGCTGAGGGGTTTGATCCTGGCGAAGTGGTGAACGTTATTGAATGCCATTTCTGCACCTATTGAGATGAACCCAGGATGTTATTCACTTGGATTTTTCACCTGGTGAATCTTATTGATTTCATTTGTTTAAATTAAAGAGACTTTGCATTCCTAGGCTAAACCTTACCTGGTAATGACATATTATCCTTTTTATATATTGTTGGATTTTATCCATGAAATAGGGCCTCCTCAGCTCTGAGCTTGTCTTTTCTAGTATTCCTCTCCGACATTTCAACGCTGTGGTTGCCTGAAACTCGGCTACTGAGGCTCAACATCCTAAAAATCAGTAACTTCGCCCAGGCCATTCCCTTCTCCCAGGTCTGACTCTCTTCCAGAACTTTCTTGTTTCTGACCAGTCTCCTCGGGCTTCCGAGAGTTGGTTTTTATAATTTGTTTGGAGCTTCAGAGTTCACAGTTATTATCTCGAGGCGGCCAGACGTACAGAACCTTTTCAGTAAACTTCGTGGGGACCCTCTCATTGCATCATTTTGACCTGAAGTCTGGCTCACGGAAACCTTCGTAAAATGATAACCAGACCCAACAGCTTCTGTATGCTTCATGTCCAGGAGACAGACATATCGCTGCCCCTCTTCAGGTAGTTCAGAGCCTCGT
>JAAGEH010000033.1:358745-389840 GCA_011751065.1 Lasiurus cinereus
CAGCCTGCGTAAGTTGTCCACATCCCGAGAGCTCGTGGTTCTCAACCTTTCCGACGCCGCGACCCTTTAAGACAGCTCCTCATGTGGTGGTGACCCCCAACCATACAGTTATTTCCGTTGCTACTTCATCACTGTCATTTTGCTGCTGTTTATGAATCATCATGTAAATATCTGTGTTTTCTGATGGTCTTAGGCTCTACAGCAGCGGTTCTCAACCTGTGGGTCACCTAAGACCGTCGGAAAACACAGATACTTACATGACGATTCATAACAGTAGCAAAATGACAGTTATGAAGTAGCAACGGAAATAATTGTATGATTGGGGGGTCAGCACCACATGAGGACCTGGATTAAAGGTCATGGCATCGGAAATGTTGAGAACCGCTGCCATAGCCAGTTGTCGAAGAGATTGGTGGGTTTATGGCAGAGCGTTTGGTTGACTCAACCTCCATTGGTTGACTGGCCACGGCTGAGTGCCGACCCGGTCAAAGAACCAGACGCTATGACCAGTCGAGGGACGTGGCGGGACAGGCAGCATGTGGCGGCATCTCCCTCACCCGCGTCCTAACCTGGTGCTGTCCACGGTGGGTGTTGAACGTGTGCCCGCGGTCAAGGAAATGACCTGCACTTACAGGTGGTGAAATACAGCCCTCAGGGGCATGACTGGTAGAGAGAAACCTATCAATTGTTTTATTTTACCATGTTTAGCCCTGTTACCTGTGTGTGTAGAACCAGAGTGATTCATGAGATGGGGACTGGCCTGTTTGTGATTAACCAGTGAGGTGGAACACACTACCGTGGTTCCTAGCCTTCGAGAGTTGAGACGTCGCCTCCAGAAACGGGTGCTACAAGTTTGGTTTCTGTGTTTTTCCCAGTTCAACTTTGTGGGGAAGCTTCTGGGTCCACGTGGCAATTCTCTGAAGCGTTTACAAGAAGAAACCTTGACCAAAATGTCCATCCTCGGCAAAGGCTCCATGAGAGACAAGGCAAAGGTAAGGTTTGTTACAGACACGTGGCTGCTTGTGATGCACCTTCACATCATCTGTTGTGTTCCTACACCTCTATGTATAAAAGCCTATGGGATTGAACCGCCGAGTGACCGAACAACCGAACAACCGGTTGCTATGGCACTCACTGACCACCAGGGCACAGATGCTCCATGCAGGAGCTGCCCCCAGGGGTCAGTGGGCTCCCACAGCAGGAGCACTGCTCAGCTGATCCACGGGCTCCAGATGCAGGGCTCACAGCTGGCTGCCACAGCCTGGAGTCCATAGCGGAGTGCCAGTGAGCCTATTGCACGGTGACAGACAGGCATAGCGGGGCCGGGATGAACAGGAATGGCAGACAGGAGTGGCAGGTGGCGTTGGACTGCCGCTTTTGGCCCGGTCCCCCCAGGCCAGGCTGAGGGACCCCACCAGTGCATGAATCCGTGCACCGGGCCTCTAGTATTATTAAAAGCCAACTGGAATCTCAAATGGAGTTCCAGGAAAATGTTGTGGAAGGTGATGTCTATGAGACCGTTTGGAAAATCGAGTTACCCTGGCCAGTTCAGTGTCTTCAACTTGCATCTGTGACCTTTATATTCACTTATAAAATAATATTGTAGTACCTACGTTTTTTTTAAAAATATGTTTTTAGAATTTCGGAGGAAGGGAGAGAGAGAGACATCCATGATGAGCGAGAGTCATTGATGGGCTGCCCCCTGCACGCCCCACACTGGGGAGGGATCCCGCAACCCGGGCCTGTGCCCTGACAGGGAATCAAACCGTGACCTCCTAGTTCAGAGGTCGAGGCTCAGCCCCTGAGCCCCGCCGGCCGGGCCCCTCTGGTTTTGATTCCAGAAACGGGATGTCACCTTGTGGAATGCACAGGGACGCTGGCATTGTCACGGAGAGCAAGGAGTTGTCTGTCCTTTCGCCGCTGCGGTTTGCTCCTCAGACACCTCCCCGGGGTCTTGTCCTTGGCCTGTGTTCCATGTCATCGACTTTATCAAGCAGACACTTTTATTCGCCCCTTGTGTCCTTCCTTTGGGAGCCTCTGTAGCATGTCAAGTTGATCCTGTTGACCGAAGCAGTTTTAATCATTGCTGGCGCACAGATAATCGTTTTACTCGGATGTGTTCATGTGCACCGCCCTCTTTTTTATCTGTAGAATTTCAGGACTGGCTGATTTCTGTCACTGAACTTAGTGGAGTGACGTCGGTCCGTAAAATTGTTTAGGTTTCAGGGATCCAGTTCTACCACACATCATCTGTGTATTGTGTTTGCCACCCCAAGTCACGCCTGCTTCCCTCCCCATTTATCTGTGCCTCTCCCCCGCCCCCCCTTCCCTCCGGTAATCGCCACACTGTTGTCTGTGGCTGAGAGTTTTTTTTTTGTCTTTTACTTTTTGTTTTGCTGAATCCCTTCCCCCTTTTCACCCAGCCCTGGACCCCCTCCCCCTCTGACAGCCGTGTGTCTGCGCTCTGTGTCCACGAGTCTTTTTCTGTTTTGTTTGTCGGTGTGTTTTGCTCAGCAGAGTGCACAGGTGCGTGAAAGCCCGTGGCACTTGTCTTCCTCTGCCCGGCTTATCTCCCTTAGCACAGCACCCACCAGGCCCCCCACGCTGCTGCCAAAGGTAAGGGGCCCGCCCGCTTCTGGCCCAGGGGTACCCCACTGTGGGAATGCGCCCCAGCTCTTCTCTCCACGCACCTGCCGATGGGCACTTCCCGACTCTGGACACCGTACATGACATTGCAGTGAGCATCGGGGCGTGTATATCCTTTTGACTGTTTCGGTCTCTGGGAGAGGTCGCCTGTTGGATTCCCGGCCCAGGTTGTGGGCTGATCCCCAGGAGGGGGACATGCAGGAGGCAGCCAGTGAGGTGTCATTCTCACATCAGTGTTTCTCTCTCTCTTTCCCTCTCCTTTCCTCCTCCTCTAAAATCAATAAAAAAATCTTCAGAAAAAAAGATAAGGATGCTGTAGCGAAATCCCTGGTCCCTTCATGGCGTGTTTTCCCTCCTAATTCCCCCCCCCAAAATTTCATCGTATAAACAACAACCAATAAACTAGAAAATGGGCATCACCATTACATGCAATCGGCTAAGAAAGCCCGCCGTTATATGCTCAGGGAGGGGTCGTGCCTGCACGTGGAAATGCTTTCTGAGTGACACCTGCATCCGCCAGTGGACACGGACATGCGTAAACCATTGGTCACTCATCCAGTCGGTATCTGTCTGCTCTGGGCCAAGCACCTTTCTGAACAAGAAGGCGCAGCACCGAGAGAGACCCTTGTGGTCGGTGCTCTGTGTGCCCACCTGCGGCGAGAGGAGTCGGGGAAGGGGGAGCGCCAGGCAGGGCGGGAGGTGTTTTGGAGGTTGGTCAGGACGGGAGGTGTTTTGGAGGTTGGTCAGCTGGACCAGGGCCTGCGGGTGCACTGCATGACGGGTACAAAAGCCAGCTGGGCTATGAAGCCAGTTCCAGAATCACAGGGGCGGTCTGTGCAGAGCCTGGTGGGGCCCGAGGCGGAGGGGAGCCCAGCGTGGGGCAGAGGGCAGGATCGGGGTGCCCAGGCCCGGAGATGGGGTGTCAGCTGGATGCCTCCGTGTTTTCCTAAAAGCCTGGGCTCCCCCTGGCAGGACCCGTTGATAACTTCACTCTTCCGTCGGTGGCGTTTGCTCGGGCCGGTCCTCTGTGCCAGCTGAGTGCCAGGACCTGGGGTAGATCTCCCCCTCCCTCTGTCCTCTGACCACGCCCCCCCATCTTGTGTCTCCGCAGGAGGAGGAGCTGCGGAAAAGCGGGGAGGCCAAGTACTTCCACCTGCACGACGACCTGCACGTGCTCATCGAGGTGTTCGCGCCGCCCGCCGAGGCCTACGCCCGCATGGGCCACGCCCTGGAGGAGATCAAGAAGTTCCTCATCCCCGTGAGTGCGGCTTTTTTTTTTCTATTTTTTAATATATTTTATTGATGCTTTACAGAGAAGAAGGGAGAGAGATAGACAGCTAGAAACATCGATGTGAGAGACACATCGATCAACTGCCTCTTGCACATCTCCTACTAGGGATGTGCCCGCAATCAAGGTACGTGCCCTTGACCGGAATCGAACCTGGGACCCTTCAGTCCACAGGCTGATGCTCTATCCACTGAGCCAAACCGGTTTCGGCGAGTGCGGGCTTTTTAACAACGTGTGTCTTCATTGCTTTCCAAGAGGGAGGGAGAGGGAAGGAGAGAAACATCCATGATGAGGGAAAGTCATGGATCCCATTGGCTGCCTCTTGCAACGCCCCCCATGGGGGATCCACCAGGCCAGGGGCTGGCAAACTCATCTGTCCGCAGAGCCAAATATCCACAGGACAACGTTGGGAATTTCTTTGGAGAACCACATTTTTTAAACGTAAACTTCTTCTAACGCCACTTCTTCAAAACGGACTCGCCCAGGCCGTGGGATTTTGTGGAAGAGCCACACTCCAGGGGCCAAAGAGCCCTCTGTGGCCCATGAGCCACGGTTTGCCGACCATGGCACCAGGCAATCTGGCATGTGCCCTGGCAGGGAATGGAACCGTGACCTCCTGGTTCATAGGTGGATGTTCTGCCTTTGAAACTCACCGGCTGGGCATCCCCGTCCTCAGATTCTTGGTGACTGAGCGGCTGTGGGCCCTTTGTCTGCCCCAGAGCCCCGCCTCGTCCTGGCAAGGAGGCCTCACCCGGTCCGCACGAATGACTGGGCATCGTGCCCGCTCTCCCCGTGAGGCCACAGGTCTGCAGAGATGGAATCTCACTGCTGAGGTCCCACGAGTGAGGAAGTGAAGAGCACAGTCCCTGGTCCCCGGGGTGGGACTCGAGTGCTCCCCCTTCTGTGAGCCTGGCATCGCCCTGGGAGTGCACTGCCCTCGGACCCAGACCCCATGCCCTCCGTGTGCGGGAACAGGGCTTGCGTGCACTGTCAGTGGGACCCGCCTCACACTTGCAAGCACTTGGCGTTCACGCGGCACGGTTTATGCAGAACGTGCTTTACAGTAGCTTATTGACCCGCACGCACTGTCAGTCGCCTGGTAGGAAGCGTATTTATAGGCTGGGTGTGAGAGGTGGCAGTACTGACGGGTCCCAGGGCGTCTCCCGGGTCCCAGGACAGCAAACGCGTGAGAGAGCGAGTCTGCGTGCACCGTGGGCCCTGGGCCTGCTCCTCAGCCTGCCTGTCGCTCGCAGGGAGCTCCACACGCGGTCTGTGGTCTTAAAACACGCTCCCTGCCCCCCATCAGGAACATGGGGTGCCCTCTCTCAGGCAGTCAGTTGACACTCAGCCCTGGGTGATGCTTCTGGAAACCCCTCTTCCTCCCCCAGCCGGTTAGGGGCCGCTCCTGTCCGTCACGCACGTCTGTGCCCCCCTTTCACCGGGAGCGAAGTCACCCTGTTCTCTCCTCGGTACACACTGTTTTTGCCGGGGTGATGGAGCGGGGGGTTAGGAAAGGGGAGGAGTCGGGGTGACTCCTGGAGCTCCTCAGGTGGCGTGTGGACAGAAGCCTAAGACAGAAGACACGCAAGAGCCCGTTTCCCAGTTCCAGATGAGGCTCTGCAAAGTCCAAATGGAAATGTGCCCACGAGCGCGCAGGCCCCGGCCGCCCTGTCTGCGTCCTGCTCCGCGGCGGCCGGTGGCGCTGTGGTGGGCGGCCTCGCCCGTGGCTCTGTCCCGGGCGGTTTGCATTCCGTTATGCACGTGCCACCTGGAACTCAGGCCTGAGGGGGCGAGTTACGGCTGAGCGAGACGATTGTCCCCCGGGGATCCAGGCTGTGCTTTCTCCCTTTCCAAAGTGCAGCGATGCCTTTTCATTTCAACAAACTCCGATCTTGTTTTAGGAAGTCAGCTATTTTCCCCACCCTTTTATTCTGTTTAAAAAAAACATGGCTTGCTGCCCGGCCAGGGTGGCTCAGGGGTTGAGCTTCCACCTCGGAGCCAGGAGGTCACGGTGTGATTCCCGGTCGGGGCTCAGGCCCGGGTTGCGGGCTCGGTCCCCAGGGTGGGGTGTGCAGGAGGCAGCTGATTCACGATTCTCTCTCATCATGGATGTTGCTCTCTCCCTCCTGTCCCTCCTCTCCCTCCTCTCTGACGTCGATGAAAACCTCCTTTAAAACCCGGTGCTGGGCGCTGTGGCTGCCCCTCCTCTGCGGGGTGACGCGGCCTGTCCCCCAGGACTACAACGACGAGATCCGCCAGGCCCAGCTGCAGGAACTCACCTACCTGAACGGCGGCTCGGACGGCGCGGACGCCGCCGCCGCCCGCGGGAAGTCCTCCTCGCGGACCAGGGGCGCCCCGGCCCCCACGATAGCCAGGTAGGCAGGCGGGGGCTGGCGGGCGGCTCGCCTCTTCTGCCCTCCGAAGACGGTGCGCCGGGCAGCCCTCCCCGTGTGGCCATTACCCAGGGTCCGGCCGCCCTCCCCCTGGTCAGTGTCCTGTCATCGGACCTGGCGGTCCCGCTCTTCCAGCCGGAATTCACCGTCGTAAAGATCTTTCCAGATGAAACCAGAGTCATTTCTCCCGTGCACTGGAGACGCTTCCAGACGTGCCAGAGGGAGAGGAAGGGGTCGGCTCGCTAGAAATGACGGCGTCTTTCAGTGCAGTTGGAGGGAGGGGTGATTGTGAGAACGGTTCCTCCGTCTGTGCCCCTTTGTCAGGGGTCCCTTGACTCGCGGTGGGTCCATTTCGGGGCCCTCTGTTCTCGCTCCTCAATCCTTGTGTCTGGTCCTGTCTTCAGTCCTCGCGCTCTAGAGAGCTGGGGCTTTTCAGTGTGTCCTGCAGTTGGGCACTCTGAGTCCTGCAACGTTTCCCTTCTTCAGCAATGCATTGTCTCTTCTTCTTCTTCTTTTTTTTAAATATATTCTATTGATTTATTGATTTTTTACTGAGAGGAAGGGAGAGGGATAGAGAGTCAGAAACATCGATGAGAGAGAGACATCGATCAGCTGCCTCCTGCACGCCCCCTACTGGGGATGGGCCCGCCACCAAGGTGCATGCCCTTGAGCGGAATCGAACCTGGGACCCTTGAGTCTACAGGCCGACGCTCTATCCACTGAGCCGAACCGGTTAGGGCTGGTTTTTTCTTGAATCTTTGCTGGTGTACTTTGGAATATGTTGGTCCAGCTACAAAACAGCGAGCTGGACTTGGATGGGATTGCACTGAGTCCATACAAGTCGGGAGAAATCGGCAACTTGGCACTATTGACTCATAAGACCATGAGCTTGGACTGTTTCTCCTTCCATCTCCCGGCAGCGTTTGGTATAAATATATTTTTCACGGTTTCTGTACGTATTTCCTTAGCCGTGTGCCAACGCATTTCATCCTACCTCTTCGGTTGCCTCCGTAAATGCTGCTGTGTGTGTGTTTTTAAAAATGCTTGATTGATGGATCAGGGCAGTTGTGGGCTCTCAGCGGAATCGAGAGTCTCTGGGGCTCCCCGTTCGCCGGTGCGGGGTGCGCTGCCCGGAAGGAAGACTTCTTTCTGGTGGGCGCCCCTCTGCTCTTGCTGTACTTGTACTCCCCATATCGCGCCTTCTCCCCTTTCCGGGACCAGGGCTCCTCCGCGGTGTCAGCGGGACAGCGGGCTGGGAGGACGTGGCAGACACAGCTAACCGGTCCCTCTTGTTTATTTGCAGGGGACGGGGAGGCGCCACGGCCCGGCCCGTGGGCGTGGTGGCCCCCCGAGGGGCGTCGGCGTCCAGGGGCGTCCTTTCCACCCGGGGGCTCGTGAGTCGGGGACGAGGCCTTCTCACGCCCAGAGCCAGAGGCGTGCCCCCCACCGGGTACCGACCGCCGCCGCCGCTCCAGACGCAGGACACGTACGGCGACTACGTAAGTGACAGGGCGCACAGCCGCTCTGAGGCGCCGATTGGCCAGGTGCCCACTACCAACTAGGGCCCCTCTCCCCGGGGTGCATCCCTGCCGATTGCCCCTGGGAGTGAAGCAGTGGGGTGACCTGGGAGTGAGCAGAGGGGGGTCCTGGGAGTGGAGCAGTGGAGGGTCCTGGGTGTGGAGCAGTGGGGGGTCCTGGGTGTGGAGCAGAGGGGTGTCCTGGGAGTGGAGCAGAGGGGTGACCTGGGTGTGAAGCAGAGGGGTGTGGAGCAGTGGGGTGTCCTGGGTGTGGAGCAGTGGGGTGTCCTGGGAATGAGCAGTGGGGTGTCCTGGGTGTGGAGCAGTGGGGTGTCCTGGGAGTGGAGCAGTGGGTATTGGGTGCTGAATGAGCGCCTGGTGCTAGAGGCACAGCAGCTGAAGGAGAAGGAGCGGAAGTCGGAGCTGTGGACGGTGACTTTGGGCGGGGGGTTTGGAGTTCAAGGCTAGGCTCAGGGCGTGCGTCCAGGCTGTTACAGGGTGCTCCTTTCACATCCCACCTCGGGGCCCCCCCTCGTAATCCAGGCCTTTAAAATAGTTGCCTGCTCGCGCCACGCTGCCTCTACCCTGACGTGTTTCCTCTCACGCTCTGCTGCCCAGTGTGGACTCTTGGCCCAGTCTTCGCGGAAGAAAGCAGAGGTTCACCGTTTTTAACTCATGCACGTCAGTCTGCTCGGTCCGCACTCAGTGATTCTGTGATGGGGATCCTAGCCTTGCTGAACAGACGGGGAAGAAAATAGAACCCGAAAACCGGCTGCGGGGTGGGGAGGGGGGTTCTTTCATAAGAAGACAAACCCCTGGATCCTTGCCGTCCCTTCCCCGTTACCCTAAAGCAGTGGTGGGCAGACTGCGGCTCTCGAGCCGCTGCGGTTTGCCGCTGTGTTGACTAATGCGTTTGCCGACCGCTGTGTAAGGCATTGCCCTTACCCAGAAGTTTTGACCTCAGGTTAAAGACACGAGTGTGTTATTAACATGTTTTTTAAGTGTTTTTCCCTAAGGCAGTGGTCGGCAAACCCATTAGTCAACACAGGGGCAATCCATGGCTCGCGAGCCACAGCCGCAGTTTGCCGACCGCTGCCGTAAGGGAAGGACATCGGTCGTGGACAGATGCTTCACCGCAGTAATCGGAGGTGTTAGAGCAAGAGAGGGAGGCAGTGCCAGGGCTGAAATGCCAGACCCAGTTGGTACTCATGTCTTGCTCTCTGTCTGCTTTCAGTTGAGCGTGTTGGGGTGGCTGGCACTGGTTAATAGAGCTGTGTAGGTTTCGGGGGCACAGTTCTGTCACACCCTATCCGCATATTGCACTGTGTGTCCGCCAGCCCAAGTCGTGCTCCTTCCATCACCTGTTACCCGCCCCCCACTTTGCCCTCTGCCTCCTCTCGCCTCCCCTTCCCTCGGGGCAGGACCGGCCTGCGGTCCGTGTCTCTGCGTGCGTTTCCGTACACCCTTCCCCGTTCGCCCGCCCTGCGACCGCGTTCCCTCCCTCCGTCTGCTCCTCTCCGGGAGTCCGTCTGTCTGTCTCTCTGTCTGTTTGTTCATTGCATCTCACAGAGGAGGGAAATCGTGTGGTGTCTGTCTGTCTTTGACGCGCGGACTTCACTTACATAATCCCCTGCAGGTCCGTCCTCGTTGTCACAAAAGGTAAATTTCCTTCTTCTTCTTTACGGCCGAGCAGTACTCCATTGTGTGAAGGTACCACCATTTCTTTATCCACTCCTCTGCTGACGGGCACGTGGGCTGCTTCCAAATCTTGGCCACTGTAAATAACTCTGCAGTGAACATAGGACGTAACGGGAGCCCTGACTGGTGTGGCTCAGTGGATAGAGCGTCGGCCTGCGGACTGAAGGGTCCCAGGTTCGATTCCGGTCAAGTGCATGTATCTTGGTGGCGTTTTGTGCCATAACTTTATCTTTTATGTGTCCCCGTAAAAAAAAAAAAAGTTCTGTGGCACATTAGGATAAATTTTCTTCGTTTCAAGCTTAGTCTGGCTTCACCCATTATTTCAAATCAGTTAAACCCGAAAAGGAGTGAAAATCGAGTGTTGTGCATGTGCGTGTATTAAATGTACATACAGTTCTTTTTAAATATATATACAGTGGTACCTCGAGATACGAGTTTAATTCGTTCCGTCACCTTGAGGCGTGGGGAACTATGAGAAGCTTGAGTCGCGGTAAACGGGTGGGTTGTGTGCCGCCGGCCGATCCGCACGATGACTCCTATCTCAACTGCTGCTCGGATTTCAAAGCAAAAATCGCTCGCTCGACAGCTTGTATCTCAAAAATCTCGTATGTTAGGGCACTCGTATCTCGGGTACCACTGTATTTATAATTGCTTTCAGAGAGGAAGGGAGAGAGAGACAGCAATGATGAGAGAGCACTATGGATCAGCTGCCTCCTGGACGCCCCACACTGAGGATCAAGCCCTCACGGGGGGCCTGAGCCCTGACCTGGGACTCGAGCCGTGACCTCTCGGCCCACAGCTGGCGCTCAGCCACGGAGCCACGCTGGCAGGTCTGTGCAGGGATGCCCCCCGTTTTGGGGAGAGCTCCCCAGAAGTTGTAATTACCGCCTTAGTGTGTGGCCGAGGGGCTTGGGGGCCGCGGTGACGGCGGACTCCCCCAGCGCAGGGACCGCCGGCTTCGCGGCTGACAGCTCACTCCTCTCGGAGCGGCGGCAAATGAAAACGGAGGGCAGATGGCGAGAGGTTGTTTATGAAAATGCGTTTTTAAATGCGATGGAAAAGCCAGGGACCCCTTTTTATTACTGACAAAAAGATGGAGGTTCGGTGAATTTTTATTTATTTATTTATTTTTAATAATCCATTTTACCGGAAGCGGGAATCGGAGTCGTCGGCAATTTACTCGCAGTGTCTGTCTGTCAGGAGCCGCACACGCCGATGTCTTCTCGGAATGCCTGGAAGGGTGACCTGTTTTAGAAGCCCGAGACTGGGGGAGATCATTCCGGATTCACGTTTGTGAATGGAGGAGCTGGTTTCTCTCCTCCTGACCGGAAACAAAACCACCCCAAAAAGCAGGGTAGGGGGGAAGGGCAGGCGGCTGTGCGCTCGGTGTCACTGAGACACCGGGGTGACTCTGCCTTCCTGGCGGGCCAGTCCCCCCCTCCCCCAGGAGGCCCGGGGCCCGGGCTGTGCTAAGCTGCTGTGAGGGGGCTGTGGGGCCCCCAGGGGGAGCGGGGAGCCCCAGGTTTTCCTCCAGAGCCCGACGCTTCGTCTCACCGTTCTCAGAGCCTTTGGGCAGCGTCAGGGAGCGCCATCCCGGCCTTCAGGGGGGCCCATCGGGAAGCGAGGCCGCCGCGTCCTGTCCTGGACCCGCCCGCGGCCTCTGTGTGTCTCGGCCGGTGCTTCTCTGTCCGACTCCGGGTGCCCGGCCCGGCAGGTGCTTCCCTTGTGGCCGAGTGGTTGCGCCTTTTTGTCGTCCTGTCCCCGTTAGTCACGTGGTGGGTGACAGCGGTCACGCCTCCTGGTCCACAGTGCCCAGCAGGTGCAGGGAGGGATCGCGTGTGACTCCCCAGCTCCTCCTCCTCCTCCTCCTCCTCCTCCTCCTCCTCCCTCGGGGTTCAGCGCCGCAGGGGGCGTGCAGAGTGCTGGGGGAGGGGGCGGGGAGGGAGGACCAGGCCCCGGTGGACGGGCCCGGCTTCGTAGAGGAGGCGACGTGGAAGCGGGGAAGCCGGACCAGGGGCGCGGGCAGGCGGCTGCAGGCTCTGCAGGAGGACGCCGCTGGGCGGGCGGGCGTGGGCTCGGAGCGGGAGTCGTGGTGGTGGTGGTGTCGGCGCAACCAGGGAGCTTCGCTGGGTGCCCGGTCGGTACGCTCAGCTCCGTCCTCCCGATCGGATCGCTCACTTTGCAGGCAGTGGCGTGGCCTGAGGCACCGAGCAGGGCGGTGGTCAGGGCGGGCGATGCCAACGCCAGGCCAGCTGGCCGCCCAGCTCCGTCCGAGAAGGGGCCGCCTCCCGGGAGTCCCTCACGGCCAGGCTGCCCCTCGGGGGAGTGGGACAGGCAGCGGGTCCCGACATTCGAGGCCCGGGCAGGAGCCAGAGGGACCGCTCCACGCCGAGCTGTGCCGGTCGCTGCTGCGGGCCTCCGTTCCTAGTCTCAGTGGCAATGTTGGTGCTGATCGTGTGCGGTTGTCAAGAAGCTCAGATAGGCCAGCGTGTGGAGAGTATGTGACACAGTGCCTGGCACACAAAGAGCGACATATGTGTGCGCACGCACACACACACACGTATTTTTGTTGTTGGTTCAGAAGTGGAATTCCTCAGTTCACCGGGCAGCGCTGTCGTTGAGGGCAGACTCTTGCTGCCCGGGTCGCAGACACCCAGGGATGAAAGCGTGGTAAATGGCGCCGCTCACACACACCGGGGTGCCGGGGATGAAAACGTCCGTCTCCGGGGTCAGCTTCAGCGGCCTGGCTCAGCAGGTGTCCTCCCTGTCTCGGTGGCGTGTGAGTTGGCACCAGCCCCGTCGGAGAAATGTCTGGCACCCCCTGCTGCTGCCCGGCAGCTGCCCCAAAGGTCAGACCTGGACGTACAGGAACCCGCGGCACAAAGCCTCCGTGGCACCTGTTCGTCGGAAGCTCAAAGGCCCAGGTGACCTGGGTCCCCGCCCTCCCCTTCTCCCTCGGCTCACCCCACTTTGCCTTCTCTGCCTCTTGCTGTCGTTCTGCCTGAAATCCTCCTCCCACTCCCACCCCCCGCAAATAATCCGCACAGCCCGCCCCTCAGCTCTTCCTGTTCGCCGCAGTCTCTCTCCTGACCACCCGGCTGTGCCATGAAGCCCGGTTACATCTGCGATGCTTGGATTTGCCCACCGTGTCCCACCGGAATGTCAGCCCGTGAGGACGCTGTGTCTGCCTCGTCTGCAGGACGCCGCCCCCAGCGTCCAGACTGGTGTCTGCCTGCCGGGGGCACTCAGCAGTGCCTGGTCCCGGGAAACGCCACCCCGCCCCCTGCACCTGCAGCATGGTGTGCGTGATGCGGGTCCTATGTCTCTGCCCCCACCCTGATCCGGACACCCTTCAGGGCAAACCAGCTGGCCCCCACCGGTGCCCCAGGCCTCTGTCCTATCTAATATAAGAGCAATCTGCAGACTGACCCTCACTCCCACACACAAGATGACTGCCCCCCTGTGGTCAGAGATCCTGCCCCGCTGTGGACACAAGAAGGCCAGCAGGGGGGGGGGGCAGTTCCGTCCCATCTTCTCTAACTTCCTGTTGGCGCTCCCCCTTCTCTCGCCGTGGGGTCCTGGGCTCGCTTCCTTGTTCTTTTATTTTCCCGAGTTGCATTTTGAGCACCCCGTCCCGTCCAGACGCTTTGGTGTGAGCGGAGCCGCAAGAGGAGAGGGCGGTCGGTGAACAGGGGATGTCGGTGCTTGGACAGCCGCGCTCGGTGGGGCGGGGTCTCAGCTGATCCACATCGGGGTTCTTTCCCCGAGAGGCGCAGCCGTTACCGCTGGCCTCCGTGGCGGTGGGAGCACAGACGCCGCCACTCCGGCCGGTGTCAGGCTGCATGGCGCCCCCCGAAGACACAGGTCTGCGTGGCTCGGCCGTCCCCTGGCCTGATGGCCTGGCCTGGGGGGGGGGGGCGGGACACAGACCTTCAGATAAAACGAGACCGCCTTCCCCGGCAGGATCTGTGCCTCCAGCCTTCACGTGTACGGGGGTGGCTGCTCTTTGCCTTGTTTTGCCAAATGTGAACCGGGGTCGGAACTGGGGCATCGGAGCCCGCCGCTGGGGCGCCTCCAGTACAAATGACACCCGTCTCGCACCCACGCGGCCTGTCAGATGGTGTTTTGTTGACGTGATGGTGGGAAGGGTTCTTACCGGGGACGATGAGCAGAACTGTGCGGTTTTCGTCTTCACTTGTCAAATCCCGGGGTCACGTGAGGTGACGTGGCCGTGGTCGTCTGCGAGCCTCAGCCAGGACATCGTTACTCGCGGCCCCAGCGACAGTGACTGTCTCCGAGTCCACGGAGCTTCTGTCTGTTTCATAAACGCCGCGCCGCCGCCGTGGTGCAACCAGCCGACGGCCACGAGCAACGGACGCCCTGTTACCCGGGGAAACCGGGTCCGTGTGGAAATGACCGGACGCCACCCTCATCACGGCGAGGGTTTGTGGGGTGATCGCCTTTTTCAAAAGGACTCGGAGCTGTGCCCTGTGTTTTTAAAACAGGACTGTTTTTTTTGCATGTCCCCATCGGGCTGTCCCACTATTTATTTGGGAACCTCCTTGGCCGGTTCTCCTGTCCGTTGAAAACGGTTCTCCCGCAGCTGAAAGGCGATGCTTGCCTTTAGCCGCGGCAGAAAGAGAATGGAATGCCACGCTGCTTCCTTTCTTCTGGAAAAGCTCTTCTGTCCAAAGCCCGGCCTGCCTGCCGTCTGGCGTGGGGGTGGGGGTCCGGGTTTGTGGGTCGGGAACGGCAGGCCATGGAACAGGCGTCTCTGGCTGACGCCCCGGCATTGACCCCGGGCCACCCTGCCGGTGACATAGCGTGTAGACGCCTTTTTCATCGAAGGTCGCAGCCCAGGGGTGTAGCTCGATGAACAAAAAAACGAGCCAGTCTGTTTAAAGAGGCAGGGACAGATACGAATGTGCTTTTCTTTCTTGTCCGCGGGCGTCCACTGTTTCTAACGACGTCGCTCTGATGTTGGGAAACAGAACCCAGCGTCTCACAGGGAAGTTTCTGCGGGGGCAGGGAATGAACGTGAGGGCGGCGGGCAGCGTGTGGCAGAGGAGTGCGGGCAGCGTCCGCGGGATGGACACTCTCACCGAACACGGCCGACCATGCACAGCGTGCCCTTGATTTGTATTTATTAGAAGAAGCTGTTGCTCTTTGCTGCCACTGGTTTTTTAACTCGTTCGTCCATTCACTTACTCATTTATCAGACACCACTGCGTGCCTCTTATTTTTAAAATACGCTTTTATTGCTTTTAGAGAGAGGAAGGGAGTGGAAGAGAGAGAGAAGCATCCATGATGAGAGAGAATCATGATTTGGCTGCTTCCTACATGCCCCACACTGGGGATGGAGCCCGCAACCCGGGCCTGTGCTCTGACCAGGAAGCGAACCGTGACCTCCTGGTTCAGAGGTCGATGCTCAACCACTGAGCCACACTGGCCGGGCCTGGGTCCGGGCAGGCTTTGCCCTGGAAGCCTTGGGTCCCACCGCCTGGTGCCACTCACCACCTGGCCTCGGGCTCCAGCACTGCTGTGACTCCTAGAGGAGGAGGCAGGAGGGCCCTGTCCCCAGGGAGAGGGGAGACCACACCCATCCTTTCTGGGCAGTGACAGAGGCTGATGCAACTGTCCCCCTGCTGGCTCGGTGGCGGCAGCTGGAGACTGGTTCTGTGGGGCTTTGGAAACTGAGATCTGCCATCCAGACTTCCGGTGGCCCAGTCGGCGTGGCTCCGTGGTCGAGGGTCAACCCGTGAGCCAGGAGGTCATGGTTCCATTCCGGGTCAGGGCACAGGCCCACGCCACGGGGCGGCTGGATCCCCGCAGGGGGCGTGCCCAAGGCCGTCTAGACTCCCAGACACCGATCAGAGCTGCTTGCGCCCTCGCGGACACTTGTTCCCCACTGCTCCCTGCTCCCTGCTGTCGCCTCCAGTTTTTCTCCCCCCCTACTCCCCACTGCAGGCGGCAGGAACCTGGAATAGTGCCTCTGAGGGTTTTCTTCAGACGCCCGGGAGGGAGGGGTGTTTGCACGGGATGAGCTCCGAGTCGTGTCTCCTAAAGACATCCCTCGGAGAAGGGGCTTTGATACAGCTCCCCCCGCTGGGCCCCTCCACTGGCATCCGGCCTCTGGTTTCCATAGTGATTGTGGCTGCGGGATGTGGTTAAGGTCCCCACAGAGGCGGGAGTGCAGGGTGGGAGGAGGAGATGTTAAAATAGGACAGAGCTCACTGTTCGCGCCCAAGATTGAGCCTTAAAAAAAAAAGTTAACCGAAACCGGTGTGGCTCAGTGGATAGAGCGTCGGCCTGCGGACTGAAGGGTCCCGGGTTCATTTTCGGTCAAGGGCCTGTACCTTGGTGGCGAGCACATCCCCAGGAGGGGGTGTGCAAGAGGCAGCTGATCGATCTCTCTCTCTCAGTGATGCTTCTAACTCTCTATCCCTCTCTGATCCTCTCTAAAAAAACAATAAGATATATTAAAAAAAAACAACAACAAAAATTCATGCTCCCCAGATCTCTGCAGGCCCGGTTGATCCCCGTCGTTGGGAGAATGTGGGTGCTGACCAACCACTGGTGCCCGTTTCTCTGTTTAGCGTCTGGCTCTGGCGGCTTCGCCACATCGTTTCCATCGATGCCCCCGTTCCACATCCCTTCACCCCCTAAGGAGACCCACGGCCAGGTGCCGGCGGCAAGAATGGAGGCGCCGTGCGAGCAGAACGCCTGGCTCTTCCTTCCCAGACGCCCTCTGACCGCTCTGTCCTCCCCGCTCTGTTCCAGGACTATGACGACGGCTACGGCACTGCGTACGACGAGCAGAACTACGACTCCTACGACAACAGCTACAGCACCCCGGCCCAAAGGTAAGAGCCGCCTCTGGGGCCCGCAGCCAACCCGTGTGCCCCACCTCACCGCCCGCCGTGTCTGCTCTGGGGAAAGGATGTGGATGACCAGCCAGCCTGTCTACCAGTCCCTCCTCTCCAACGTGCTGTGGCTTTAAACAGTGTGGTTTTGGGCCTGGTCGGTGTGGCTCAGTGGTTGAGTGTCGACCTAGGAACCAGGAGGTCACAGTTGGATTCCCGGTCAGGGCACAGGCCCGGGTTGGGGCCTCGGTCCCCAGCGTGGGGTGTGCAGGAGGCAGCCGACGGATGATTCTCTCTCATCATTGGTGTTTCTATCTCCCTCTCCCTTCCTCTCTGAAATCAATGAAAAAAATTATATTTTAAAGAAAGGCAAAGGGGCTTGGGAGATAAAAATTGGGATTTATTTGCTCTGAGAGTGCAGCCGCTGGGTGCATTCCGGGAGGAGCAGTGTCGGTGGAATCTGGTTGTTCAAGCCCATGAGAAGCAGGTCCGCTCCCGCACTGCCGTGTCTGAGGGACCACGGGGTCTGTGTGTGTTCACGGGACATGTCCCTTCGCACAGACGCCTCCGGTCTCTGAGAATCTCGGGTTCCCGGTAAGGAGGAGCGGGGTCCCATCCGCTTTCTGAAGAAGATATTTATTCCGCAGAAATGCGCGTGATCGGAGCTAAGCTAGAAAAGCTGGGAAGTGTCCTCTTCTGACGGCATATGCCTGGTGTTCTGGCCAGAATGTTCCCTCAGTGCCCAGAGACCTCTCACTTTCCATTTGACACTCTGAGGGGGAATAGAGGGGACACACACAGAAGGAAATGTCGGCTCCGTGGTCACCGTGACGGGGCGCAAATCCACGTTTGGACTCTGACGGGTCTCCAGGCGGGTCTTACGTGCTCGTTCTGATACCGAGGCTGACAGTGATTTAAAAATGTATTTCCTTTCTGCTCACGCCAAGTTGTTTTCTCTTCTCATTTGTAACGTTTCGTAGCCTTCAGACTGTGTCAGCTGGTCCTTTTCCTTTAGGGCAGCGGTTCTCAACCTGTGGCTCACGACCCCTTTGGGGGTCGAACAACCCTTTCACAGGGGTCGCCTAAGACCATCGGGAAATGCAGATATTTACATCACGATGCATCACAGCAGCAACATTTCATGGTTGGGGGTCACCACCCCATGAGGAACTGTATGCAAGGGTCGCGGCCTTAGGAAGGTTGAGAGCCACTGGTTTAGGGGAAGCCTCACCCGGCCCGTGTGGCTCAGTGGTTGAGCGTCGACCTATGAACCAGGAGGCCACGGTTTCGGGCTCGATCCCCAGTGCGGGGCATGCAGGACCCAGTCCATCGATGATTCTCTCTCATCATCTCTCTCTCTGTCTCTCTCCCTCTCCCTCTCTCTCCCTTCCACTCGGAAAGCTACAGAAATATATTAATTTAAAAAACAGGCTCAGGTAGTGGGAGCCTGGTGTGTGTGTCCTTGAGGCTGTTAGCGCTCCCCGTGCTGGCTGGCCCCCGTGTCTTCTGGGAAAGAGCTTACACATCCCCCTGACGGCCCAGCCGCCTGCTGAAGAGGGCGGGGCTGATCGATGAAGAAAGGAAGGGCTCACAGAGTGTCCGATGACGCCCTCAGGTCAGTAGGTCAGCTCCCTAGATGCAGAGAGAATCAGGAGACATCAACTCCTGCTCCGCCCCTCAAATGTTCCGTTCTGAAGCCTTGTTCCGTGTGTCAGCTCTACCTGGTGAAGGTGATAGGACACATTACATCCAGGCCCAGTGACAGTTGCCAGCTCAGCCACAGCCTTCTCTCCGATGCCCGGACACACGGGGCCGGCCGGAGGCGCTCTCTGGAGCACGCCTGCGCCTTTCCTTCCCTCCCCCTCCCCCAGGCCTGCCCTGGTGTCTCTCTCTCTCTCCCGGGCTCCGGAGGCCATCTTCTGCCGCGGCAACCTGGACCCTGAGCCCACGCACCCCAGTTGGCTCCTTTTTCCTACCTCTGTGTCTAAATCAGCGGTTCTCAACCTGTGGGCCGCGACCCCTTTGGGGGTCGAACGACCCTTTCACAGGGGTCGCCTAAGACCAGCGGAAAATGCAGATATTGACATCACGATGCATCACAGTAGCAACATTTCATGGTTGGGGGTCACCACCCCATGAGGAACTGTGTACAAGGGTCGCGGCCTTAGGAAGGTTGAGAGCCACTGGTCTAAAGGAACTTTTACCTGTATCAAACACACACACACACACACACACACACACAAAAAGCTGTGGACCCGCGCCATGGAGATGGGGCGTCTGCAGGCCTGAGTTCTGATCCCGCTTTCACGCTGAGGGGGTGACCTTGGGCAGTGCCCCAGCTCGTGGGCGGCGTGACTCGGTTCTGTGTTCGAGGGCAGCCTGAGGGTTGAAGGAGACGGGCAAGGCCACGGTCCCCGCGAGGCAGGTGGAGTCGTCTCTGCGTGGGGATGAGCAGGCAGGAGACGACCTTCGCCCTCACTGACCTCCGCCGAGAGGGCGCCGTGGCCGGTGACCTTCTCCGGGTTGTGGTTGTGCTGCAGGAGTGAGAGCCGGGCCGCGGGCGGTGCTGCCGGGCGCCGGGGCGGAGTGTCCGAGGGGCAGCGGCGATGGGCAAAGACGGGAAGGCGCCCGGGGTGGACAGCCCGGAGCGGCTCGGGGGACGACGGGCAGCAGGACCTGCTGAGGCAGATGGCTGGCTCCGGTGGTGGGTGCCCGGCGGTGCCTCTTTCACCGTCATCTTTGGCCAGAAAAGGGTCGCGAACCTGGGTCCCTTCCCGGTGCTGCTTCAGGAGACATCTCACTCCGCAGTGAGCGCTTCCGAGGAACCGACGTATGTGGGCATGGCGGCCCCAGGAGCCGTCCCGCACGGAGGTGGAAGGCAGGCCTCCCTTTGCCTTCACTTCCAGCCCTGCCACTCGAGGTGACCCTGAGCACGCCAAGGGCACGCCTCGGGGAGCCTCGTGTGTAACTGAGGGAGCGAGTGGACAGAACAGGACTTGGCTCCCGAAAATGAAATAGGACGGTGACATGGCGGGGCACGCAGGGAAGGGGCCCGTTCTGGGATTTGTCAGACGTGATCGCCGAGGATGCGGCCCGCTCAGCGCCGGGGGCTGCGTTACGCCGAGCACGCGTGCCGGGCCAAAGCCTGCTTCTTTAGGGGCAACTCCGCCTCCCCGAGCGGATGGCAGCCATCCTCGGGTAAGAGCCTGATAACGTGGCACGTTATCGTCTTTAAACCGCACAACGGCCTTCGACGGGATTTACTCTTAAGAGCGTTTCACAGGAAATTGAATTAACTCTTAGCCCAGCTTACACGCGGGAAGTGCGGGAGCCTCAGAGTCTGGTAATGCGTTTGTCCGACTCCAAAGCCCGATCCTTAACTGTTAATTCTCTACCGTCCCTCAGACTGACGGCAGGGAGACGAGGAACCCGCCTCGACATGGCAGCGCGGCCGTGGCGGGAGGCACCCTCAGCTCCGCTCTGTGCTGCCTGGGGGGCGGGTGTGAGGGGAAGAGACAGGGACGGCGGGAGGGCGGCTCTTGCCAACAAAACTCTTCTTGGAGCTTCTCCCTTTTTCTTAGAATCTCATCAGACTTCCGCAGTGCTTTTAACAGTGATATAGCACCTTCTGCAACCTTTCTTAGAACTGATCTTAAAGAGAGTGGGGGGGGGAGAGAGAGAGAAACATGGATGAGCTGCTTCCTGCACACACCTGCAACCTGGGCATGCGCCCCGACTGGGAATCGAACCCCCCACTTTCTCATGTCTGGGATGATGTCCCAGCCACTGGCCAGCGCCCATCGACAACCTTTCAAGCAACTTTTTGCTCAGCAAACAATTTCTGGCCGTTGGCAAGCGGTGGGAAAGATTTTAAAGGAAGGAAGATGGAGGGTTACATCAACTGAAGGAGAGAGAGACAAATGGAAAACCGAAAAGTCATCAGTCAAATGTTGCTTCAACGGCACGAAAGCAGGTCTTTTTTTGCATGGAATTGTGACTGGAGACGGAAAGTGGATTTATTCTGAGAATCCCGAACGCACAGAATCATGGGTTGGTCCAGGGGGACACGAGGGTGGCTGTTCTTTGCGCTGCACCCAAACGTGGCGGCGGCCGGGCCTCCAGGCGAGCTGTGGGCGGACACGCTGTCCGCAGGCTTGCCGCCCCCGGAGAGTCGGGGGGACCGGAGTCTGCCTGCCCCGCCCCGTGGAGTGGGTCGCGTCACTGCGGTCCTCTGAGCAGCTGTGGTTCCCCGAGTTCCAGCGGGGCTGCCCCGTAGCGGGCAGAGCTGCAGGGAGAGGGGCGGCTTTGGCAAGAGGGGGTTCATCCTCGGCGGGTACAAGGACTGGGCAGGGGGGCCAGCCCAGAGAGGGGTTCGGAGTTCACCCTCGAGTGAGGCAGGGGCGGCTGCTCCCCGTGGCGGGGGACCTGAAGCCACAGGTGCAGGGACACCCGGAGGCCGGAGCCCAGGGGACGCGTCCCGCTGGGACGGCAGAGAGAGGGACGGAGGAGAGACTGCAGAGAAGACGACATTGAGATGTTGCCGTTCCCTTGCAGAGGGCATCCCGGCGCCCAGCCGGCTGCGGCCGGAACAGGGAGGAGACGCAGGGCGTTCGCCAGGGCGCTGGGCCTGCTCCTCCAGGAGGCGCTGCAGCCCCTGGGATCCAGGGCAGTTGGGGGGCAGCGTGGGCAGGCAGGCGGCAGGCCCCGGCTCCGTCCGCACTCACTCGCCAGGTGCCCCTGTGGGGATCAGCGCCAGGGACTGGGCAGAGGTGACAGGGAGGATGGGAGGAGGCCCAGGGAGACGTGGGCAGTCCTGGGGACACCGGGACCCCGGGGAGAGGCAGGAATTAGGCTGACCGTGTAGACTTCCTCGGACCCCGGGCCAGGGGGGAATGTGGAGGACGACAGGAGACACGGCCTCACGTGGCCAGGAGCGCACTCTTCACCTGTGCAGGGAGGGGCGCCCTTGACCTTGACCCAGTGACGGTTGAGTGTGGGCAGCCGGCTGCGTGTCCTTGCCTCTGGAATCGGCACCCTCGGTGCGGCGGGGGTGACGTTTTCCTCGGCCACGGCTGGCTCCTCGGCGTGTCCTTGGGAAATAGGACGCGTCCTCGGTTCACAGGCGCCCGAGGCCCCCGGCAGGAAAGGCGGGGGGAGCCGTCCAGACGGGCTGACAGGCGTGCGGGGCGCAGCTGCTCCCGGCTCCCGGCTTGATGACAGTCGCGCCGCCAATCATCAGGACGCGGGCGAGATGATGGAAACCGTCAGCCGAGAGTTCTCCCTCGTCAGGACGAGCTGGTCTTATCGGCGAGCCGCCAGGGCCACCTGACGCCCCTCTCCGCCCGCTCCCGGGGGGGAGAGCCGGCTGTACCGCCACTTTGGGCTGAGCTGGGCGGGAGTGCGGCTCCCACCGTCCATCCGGTGCCATTCCCGCTCGCTCCTTCGGTAAAGCGGCCTGGAAAGGTGGTGCGGGTCCTGCTGAGGAGGGGGACGGGCCGCTCGCAGCTCCCCGGCCTGTCCCGGGAAAGGGCGTCCTTTGGGTTTGATGAGGACGATGCTCGCACCTTGTTTGTAAGAAAGGTGGGTCTCCCGGGACGCCAGGGTGGCATCACTCTCCGGGGCCATCAAGATGGGAGGGACTTCTGCCGAAACCGGTGTGGCCCAGTGGCTAGAGCATTGGCCTGGGGACTGAAGGGTCCCAGGTTCGATTCCGGTCAAGGGCATGTATCCTGGTTGCAGGCACATCCCCAGTGGGGGGCGTGCAGGAGGCGGCTGATCGATGTTTCTCTCTAGTTCATGTTTCTAGCTCTCTCTTCCTCTCTGTAAAAAATCAAAATATATATTTTTTAAAAAAGATGAGATTTCTGGCCTCTGACCAGAAGGCTGTAGCTCTCTTGACTTGATGCTGAATCCCTTTTTTAATGTGTGTGTGTGTGTGTGTTTTTTTAATTGATGTCAGAGAGAAAGGGAGAGGATGGAAACGCAACGATGGGAGAGAATCATCCGTCGGCTGCCTCCTCCACGCCCCTCCCTGGCGATCCAGCCTGTGGCCTGGGCATGTGCCCCGACTGGGAATCGAACTGGCGACCTCCTGGGTCATGGGTCGACACCCAACCACAGAGCCATGCCTGCCAGGCCAAGTGCCCTGTTTCTAAGAAGGGTGGTGCCCGTGGGACAGAGGCCATCCGCCGCTCACACGGCTGAGGGGTCGGGCAATGAGGCGCGCAGAGGGAGGTCCATCCTCGCTTGGTCTGCGGGAGACCGTCCTGCTGGGGCACCCTTGTCAGGCACTCGATCGGGGCCTGTGGTCGCCCTGCAGCCTGCGGCCTCCGCGTCAGGCATGGCTGTTGCCGGCCCGTCCTCCATGCTGGTCTGCGGGGCCAGTGCCTCTGGGTGTGGTGCCCGATGCCCACAGCGGCCTCCCGCTCACCCTCCTCTGTTCTGTCTCCCCTGCAGCGGCGCCGACTACTACGACTATGGCCACGGGCTCAGCGACGAGACGTACGATTCCTACGGTGAGTGCGGCCGCCGACAGAGGCTCGGGGGACTCAGGCACGAGGACGGTGGGGCGCCCTCCTGAAACCCCCCCCCAACCTCCCACCTCCTCACCGCCCGCCCTGTCTGGCACAGAAGCTCCTGGAGGAGGCGGTGGGATGGAGCGAGGAGGAAGCCTGGCGGAGGACGTGGGAAGTGGGGGTCCCCTGGGGTTCTGTCCGGGCGATGCCCTGGGTTGGGGTCCTCCTTCAGAGCCCAGCTGGCCGTCCAGCCCCTGCTCAGAAGGGTTTTTGGGGTGTCTCGGCTTCTTGAGGGGAAAGGGTGGTGAGACCCTTTTGGAGGACAGCCCTGGAGTGACGTCTCACCCCATTCACCCCCAAACCCCACGGCTCTGAGCACCCCACAGAGATGCCACCCATCAGGGCAACAGGACCCTGAGCCGGGGTGCAGGGGGTGCTCTCGCCGGCTCTGGGGGAGCCCAGGCCGAGCCTCCGCAGGCAGTAGGACGGTCGGTTTAACGGAAAGAGCGGGCGGCGGCAGCGTGATGAAGGGCGGGCTCTTCGCTGCAGGGCACAGGGCACCGAGGACCCAGGCTGCCCTCAGGCTGCGTCCGGCACCAGCGGGCGTGGTCGGGTTCCGGTGCTGGAGGTGCTGACATCGCGACGCCCTGCAGGGCCCTTCCGGGTGTTTCCTGCGGAAGTGCCTCCCCCCGTCGCCCGCCCCATCACAGGGACGGCACGTGGGATGGCCGCTTCTTTTCTTCCTTACTCGGAGCCACTGCCGGAGGAGCAGGCTGGCTGCTGAACGTGCCGTTAGAGGTGCCCCTTCGCTGGCGGGGACCCTGGTTGCGTGTTGGTGTCCAGCCTCTGTCTTGGCAGCTTTTCTGGCCTCCGGCCGGGGGACCGGGGACTGCTGGGTGCGGGGTGCCGGCTTGCTGTCGCAGACCCGAGGGTCTCGGGGTCCCGGAGGCTGTTGAACTTACGGAGGAAGGATGACGGGGTGTCCCGGTCATTAGGACGCTGTCCCCGTGGGTTAACGTCGCTTGAGTCACATGCGGCGTCTGCCAGGCCTTGCCCCGCGGCCGTGAAGTGTCCCCGCGGTTAGATCTGTGCCCAGCACGGCGCTCGCTCCTGTGCCAGGACCCACTGAGGGCAACGCGCTTCCTCCCCTGCCCGCCCCTTCCCGCTCCCCTCCGGCTGTTCCTTCCGCCTTCACAGCTTTATTTTAATTTTCCTGTTTTTTTTTTTTAAATACGTTGTATTGCTTTCAGAGAGGAGAGAGAGAGAAGCATCCATGATGAGAGAGAACCATGGATCGGCCGCCTCCTGCACGCCCCTCACTGGGGATGGAGCCCCCCACCCGGGCCTGTGCCCTGGCCAGGGCTCAGTGGTGACCTCCCGGTTCACGGGTGGGCACTCAGCCCTGAGCCCCGCCATGGGCCACCCTCACTGCGGTCTCTCCTGGTCTGGCCGGAGGGATCTGAGCCAGGCCCCCCGTTCCTCCCGCCTCCGTGGGCAGAAGAGGCGGCTCACCCGCTCCTGGGCTCGCTGGGCAGCTCTGCCCAAGCCCGTTGCCAGGCAGGATGCCAAAACCACGTCTCCGCCGAGCCACCAGGTTTCGGCGAGGAGAGGACCGCCTGGCGCGGGTGTTTGTCACTGTCCCCCCAGCGAAGCGAACCCCATGGGTGGGTGAGGGCGCAGGGCCGCTGGTTAGACCCGGCGGAAGGAGGTCTAACCGTGGTCCGTCTCCCGGTTGGTTTCAGGGCAAGAGGAGTGGACCAACTCCAGGCACAAGGCCCCCTCGGCGCGGACCGCGAAGGGCGTCTACCGGGACCAGCCGTACGGCCGCTACTGACCGCACCGACCCGCTCCGGGTTGCGACATAGCCCACTCCACCCGCCCCGTAGACTGTTCAAAGTAATTTTTTTCTATGAACGATCCCCCTTTCTAAATAAACCGAAATGCTTAAAAAATCGGAACGGATGGACCTTTAAAACTACTCTGTGGAAGCATCGACCACCTGGGAAGAAGGAGCAAAACAATAAAAAAAAAAATACATGGAAATTTTTGTTATTTCCAATCTGTATCTGGAAAAAAAAAATAGGTCATCGAAAGGACAAAAAAACAAAAACCCACACCTCCACCGTTAAAACACTAGGGTTAAACGAAAAACAGGTTTATAAACACGTTAACCCGCCCCTTACCACGCCCTCGCCTTTCGTTCCCAGGTCTCCATAGAGTTATTTTCTCTCTCAGCCATATGCCAGTTTTTTTCTCCTCTTGCGTGAAAAGGGGAAGCCGATGACAAGTGCAGAAACTGTGGAATTTTTTTGTAACTCCGGTCTTGAGATGTCCTGTAGTGTTGAGCAAACTTTCCTCTTGCTTGATACTAAATAAACTTTTGAAAGAAAGTTTCCTGTGTGTGTGAGCTACCAGTTTCATGCCTTTTTCATTTCATTTTATTTTTTGACTTAAAAAGGCCTTCATAAATAGCTGTAAACAGGGCGAGAACTCAGTTAACGACGCTAAACATCGCACAGCTGCTCTTAAAAACAGTATAAAAGCTAACGGCGCTCTCCGGGGGCCCCTCACCTCGGACCCCAGTGCCGTGTAGAGAGTCCAGGGGTGTCTTTTAAACGCTGGTTCCTAACCCAACGACCGAGTGCCGGCAGGAGGACGGGATCCCTCTGCATCTCGCCAGGCATTTCCTCTCACGGGCAACGCTTTGGATTTTTTTTTTTTTTAATGAGCATTTGGGTGCCTTAACGCGCCCCTCACCCCGAGCTGGAAGCCATAAAGCGCACGCTCTTACAGACACTGACTAAACAAGGCCGCGCACGTCAAGGCCGAGGAGGTGTGCGGCCCTTTAACGGTCTTCGCTGCCCAAGGTAAATAAAGCAAACAAGGTTGTAACCTCCCTTCCATTCTCCGTGCCAGCCAGACCCAAACCAGGAGCTGCGGACTGTCAGGGGTTTCCCCGGAAACCCCGCGTGGGTTGGCAGCTCCCCGAAATTCTCATGTTAAAACGTTTAATTCATCTTCGTCGTCTAAAAAACCAGCAGCGGTGTAGCCAGGGTCCTGGGGGCCCAGTCACCCCCCTTTAAACAAACGTAAAACCTCATAACTAGCTGTTGGTCATGCCTTCTCTGGTTGGTCATGGAGGGCACTGCTGACCACGGACAAGCACTTCATGAAGTTACTCTTGCATCTTCTGGCATCCGTTGTCTTTAAAGTGGTAGCTTATGAAATGTAGACAGTTTTTTTTTTTAAATTTCTTGAGGGCTGGCCTTCTCTCTGACTGAAAGGTGTCTTCTTTTGTCAGGAGACACGGGCCGTGGTGCGAAGTGGAAGGAGCAGCTGGGGCCTGGCACAGAGCAGGTGAGCACCTTCGGTGCCCGCCACCGTGATGCGTCCGGAGGATGAAGGCAGCGTCTCGCTCACCTCGCCGCCCGGGAGGTGCCCTCGCTGGGGCCTCGCTGGGGCCTCGCCAGCGCCAATGCCAGCAGCAGGCTGGCTGGTCCGGGCAGGAATGAGGCGTCTGAATGTGAACCAGCCGGACCGGCTCGGCTTTGTGGACGAGGCCAGCACCATGTGGAAGCCCCCATTACTTCCTCCAGCAGAAATGGAACAACCTCTCCCGGCCGGCGGGGCTCAGAGATTGAGCCTCAACCCACGAACAGGAGGTCACAGTCCATTCCCTGTGGTCAGGGCACAGGCCCAGATTGCAGGCTCCATCCCCAGTGTGGAGTGTGCAAGAGGCGGCCGATCTAGGATTCTCTCTCATCATGGATGTTTCTAGTTCTCCTCCCTCTCCCTTCCTCTCTGAAGTCAATAAAAATATATTTGAAAAGATATACACCTCGCCTAGTCAATAACATGCAAAAGTTCTCCAAATTATTGAGACCTGTGTGATATGATCCCCATTTTGTTTTTTAAAAACCGACTGTCCTCTGTATCCTTGTAGGCAAGAAATCGCCAGGTTTGGTGGGGATTTTTTTATAGTCATTACCTCGGGATGTGGAAGTATGATTGTGTGTGTGATTTTCAATCCTTTCTGAAATTTGCAAAACAATAATTACTTTTATAGGAATACTATACATTTTTTAAAACCTGGGCATCTGGGGAGGGAGGTGGCATTCATGAAGCCTCACTTTTCAGAGAGGCTCGCGTCCCCAGCGTCAGAAACACTCCTGAGGCCCAGCATTTTGGATCTTTTTAAAGCGTTTGAGTGTGGGCTCCGCCCCCTTGCACGGGTCTCGCTCGGGGGCAGCGGCCCTGTTAGCCTGAGCCCGGTCCCACGTGGATGCTGTGGGAATGAGCGAGACCTGGTTGCCATAGTGACGTGTGCCCGGGAAAGAGACAGACGACGTGATGCCCGAGGTCTCAGTTGACCACAGATGTTTGTGACGTGTGGGACCGTTAGCAGAGAGAGAAAACAATGTCACTCACGGTCACAGCGCGGCAATTCAGTCGGTCCCGCTCCCTGGGCTGATCCTGGAATTCGGCTGTGTCTGTGGTCCTGCACAGAGGCGGTCCCAGGACTAACCCTGAAGGTTTAAAGAAAAAAAGAATCCAATTAACCCCCGTCTCAGCCACTTTATAAGGCGTGTGTGACGAATATCAACAGTAAGGCTTGTTTTTTTAACGCAAATGACATCTGTTCATGGTGATCAGCGCATCAGGGGTGGAAGGAAAAGTCCATGGTTTCCTGTCAAACATCCCTCTGTGCCTGTGCCGCCGCGGAGAAAGGGGGGAGCATCCTAAGAGGAGAATCCCGCTGCCCCCGCTCCCTCCTCCAGTGGGAGCCTCTGTGAGGCCGAGGTGCTGGTGGGCCCCGGGGTCAGGCATCTGGCGGCCGCTCTGTGGGCGGTCGGCACCCGGCGTGGAGTCTGCTGCTCTCTCAGGGTGACATCCTCTCCCGCCGTGGCTCTGATGGCTGTGAGATGGAGCGCTGGCCGCCGGCCACGGGATGGGGCTGTCCTCCTCCTGCCACGTAGGCTTGGAAGTGACGTCTGATGGTCTCCGGCATCGGCACGCATCGTTGGGGGTTTTAGATTGTAACATGAAATACATCAGGAGTTGGACCTCCCACAGGGGACGGACCGGGAGACGTGCCCGGGGGTGCCCATCGGATCTCCTTCCATGTCTTTGCTGGGACTCCCACGTCAACCGTCCTCAATCCGGCTCCGGTGTGTCGTCCCGGTGCCGTCCCGGCCACCCTCGTGCGGTTCTCGGCCCTCACCGCCGTGTGTTACATCCTGGATGGCAACGCCTAGCTGCTGCCTCATTTTCCATGGAAGGCCTTGGTGCTGGTCCACCTCTGCCGCCCCCGAGCTGCGTGTCCGTCCCGACATGCCCGGGCCTCCCTGCCTTCTTCCCGGAGCCTCTCCCGGGACGCTCGGCAGCGCCCGCTCACATTGGGCCGCCCAGTCACTGAAGCCACGTGGGAACTTGAAAACCATCTTCATTTATTTTTTTGGCCCAATTGTGTGTCCTGTGAAACGTGGTGATGTGGTTTGCCTTTGCCTTGGGGAAGCCTGCTCCAGGGAAAGCAGATCAATCTCTCGTTGTCTCCTGATAAATAACCCAGGACGTGCGATTCCTTAGCGTGGCTGCCCATTCACAGCTCTCGCACCTGTTTCCGGTCGCCCCCCAATACACAGAGGTGCGTCCCCGCTGGTGCCTGCAGGTTCTGGTCAGGCAGGCGTCTGCCTGCTGCTCTCACCTGCCGGGGACGCGGCAGGAAAGTCGCTGTGGGAGGGCCTGTACCTGTGTCCCCGAGGCCTTAGGGTCTGCTTGCGGGGAGCGGGGGGCAGCACGGGCTGTCATGAAGTCATGTCCCTGAATACGTCCACACCCCCGTCTCCAGAACCCGTGAGCCTGTTCCCCGCATGGCACAGCGCTCTGCACGCGTGATGCGGGGCCTGGAGGGGGAGGCTGCCCCGCACCATCTAGGCGAACCCGCCGTCCTTGTGAGAAGGCCAAGGTCAGAGGGAGCAGGTGGGAGGACCGGGCCAGGAATGCTCTTCGCAAACACAGGAAGGGGCCGCATGAGCCAAGGAACGTGGCCTTTTCTGGAAGCCGGACAAAGCCGGAGGGGAGCCCCCCCTCCCCTGGAGCCCCTGCCCCCACCTCGACGTGGGCTCGGGGAGCCGCGCCCGGCACGTCTGCCCGGCGCCAGGGCATTTATTCCTCCTTTCCTTTCACCACCAACAGCTTTTTACGCTCGGCAAGGGGCAGGCACGCCGTCCCATGGCCGTGCCGGGGACATGGATGGCTGCGATTAGCTGTGTGAGCGGGTTCACAGACGTTGGTGGAGTTCTATCACTTCTATTCACTTACTTTTGAGCTCTTTGCCACTCCCCGTGAAAGGATGTGGGGGTGGCTCCTGCAGAGCATGCATGCCCCCGGCGGATAAAGGAAAAGAGGAGGAAATGGGGGGAGGAGCAGGTGGGGCAGAGGAACTGAGATGCGACCTTGCTAGCAGTTTTTAACCTGTGGGTCGCGACCCACAGGTTGAGAACCGCTGCTGTAGAGCCTCAGACCATCAGAAAACACAGATATTTACATGATGATTCATAACAGGAGCAAAATGACAGCTATGAAGTAGCAACGAAAATAATTTTATGGTTGGAGGTCACCACACCATGAGGATCTGTATTAAAAGGTCACAGCGTTAAAAAAGGGTGAGAACCGCTGGACCAGAGGAAGGCGAGGTTGGAAGCCTGAAGTGGGCCCCTGAGCAGCCCAGGCTCACAGGGACGGGGGGCCCTGCAGGACTCGGGGTCCACAGTGACCTCTCCTGGGGAGAACTCAGGGGCTCCCAGCAGCCTGGCGGCAGGAGGAGTGTCAGGGGCAGAAGGCAGGAGGGGAGGAACCAGGAAGCCTTCCTGGAAGAGGCCACACCTGCGTTCCATCTGGCAGGTCGGCGCCTGTTGGCCACGGAAGCGATGGAGGACAACCCCGGCCAAGGGTGGCAGGCGCAGAGCCTGATGTGGGGGGGCGGGGGGAGCGTAGGTGCATGGCCGGAGGAGGGGGCAAGGGGGCTGGGAAGCAGGGGAAGGCCCGAGAGGAAGCCAGGGGCACCTTGCTCTCTGCCTGCTGAGGAGCTAGAACTTGGCCTTGTGAAGGGCCCTGGGGATTTGTGCCGCGCCAGCACGGCCAAGGGGGACCCTGAGCGGGGGTGGTGAGGATTGAGGACAGACAAGACAAGAGGAGGAAGCCGGGGCTGGGAGGGACGCTGTCCTCTCCGACCGAGAGCCAGAGACAGCACCGCGGCCCACAGGCCGGTCTCTCTGTCACAGCCGCTGCCAGGAGGCAGAGGACGGGCGGGCAGGCGGGCCCGGGTGCTCACCGCGTTCTCCTGGGTCTCCATCCTCCTCAACCACACGCACCTGAACCCTATCAAGCCCACGTCACTCAGGCACGGGGGGTCACGTGCTCGGACCACATGTTTGAGCTCACAACCACAGCTGCGGGCTGTCACGGTGCGGGAGGCTCTGCCCTCCACGCTGGGGCTGGCACGTGGCTCTGCCCCGAGAGGACGGTGCCCTCTCCTCAGTCCGGGGCCTGACCCCGGCCAGACTCTGTAGCCGGGCGCACAGGGACCAGCTGGGGAAGTGGGCGATGAAACCCAATGTCAGAAGCAGCTCGCTGCCCTATGGAGGGGCCACGGGGCCTACTGGCTGCCGCCCAGCCCGTTCCCCTACCCTCACCCCCAGCCGGGGCTGCGTCCGCTCAGGGTGTGCAGGAGGGAGGGCACAGGGACCCGCCTGAGCCCAAGAGGCCGAGGCCCTCCCTGAGGCCCGTCCCCAGCCCCTGGCTCCGCCCCCCCCCCCCCCCCGACAGCAGGCGGAGCCCCAAGGGACGCTGTGCAGCACAGGCCGGTCCCGAAGGCCCGGAGCCGCCACCTCCCTGTGGCCCGAGCAGCCTCCCCCACCCCAGCGTCCACCGGTGGCAGGACCAGCCCCTCCAGGTAGGCCTCCCGCTTCAGTGCCCATCACCTCCCCGTGAGCACCGGGCAGCAGGGAGCAGCGCCCAGCCCTGGCCCCGCAGGCCCTCCGCCCCCTCCGCTGGGCCCCAAACACGCCACGGCCCGCTCACGATGGGGGTGCAGCCTGGCACACACTGCCCCGGGCGCCCCAAACACGCCACGGCCCGCTCTCGATGGGGGCGCAGCCTGGAACACACTGCCCC
>JAAGEH010000033.1:389850-407277 GCA_011751065.1 Lasiurus cinereus
GCTCTCGATGGGGGCGCAGCCTGGAACACACTGCCCCGGGCGCCCCAGCCTCACCTGGTCTCTCCCCGTCGCCGGGCGGGTCCTGTCAGCCAGGCCTCCTCTCTGTGAGGCGGCATCGAAAGGGCCCGCACCCACGGCTGCTGTGAGGATCCAGCAGGAGCCAACGTCTTCGCCTGGACCGGTGCGCGGCCTGTGCCAATGAACGGCAGCTGCTTTAGTGTGATTATCATCATCATCATCACCATCATCATCATCATCGTGTCCCTCACCGGCCTAACAGCTGGGAGCCTCTCGGAGCCTGGAGAGAGGCAGCCCGTGCCCAGCGCTTGGCCCCGGCTGAGCTCAGGTTCGGCACCGCCCGGTACCACCGCCCTTTGTGTCTCACGTGGGAAACGCGGGACAAGCCGGCTTCCGCAGGGACGCCCGCAGGCTGGCAGGGGGGCCCGGGCAGGGCTCCCCACTCGTGCTCCGGGCCGGCCGGCCGCCCTGGACCTCAGGAGGTGCGGGCCCTCCCGGGGTCCAGCCCCTTCCGTGGGCAGCACAAGCCCGAGCTCCGCTCTGATTGGACACACCGGGGTCAGGTGAGGCCAGGCCCCCACCAGTGGCTGCAGCCAGCAGGATGGAGATTCTGATTGGCTCAGCCCTGTGTCCCGGCTGGTCTCCCGGAGGCAAAACTGGGGTACAGAGGCCACAGAGCAGCAGCGACTGGGGGCGATTGTCCACTCTGGGGTTGGTATGGACTGAGTCCCCAGGGGAGACTCAGGGGAAGAGGGGTGAGGGGTACTCAAGCCCGCCCAGAGGCCCCCGGGCCGGGGGAGAGGGGAGCATCGCTCATGGGAGTCGCAGATGGGCTGCCTGGTGTTTTCCTTCACCTCCGTCCTTCCTCAAAGCCAGGCGCCATCTGACTGCATATTTGGGGTCCCCAGGCTAGGGCTGCCAGATTTAGCAAACAAGAGTGGAGGGGGGCCCTTCCCTCTGAATCTCAGCCCCGCACATCACCCTTCCGGTGCAAGTGTGTCCTTTGCGACGTGGGGACGTACTTTACTTTAAAAATTCCCTGTTTAGTATGATCTCACTCATGTGTGGATAATAAAGAACACGATAAACTGATGAACCAAAAGATAGATACAGAGGCAGTAAAGCATCAAACAGGCTGTCAAATTATACCGGGAAGGTGAGGGCGGGGTGGGGAGATAAGAGATCAACCGAAGGACTTGCGTGCATGCATATAAGCACAACCAATGGACACAGACACTGGGGGTTAGGGCATGCCTGGGGGGGGCAATGGGAGGATATGTATACATGTAACACATTAATAAAAAAATAATAAAAATAAAAAATAAAAATTCCCTGTTTACTGCACCTCAAGCTGATGGGTGTCCTCTCTTTCACCAAAAACTTCCAATCTGGGGTCTGCCTTTGTTCGCACACCCTCGGGCCCATCCCCTGGAGATCTCACCTTTTCTGTGGGGACCCGGCGTCCCTCCCGCCCCCAGCACCCCCCTCCCCAAAGGAGACTCCCCAGCTCCCCGCGATGAGGAGCGGCCGGCAGCCGGAGCAAACCCGGGATCTATGGCCTCCTTTGTCTCCCCCCCCCATAAAAGAGGTCACACCTCGGCCGAGGGTGTCCCCCTGGGACCGTGCCTCAGGGGGGCCCTCTCCCCCATGCTCCCTTCCGGCTTTCAGCGGCAGAAGCTGAGAGGGCTGCCTGGCCAGCCGCTGCCTCCGCATCCCACATGGCACCAGGAGGCAGAGGGAGGACAGACGGAGGACAGACGGGTGTCGATCCCACAGGCCGCCTGGAAGGCTGGCAGGCATTAGGTTTCTGCCTTCTCGGCCGGTGCTCAGCGAGGCGATGGGTGAGGCCGCTGGGAGACGAACCAGGCCGCCTTTTCACGTGGGCAAGGCCTGCAGGAAGCGGAGGGCGAGGGAGAAGAGCACATGGTCCCGGGGGGCCTGAGGCTCACTGGGTGGCGCGACCTCCCCTCCCAGGTGCCAAGAGGTCGCAGTTCCATCCCAGGTCGGGCACATGCCCGGGTGGCCTTGCTTGATCCCCTGTAGGGGGCGTGCAGGAGCCAACCAGTGGATGTTTCCCTCCCACCTAACATCAATAAAAATCTATTGTTTTTAAAAGATTGTTGCATGACCACCAGCAGCCTCCACTCAAGCAATAGAAGAGCCTTCTCGCTCTCCACTCAGCTGGCTCTGAGCCGGGAGGAGTAAGATGGGGTCTTCCCTCAGCCCCCCCAACTGGTGGGTGGGGGTGCTTCCTCTCGCCAGGGAAGGATGCTAACTCCCATGGCGCTGTGCCCATGGCCAGCGGTTTACAGTGCTTTCCTCAGTGGAATCTGACCCAGAAAGCCCCTGGTGCAATGGGCGCCCTCTGGTGCTCAGGTGGGGCACACCCCGCTGGGGGGACCTTTGGGAAAACCAGGGGACCAGTCCACTCAGAGGCCCGCCCCATCTGAGGCCAGTGATCCTGAGGCTTGGTGACCTCAGGGGCTCCTTGCCGGAGGGACCTCAAAGAGAGGCCTCCCTAGCTGAAACCGGTGGGGCTCAGTGGATAGAGCGTCGGCCTGCGGACTGAAAGGTCCCAGGTTCGATTCCCGTTAAGGGCATGTACCTAGGTTGCAGGCACATCCCCAGTAGAGGGGGTATGCTGGAGGCATCTGATGAATGTTTCTAATTCTCTCTCTCTCTCCCTTCCTCTCTGTAAAAAATCAATAAAAAATATATTTAAAAAAAAGAGAGAGGCCTCCCAGCTTCCGGAAGGTTCCATCCCAGGGCGCCCTGCTTAGAGTTAGAGGATCGCTCGGGCCTCAGCCTGGGGCTGTGGGGAGGAGCTGCCCGGGAGAGCGTGTCAGTGGCTCAGCGGGGCTGGACATTTACTTTGGAGCCGTGGCCACGTGGAGTCCCGCCTGCTTACGTCACAGCGGTGCCCGTACCCCATGGTTACATGGACGGCGGGGGCAGAGGGGGGGGCAGGGAGAAACCCTCAGAGCTGGTGTCAGTCCCGTCAGCAACAGGGAACAGTAGACACAGCAGCACGCACAGGCCCCGCCCCCTGACCTGAGCTGAGCTGCGGCTGGAGTTTCTAAACTCGCTTTTCAATCCCAGCCTCGGAGGAGCTGCCACTGGCAGGACATCAGGAACCCGGAGCTGAGTCAGTGTCAGGCCAGGTTTCTGGAGGTGCCTGTGCTTTTGCTTTTAACAATTACAAATGGAGAAAAACGCACCGAAAAACAGAGGAGGCTTTCTGATTGGAGCCTTGGATGGGGGGAAAAGTGGGGGCAAGGGGGTGGGTAAGGAGATCCTATACAATGAAGAGGCAATATGCAAATTGGCCCTCACGCCCTCACAAGATGGCTGCCTCCGATCAGACCGGCAGGGGGACGACCAAGCGACTGAACAGCAGGCTGCATGGGGCAACCAGGCCGGCGGGGGGCTGGGGACCGTGGCACAGAGACAGCCCCTCTCTCCCGTGCTGGGGACTGGCTCCACTTAACATCTCCGGTCTGCCTCCCGCCGCTGGGCCCGGCACTTACCGCCCGCACAGGGTGGGGGTGAGCCGGACTCGCAGGCCCCGCTGGTGTCCCGGGTGAGAGCGACTCCATCACGCTGGCTTCCCTTCCCCCAAGAGTTTTTCTAACGCTCCTCCCTGCCGGCACGGGGACGTTATAAAGGTGCCAGCGTCCGCACGGGTTCCCGCTCAGGCGGTCCAGACGGAGTGCCCAGATGGAGCCCCCTCAGCTCAGGACGACGCCTCCTCAGCCCCGGCTCCTTGCAGCATGAAGCTGAGGCCGGACCCTGAGGTGGGCACCGGGCCATCTGTCTGCAGGCACCTGCCCATCTGTCTGTAGGCACCTGCCGGTCTGTCTGCAGGCAGACCGCTGTGCAGACAGGTGCATGGTGAACCTGCCTCCCGCCGATGTTGACTCTGTGTTTGGCCACAGTCACGTGAGCAAGCATGGTGCAGGCAAAGGCATTAAGTGTGTGTGTGTGTGTGTGTGTGCGTGTGCGCGCGCGCGCTCATGCACACACACACGTGTGTATTGAGACTTCTCTGCTTGGAAGGCTCCCTCTCGGAATCCAGTTGAGCCAAGAAAGTCCAGGCGATTGGCTGCAGGATGGGAGGACCCGCGTGGAGGGGCCGCAGGAGCCTGAGGCTGTGCCCCGCCATGCATGGGGCAGAGTTCTGTGCCAGCTGCTCGTTGCTGGGTCATTCCGGAAGCAGGGCCAGCCCTTGTCCCAGCTCAGCATCCGAGTGTGACCTCTGCGCCCCGCACAGCGCTGGGGCCTGTCTGCTGGCCGTGCTCACGGCGGGGTGGGGACAGGAGACGTGTGTGTAGCATGACACAGACTCTCTCCTTCCGCCCCGGACGGCAAGAGGCAGTGACGGCGACAGGAGAGGGTCGGGGTGCCTCTCCCCACACCTTGTCGAGAAGAACCGTTAGCTCCATAGTTCCAGCTCTCGGCAATTTCAATCACTTGGCAATTAGCAGCTCCTCCAGCCCCGTAATTACTCTCCTCACTGATCACTGCGATGCCTCCGTTCCCCTGGTAACCCCGCAGGGCTGGGATGAGGTGACCCACAGCAACATGGACGTCGGTGTCTCCGTGGCTCTGGGCAGGGGATGGGATGAGAAGGGAACCAGGTCCAGCTGTCGGGGCCTCAGTGGGGAAGGAGGGCTGGCCAAGGGGTGGCCAGAGGCCTGGGCGTAGGGAACCCAGATCTGGTCCCTCCCGGCTCTGATGACCTTGACCCTTTGGAATCAGCAGGGTCGTTGCTGGCGTGAGCTGTGTCCTCAGCTTCTCTCTGCAAGCGGGGCTGGCCTGGTCTCCTCCGTATGCCATCCCTTGCTCCTGTGCCGGGTACACAGAAGGCGCTCAATCAGAGCTGGCTGTGTGCGTGAGGAAGGCAGGGGGCGTGGGCAGGTCCTGAGGGGCTGGAGCCAGGAGCGGGCAGGGGGCGGCAGGGCCAGGTCAGGGGAGGTCAGGCTCAGGAACGCAGCACTCCGGGGAAGGGGCTGTTTCCGGCCCGTCCGTGGAGAGTTCCCGGCCGTCTTTGGCCTGGAAGGGGCAGGTGGGGCCTGTGTCCCCCTGGAGGCGGCACTGAGAAACCTTCGGGCCTCAGAGGGCCCAGGAGCGGTGGCCCTGAACCCCCGTTACTTCTGCGGACGGAACCGGCCTTTGGGGCGGAGTGGGATGCTCTCCCGTAAAAATGCATAAAGGAGCCTTCACTGCCAGCGCTCGCCCATCCTGGCTCCTGGCCAGGCGCCCTTCCGTCCTCGTTCCTCCTGCCCTGGCGGTGGCGGTGGTGGGTGGCGGGTGGAGGCTCAGGCTGGTTGGCGGCTGCGGAGGCCGGCACTGCTGTTTTCCGGTTTATCATTCTTCCCTGGAGTCCCGGGGAACAGGGCAGTCGGGACCAGAGTCTGGGATCCGTTTTGGGAGCCGCAGGCGTCCTGGCCGGCCCGGCTGCGGGCACTGTCTCACCCACCTCGGGCGGAGGAAGGGTGGCTGGGCAGGTGGTGCTGGGGGCCTCACACGGTACGCTGTGGACAGATGCAGCCTCAGCCGCACACCCGCCTGCTCCCTCCTGCACCGCGACCGCTCGGCTTCCTTGGCGGTTTCCATTCTCGCCCTGGGACCCCGGAGGCGGTGCCCCGCCATCCATCCGGCAGCTCCGCTCGCTCTACCTCCCCCGGCCAAGAGAGGCCTCAGCGACAGCAGGCCCGCCTGGCGCTGTCTTCCTGCGCGGTCTCCTCCACCAGGTCCCCTCCTCTGGCACTGGCATTGGCCGGGCACCGGGAGGCGGAGCCCCTGCCACACGGTGAAACGCAGATGGGAGGGGAGGGCCGGGCTCCCTCCCGGGCACCGGCACCTTCTCACCCAGGAGGCCTCTGGCAGGAGCCTCTCCCGTGTTTGCCCTTCACTCTCATTGGCTGGAGCCGGGTCAGGTGACCACCCCCAGCTGCCAGGGATCTGGGCCCATCAGGAGGCTGTGATGGCCTCTCTCGCTGGGAGGCAGGCTCGCTGGCCACAGGCAGGGAGAGAAAGGGGCAGCTTGTGGGCCACCCCCTTACCCCCCACACAGACCCCCATCTTGCCATCTGGGGACAGGCTGTCCCAAGGAGCACTGGGTACTGGATGGGCCTCAGCCTGGGCCCTCCCTCTCAGTGGCCAATCAGAGCCACAGCGTCCCTCTCCGGGGCGGAGGGCTGGCAGGCATATAGTAGGTGCTCAATAAGCACTCTGACACGAACGAGGCCGGGCTGCCGGGGGCGGCTCCGCGGGAAGAGCCCTCTTGGCATCCCACCCACTCTGTTCGGGGGAAGCCGGCCATCAGGTCGGGCTCTGAGACCCGGATCGAGGGCTTTACCAACCTTCCTGGGCCTGTGGGAGCGCAGGGGGCGGGCAGATGCAGGTCCAGCTGAGGAGGGGGACGGGGGTGGGAGGGGTTCCCAGTTCAGAGCACGGGCGTCCGCCTTGGCCGCCATCCGCACAGAGTCCAGGGGCTGCAGCGGGAGACATGGGGGCTGGCTCCAGCCGGGCTCCCTGCTCCCTGCACAGCCTCAGAGCACACGCGCCCCTCTCAGCACACGGCTCGTCCCCAGACACACGGGGACTGGCACCCTGTTTCTCAGGGCAGCCCAGCTTGTAGGGGCGAGAACCACGGGAAGTTCCAGGGCCCGGCGGGCGCAATCGCGGCTGTTATTACCATCAGTTCTCGCTCTTGGAGACTCCCGTCACCTTTCACAGGTGCTCCATCCATTGCTCCGGTAGAAATTCCTTCCGGTGCTCAAAAGCACGGGACTTCGGCGGCGGCAGACGGAAGGCTCCCTCGGGGAACCCGGGGTTTGAAGTGTCAGCAGCGCCGGGAAGAGGCTCTGCCAGCTCCCGTTTCTGATCGCATCACCTGCTACGTGGTTTTTAAAAATATATTTTATTGATTTTTTATAGAGCGGAAGGGAGAGGGATAGGGAGTCAGAGACATCGATGAGAGAAACATCGATCAGGCGCCTCCTGCACGCCTCCTCCTGGGGATGTGCCCGCAACCAAAGTACATGTCCTTGACCGGAATCGAACCTGGGACCCTTCAGGCCCCAGGTCGACACGCTCTATCCATTGAGCCGAACTGGTTTCAGCAGCAGCATCTGCCGTGGCTTTAAATGGGGACGTGGGGTTGTCCGTGACGAATCTGAAGGAGCCCTAGCTGGCTGGGCCCAGTGGACAGAACACCAGCTGGCGGACCAAAGGGTTCAGTTCTGGTCGAGGGCACATGCCAGAGGTTTGGGGGGCAGAGAGACCCAGGCAGAGCTCCCCACGGAACAGCCCAGGGAGAGAGAGGCTGAGGGCCGACGGGCTCACACACAGCTCCGAGGTGAACCGGCGGGATTGGGACCGGCGGCCTGAACTTGGGATTGAACTTGCCCCGCTGAGAACTGTAAGTTTTTGGGCCAACGGACTGCCATCCGTGGCTGTAACTGAACAACATGAAACGAGTTGTGGACCACTGTAGCGTGTCCATGAGGGTCACTCAGAGTTGGCTGGGCGAAAACGTTGCTCTTTCTGGAGAACCTAGGCTCGCTCTGTGGAAACCTTGAACTGCAGCCCCTCACGTCGCGTCCCCTTCCACACTGAGTCCTTGGCAACGAGGTACTTGACATTGACCACTTTCCTTCCAGGCTTGGGTGATTTTACAGGCGCAGGCCAGCTCTCTCTTGAAGGATTGTGAGGTGACCAGAGGTCTGGCCATTATAAAGCCGCTCAGCCTTGCACGGGGTGTGGAGATATTTAAAGGGTTCAGACATGCGTTGTTGAAGGTCAGAAGAGAAATCTGAAGCTCAAGGAAAACGTAAAAGAAATGCGTTCAGGAAAGTAGAGGAAGCCAGCAGGCGTGGCTCAGTGGTTGAGAGTCCATCCGTGAACATGACCCTGGAGGTCACGGCCCGGTTCCGGGTGAGGGCACAGGCCTAGGGTTGCAGGCTCGATCCCCAGGAGGGGGGGGGCTGTGCAGGAGGCGGCCGATCCAGGTTTCTCTCTCATCATTGGCGTTTCTGTCCCTCTCTCTCCCTTCCCCCCTCTGAAACCAATAAAAACCTATTTCTAAGAAGTGGATAAAGCTGAAAGACACCGTGTCAACTGTAATTGAAAAGATGTTTTGGAATGTTTCAAATAAAGCCAACAATACACCACAGGCGCCTGGAAGGGCGGTTTCGAAGCCGTCTTCCTTTTAGCATCTAGACGTATTGTTAAGGAGATGAAAGGAAATGCAATGGAAGATGATGGGAGGCGAGAGGAAGACAGAGGGGAGAGAAAGCAGAAGCAACAGAAATCAGCCTGGCCCTCGGAAGCAAATGATAACAAAAGCCACGTTTCGCTCGCAGTGGGTGCGGCGACTGGTGAGAAGACAGAGTCCCCTCACAGCACAGCCTCCGGGGTGTCCGAGGTCTCCATCCCTTTATAGGGCTGGATCAGCTCCGTGTATTGAGAAGATGCTCCATTCCCGGCCGAAGTCAGCTCAGCCAGGAACGGGGCCTCCATGGAGCAGCTTGGGGGATTCCAGAGGAAGGGAGCTGACCACGGGAGCCGGGACTGTCTCACTCCTAGGCTCTGCACGTTTGGGGGCAGAGGGGCCCAGCCTGCACCATGGGGCTCTCCCTCTTGGAGCAGCGGGGACCCAGGGCACGCTCAGTTCCGGAGGAAGCCCAACCGGGCCAGCCCCTTCCAAACCTCCACTCGGGGCTCCTCACTAGTACCCCATGGGTCAAAGAAAGGCACCTACGGCCGAAACCGGTGTGGCTCAGTGGATAGAGCGTCGGCCTGCGGACTGAAGGGTCCCGGGTTCCATTCCAGTCAAGGGCATGTACCTTGGTTTCGGGCACATCCCCAGTAGGGGGCGTGCAGGAGGCAGCTGATCGATGTCTCTCTCTCATCGATGTTTTTAACTCTCTCTCTCCTTTCCTCTCTGTAAAAAATCAATAAAACATATTTAAAAAAATAAAGAAAGGCACCCGGCCCAGCCTTGAGTCAAGGGGTAGGGGTGCGGAATGCAGGGGCGCCAAGAACTGGAACCCATTTCCTGCAAACTCTGCACTTGGGTTCCTTCTGCACGGGCGGCGTGGGAGCAGAGCGCTCACGGCCCAAGGGAGGCCACCGGGCTCCCTGGGGAGGGACGGGGTCCGGGAGGGAGGGAGGGGCTGGAGCCAAAGACCTCTCACCGCTGCCCTGAGGGTTCCCAGAGCCGGCCCTGCTGAGCGGCGGGGGAGGGTCGCTGGGCGAATCTGAGCCGCTGCCCACACTCCTGATGCTAAGCTGAGAGTGGTTTCCAATCAGTGGGAGAGCCCCCCCCCCGCCCTCCGAGGCCTCTGGGGCTTTGGGGGAGCCCCGTCAGGAGGCCAGGGATGCTTCTGAGGCTCCATTAGCAAGACCAGACGCCCACGGGGCGAGCCTCCCTTCCCCGCCCAGCGTGGCTGCCCACAGGCCCCCGCAAATTCTGAGTTGGCATTGGAGATGTCTTCGTCATCCGGGTCCCCTGGAAGCCAGGCCAGGAGTTTGAAAGCCAGAGGTCAATGGCGCCCATCGAGACGGGCCGTTAAGGCCCAGAGCTCTGACCCGGCAGGCAGGGTGGGCGCAGAGCAGATCAGGGCGCAAGCTTCAGAAGGCTGGGGAGCTCTCCCTTCCTCCTCTTACAAAACCTGTTGTTTATTTCCAGATGGAGCCAAACCGGGGTGAAGGGGGGGGGTCCTCTCTGTTCCTCCCTGGAGTCCAGTTGGATCCCAGAGAGCCTCAGCCGGGAGGAGGGGGGCAGGCTGCACTCCGGGGGTGTCACTGCTTTGCGGGGTGACTCACGGGCTTGCTTGTCTCTCCGCCATCTCCTCCACCTCGGAAAGGGGCCCACGGCAGGTGTCACTCTCAGTGGGAATGGCGGCTGAGCCGTGCGTGACGCTGGGGACAGACGGGGTTCGGGAGGCCACTTGCTCATCTGCGCAGAGGCAGCGACAGTGTCACGCCCAGGTGTTTAATGACTGGCTTAGAGGTGTGACAACCTCGCTCGGAACCCGCACCCCCGGCCCTCCTTCCACCCGTGCCGGCAGGAGCCCACACCTGCGGCTTGGCCCGCCACGGAGAAAGCTGGACCGGAATCACCAAACCCAGCCTGAGCAGACGGCAGCCATGAGCGATCACTCATGGGGGGCAGGAGCCAACCACGTGTCTATTGCAACCTGCCGGCTGGCCCTGGCGTTCTGTCACACGTGACCAACATGCGCGGCTTAGCGTGGGCTGCAATTGAAATGCCGGGTGCATGTGGTGCTTGGTTCTGGGGGTCCCCTTCTTTCCCCCCATCCCGCAGGGGCAGCGCAGATGTCGCTGACAACACGGCCGGCTTCCCCCGCCTTTGAGGCTGAGATCTCAGCTCCGGACGCCGCCGTGGCTCCGGGACAGGGCAGGGAGCGGGGTGCAGAGAGCTGGGTGTGGGGTTCGGCCTGTCGCCCTTTTCCGGCCTCTCTGCGGCTCTGCGTCTACCCAGGCGCCTCTGGGAACTCGACGGGATGTCGGGTTCACGGTGCGGCCTCAGCTCAGGGCCTTGGACGTCCCATTTCTGACAGACAGGCCTCGCTGGCTTTTTGTAAATGAAAAAAAAAAATCAACACGGCTTTGATATGGAGGCTTCCCTTCCCCTTTTGTGGGTACCTTTGGTTGTTGTTAGGAGCAAAAGAGAAATGGCGTCTTCAGATTTTCTCTGCCGCGTTCTGATCAGCCGGGGGCATGCCATGCACTCTCAGGGGTTCGGGGTTCTGCCGGGGCCGGGCAGGCTGTGGAGACCGCTTGGGTGCCCCCTGGGCATTTTGGGGGGCTCTGTGATGATGTGAAGGTGCCTGCTGCAAACCAACGTGGTTTATTATGTTTAGAACAGAGCTCACCTGCTGGAGACCCTCACCTGGGGCAGGCGCCCTCTGCCCAGCCCGGCCTCTGCCCCTTATCACACACGTTGGTGCCAACGCGACGGACGGCTCGCCCTGCCGTGCCTTGCGGACCTTTGCCAGGCTCCCGCCGCCTGCAGAGCAAAACCCGGCGTCCTAGGCCCTTCACGGTGCAGTCCAACCTGGCACCAGCCACGACCTCCGGCCGGGGACGGGCACAGCCAGGTTCCGGGTGCAGGGGCGGCTTTCGGACGTGCAGGGGGGCATGTGGTCTTAAAAATCCGGGGGAGCCCGGCCGGCGTGGCTCAGTGGTTGAGCGTTGACCTAGGAACCAGGAGGTCACGGTTCCGTTCCGGGTCAGGGCCCCTGCCGGGTGGCCGGCTCCATCCCCAGGGCGGGGCGTGCAGGAGGCAGCCGCTCCGTGATTCTCTCTCCTCATGGATGTTTCTCTCTCTCCCTCCCCTTCTCCCCTCCTCGCTGAGATCCATTGAAATACATGTTTTATATAAAACTCTGTGAGAACATGCTTGACAGCGTGACAAAGAGCTGAGACTTGAGGAGAAAGCAGAAGGTCGGTGGGTGGGGCTGGGGAGCAGCAAGAAGCCGGGCAGAGGGGCACAGCACCCCATCAGCCGGGGAACCGAAGGCAGGTGGAGGGCCGTCTCCTCCACCCCACGTGTTTCCGTGCCCTGCGCCAGGAGGCTGGGGCGCTGGCTCTGACCACCTCTCCGGCTGCTGGGCACCAGCCTCCTGTTGCTGATCAGGCCTGTGAGGCTCACGCTGTTTCCATGCCGACGGCGTGGGGTGCAACAGGCCAGCGCCTCCAGATGGCCCTCGGGAGGCCATCCTCTTCGCACCTCATCGGGGGGAGGGCCTCCCCTTCGCTCCTGGTCTGCGTTTCCCTGGAAGCGGGCAGCGGCTGCGTTCCCTCTGCTATTTTCACTGTAAACGATGGCATCGCCCCGCAAACCCAGACGGCGGTGGGCGGCGTCCTCCAGCAGGCCGTGGGCCGGAGAGCTAGCACCCCTTGCGCCCAGAATCCGCTGCAGGGAGGGCGTGGAAGCTCAGGTGTCTGGGATGGCAGGACGAGCACAGACAGGGTCCGAGGGGAGGGAAGGTGCAGAGAATCCTAGAAACGCCCCCAAGTTCCATGCGCCCCAAACAGAACCGGGGAGGCGGCGGCAGGGCTGGGCCTTGGGCCATGCTCAGGTCACAGAGGCGCGTGCCTCGCTCGAGACTCGGCATTCACCGTGAAGGAGCCAACCGTGGTCTTCCTCCCACAGACACGCGTTTCCTGGCGCTAGGCCAGTGGTCGGCAAACTCATCCGTCCACAGAGCCAAACATCAACAGAACGACGATCAAAATTTCCTTTGAGAGCCACATTTTTTAAACTTCAGCTTCTTCTAACACCACTTTTTCAACACAGACTCGCCCAGGCCGCGGTATTTTGTGGAAGAGCCGCACTCCAGGGGCCAAAGAGCCGCCTGTGGCTCGCGAGCCGCAGTCTGCCGACCACGGCGCTAGGCCATCCTCAGGGGAGCCTTCCCTTGCAGTCCATGCACCGGCCGGGTCTGCAGCGCGCAGTGTGTCTGCTGCCCGCCTCCCCCTTGCCCTCCACGTCTTGGGGATCTCCCTCAGCACCAGCTGGTAGAGGGGTGCTTCCGTCCACATTTCCAACGGGAGGAGGAAACCGAATGCTGGAAGCCGCGCCATCAGGGGCCACCGGTTTCTGTGTCCGCGGTCAGAGCACAGCTTTAGTCTTCTCCTGCACCGTGTCACACGAGACAAGGGTGTGCATTTTAACAAAACAGACCACGGTGCATGTGACCGTCCTAACGGCGAGGGTACCCGGACAGGCCCCCGCCTCCATAATGAGGCGATGCCCAGCTCATGGACCTCACCTGGGCCCTCCTGATCCCGGAGAAGTTACCGGAAGGGCAGAGCGAGGGCCGGAACACAGCCTCCCACGCCTGACCGCGGCCCCCCGAGATGCGCCCCCTGCGTCGGTGGGAAGGCAACGGCGCCCGATGCTCCCATAGAGCCCTGGCATCATTAAAGGCCGCTCCGCGAGGCCCTCCGGCCGCCCGGGTCATCCCATCACCAGGAGCGTCTAAGACGGATTTCCATGGTTACCTCCAGACAAAGCTGGCCCCAGCCCCCTCGAGCGCCAGGAGGGCTCCGGGAGGCAGGCGGAGGGGGGAGCAGACGCAGAGAGAAACCGCGCAATTACCTTCGTCAGCCAGACGATCAGAGGCCAACGGGCTGCGAGGCACATTAGCTCCGCTCATTACCGTCCCGATGGCGAAGGACGGGACGCAGGGCGCTTCCCGCCCGGTGCGCGGAGCCCACCGCCATCTCCCTGGCTCCCGCCCCGTGTGGCTGTACAGGGGCCCTGTTCCCCAGAAAGCCGGGCCTGTGCTCCCCGGCAGGGAACCCCGATCCACACACGCCCTACCGATCCTGTTGGCACCACAGAACTCCACTGGCCGCCTCCCCTGTCCTGTGTGTCCCTGGCGGTTCCTAGAGTACTAAGTCCTAAGTACCCACTCCAGTAAGCGGGGGCCTCCTCCCAAGATTCCCGGCGGTGGTCACTTACTGGTTTCACTTTTATGGGTGACGCTAGTACAGATGGTCCCACTCCCCCCCGAACCCGCCTCCACCAGCTCCTGCACCCCTCTCTCCTGACCGTGGCTGTGTGTCACCTGGAGATGAGAGGGGGCTGGTTTGGCGCCCTGGCTGAGCCGGTGGCTCACTGGTTAGAGCCCGAGGTTCGCCCTGTGGGGTGCATGCCTCCTCTCGGAGCTGACTCACGGCGAGGCATCCACAATGACGTGTCCCGGGCGCGCACGGAGGGCGGTGGGTCTGCAAACGATCAGGCAGTGAGCTGAGCGGAGCAGCCAGCACGGCGGGCGGGCAGGAGGCTGGTCTGAGCGTCTCCTGGCCCCCGAGGAGGTGGCTGGCTGTGGAGGAGACCCCGAAGCGCAGGGAATGGGTGTGCAGGGGGGAGGGAGAGGGGCCGGGAGGCTGGGCGGGGCCCAAAGGGCTTGGGGGTGGGAGGAGGGACCCCATGTCTGTCCAGCACCCTCCAGCCGCATTTTCCACACGTCTGTCCATGTTCGCGCTCTGCTTTGGCCACGCCGGGCATTCCACGTTCCCCAATGCCACGCACCTCCATGCCTCTCCACGTGGGCAGAGCTGGCACGGATGCTGGTCCTGGGCATCTGAGAGGCCTCATGCCAAGGTCCAGTAAAACATGTCACGAGGGCCAGCTGCATCCCGGCCGTGTCCTGGCCACCGAGCAGATGCACGAGGGGGACGTGGCCCTGAGCGTGGACCTCACAGTCCCCAGGGCCCGTTGGACAAGACGCAGCCCGTCTGCGTGTCACGTGGTGGCGGCGGTCCGGAGGCCGGCACAGGCAGAGGACACGCTCGGGGGGATGGAGACTCCGAGTGCTGGCGGACGGCCACGTCTTAGCTCGCTGGCTGCACGGGAGGGGGCACCCCGCCCGGCTAGGGGTCTCTCCTCTTGGCTTCGAGGCCACCGAGAGGAACCTCGCCCCGCCATCAGCATAGAGGGGTCCCAGCTGCCTCGGGCAGGGAGCGCCTCCTGAGGGGGACTCTGCATGTCCTGGGGGCCCAGGCCCTGGAGCCTTTCCATCTGGTCCCTCTCTTCCTCCCCGCCACGCCAGGCAGTTGCTTAGCAACCTCGCCAGCCAGACCTGCCTCCAGGCATAACTGCTGTTCGCCGAGGAGACCGCTCCTCTCTCAGATGCGTTCGGCACAGAGACCGCCGAACGTAGGCCTGCTTCCCTGTGCTTTTGGACAGGCCGCTCCGGGTACATGGTGAGACGGGCGTTGTCTGCCAGGAGCGGCCGATCGGCAAACTCTGCTGAAGCGACTGTGCCCTCAGCAGCGGCGACGGAGAGGGAGGCTGAGTCTCAGCGCTGCGCAGGGAACGCAGACCTGCGGGGATGGGAGCTCTGACCGGCAGGCTCCGTGCTGCCCGCTCGCCGGTCTGCGGGGGCCCAGGGCGCCAGCCTCACCCAGAGTTTCCCAGGGACCTCTCAGCTGCTCAGTGGAGGCTCCTCTGCCTTCCTGCAGGAAAGGGGCGGGGTTAACAGGCGAAGAGGCTGGCTGAGGCCTGACTCTGAGGGTTTCCTATCAGGGCGCTGGCTGTTCAAAGAGCAGATTTCTGCCGAAACCGGTGTGGCTCAGTGGATAGAGCGTCGGCCTGCGGACTGAAGGGTCCCAGGTTTGATTCCGGTCAAGGGCATGTACCTTGGTGGCGGGCACATCCCCAGTAGGGGACATGCAGGAGGCAGCTGATCGATGTTTCCCTCTCATCCATGTTTCTAGCTCTCTATCCCTCTCCCTTCCTCTCTGTAAAAAAAAATCAATAAAATATATTTTAAAAAGAGAGAGCAGATTTCCGAGGGAGTTCTAAGCAGTCTGTCTCCTCCCACCCCCTCCCCGAGTCCCCTCCAGGCTCTGCGGACCCTCAGGACATCAAGACTTCCCTCTCTCCCCTGCCCTCTTCCCACTCAGCAAGGCCTGGGCCCCAGGACTCTGTTCCAGGGACATTTCCGTGGTCAGCAGCTCAGCCGCCTGCACAGGAATCTGCCCCAGGAACCTGCAGTGCCCTCCGCCCAGGCGCTGTCTGGTGACGTCTAACATATTTCTGGTTCTCACCGCCGTGGGGCGGGGCCCACGGGCTCCTGAGTGGAGGGTGCTGCTCACCACCCCGCAGAGCACAGCACGCTGGTGGGAGCCCTTTCACGTCCCGGGTAGTTCAGGGTTCCGGTTCAGGGTTCGGGTTCTGGAGAAGGCCGCACGCAAATGAAAAGAGAGACTAGAAAAGCATTCATTGGGAATATTGGGGGGCCAGGCCGGAGCCTTCTTCTAGTGAGAAGACCTCCGCCTTCCTGTGGCCTGGCCATCCCTTTTATCCAGGGATATATACCCGTTGCCCTGAAACAGGCAATTCCAGTCACAGGCAGATCATCTTATCGGTAAGGATTGACATGATTATTTGGGGGGAAGTTGCCTCAGCTGCCACTGTCTCCATTAGAGAGGGGGTGGCTGGCTCTGACCTTTCAGAGCTTCCAGGTTGACCAGCCTTCCTGGTTCCTGGTCCACACTTTCTAATTAGTGAGACAGTGATCGGTTTCCGCATCCGCTCCCAGCAAAACTGGGAGAATTGCTTGATTTGGTAAAACAATTACCGTGGTACCTCGAGATACGAGTGCCCTAACATACGAGATTTTTGAGATACCAGTCGTCGAGCGAGCGATGTTTGCTTTGAAATATGAGCAACATTTGAGATAGGAGTCATCGCGCGGATCGGCCGGCTGCACACGACCCACTCGTTTACCGTGACCCGAGCGTCTCATAGTTTCCCACGCCTCAAGGTGACGGAATGAGTTAAGCTCGTATCTCGAGGTATCACTGTACACGGTATATTTAATCAGTCATATGCTCTGCTCTTTTCTTATGGCAGGAAGGGTGATCTGGGGCCCAGGGACTTAGCTTTGAGGCTGAGCAGGCCCTGCCTCTCTGCGGTGGCTGCGTCCCCCCTGCCAGCACCTCCGCTGCAGGGTCCCACTTCCCGCACTGCATGGGGGTGGCCTCTGTGGCTGGAAGCCCTCGCGGCGAACCGCTCTGCGGACTCGGCCCAGGTGCTTCCAATCATTCCACTGAGCCCCCGCCGGTCCGAGCACCCAAGTCCCCTGTGCCAGGACAGCTCCAGCACAGCGCACAGGCTGCGGCCGGTCACCGGGGCGGGCAGCTGGCTGTGCCCTGAAGGAGAACACCTCCCATACCCTCATCCGCCTGACCCGTGAGTTCGAGGGGCAAGGACGCAGGTGGGTGCCGGCCAGCGGGGCCCCGTGGTTGAGCGTTGACTTCCTCCCCGTCTTCTGACTTTGAGAAGGACTTTCCCCTCCTGCCGGGACCTCAGAGGCAGGCGACAGCCTCATCCGTCACTTCCCCGCCGGGCAGCCGCTGTGGACTACGGCTGCGGCGCTCCGCCTGGGCCTGGCCTACATCCCGCCCGCTGCCATCCGGCCCTGCCCAGGCCCAGGGCACCTGGCCTCGTTCCGCGAGAGACGGGTGCCTGGCTCCCACCGCCTCTCCTTCTTCCAGAGCCCCTGCCCGGCCCATGCCTCTGTGGGGTCTGTCCCCCACGCACAGCGGGCCTGGGGCTCAGCCGCTGCAGACTGGAGGAGTGGACGCCCGCCCCTCGCCGTGCCCTCGGCACTGAGCAGGTGCCAGGAGCCGCGGGAGGCCAGCTGTCCTCTCCTGGGCGGCCGGAGCACAGACAGCTGCCGGCAGGTAGCGACCCGCCCGGTTGCGATACCCACGGCCCCGTCCTCGATGACCGGACCGGCTTCCTACACCTCACCTGCCACCAACCACATCCCAGAGTGGCCGGGCCTGGGACCCAGCTTCCCAGACGCCCCCCACACCACCAACCACATCCCAGAGTGCCCCTGGCCTGGGGTC
>JAAGEH010000033.1:409570-433744 GCA_011751065.1 Lasiurus cinereus
ATTTTAATATATTTTATTGATTTTTTACAGACAGGAAAGGAGAGGTATAGAGAGCTGGAAACATCAATGAGAGAGAAACATTGATCAGATGCCTCCTGCACGCCCCCTATTGGGGATGTGCCCGCAACCAAGGTACATGCCCTGGACTGGAATTGAACATGGGAGCCTTCGGTCCGCAGGCCGACGCTCTATCCACTGAGCCAAACCGGTTTCCGCCAAGTCTTTATTTTATAGCCAAATCCCACAAGGCAAAGTAAGGGCGTGGTCCAGATGTTAACCTTGTTCTCCCCGGTTTGGAATCTACTCAATCACATGCACCTGTTCAAGCTGTGTTAACTTGCCGCACCTCCCACGGGCCGTATCCCTCAGCCTCGTGGGAACACAGGTTCGGACCATGAGGTCAAGCTGACAGCTCTAGCCCATCAGTCCGAGGCTTGAACCTGACCCATCACGGTGGCCGCTCTCCACAGCCCGGCGTTTGCTAAGCTCTTTGTATCTGTTATTTCATGTCGCTTTCACCACTTCTGGTCACGCTTACTCACAGCTCTGCCTGCGGTGGCTGAAGCAACCTGCACTCGCTCACGGTCTGGGGGCTGGGAATCTGAAATCAGGGTGACCTCGGGGTCTCGCTCCCTCCGCAGGCCCCAGAGAGAGCCCTCTTTGCTCTGCCCCTGCTTCAGCGGCGGCTGGCGATCCTTGCTGTTCCTCAGCTTGTTGACCCATCGCCTGGTTCTGCCTCCCTGTCACGTGGCCCCCTCTCTGTGTGCCTGTCTCTGGGGGCCATCTGCTCTGCGCGGAAGGACCCCAGTCCTGGGTTTGAGGTCCCATCCTGATTCCAACTCCACGTTAACGTAACTCGTGGCATCTGCAAAGACCTCATTTCCAAGCAAGGCCACACCCAGAGATTCGCTTGAATCTGTGGGGACACGATGCCACCCACTGCAGACATACTTTTATATTGGATGTCATGTATTTGCTGGTTTGTTTACAACCACCGCCCTCGCCTCAAATCCTGAACATTCCATAGAGGCCAGGCATTCATCTGCGTATCCACAGTGGCTTGCAGACGGATAATAAATATCCGTCGGAACGAGAAATTCTGTCTGAGGTATGAATTAGGGTAAACAACATATCTTTAAATCAAATCTGGGAATCCAATATTTATGGTGAGCAGCCCGCTGTTTGGACTTATTTATATGCCCGATTTTGCATTTTCTGCTTATTTTTTTTTTTTATATTGCATTGTTTCTCTCTTTCCCTACCTTATTCCAGAAAGATTGAGTTTTTGTCTGAATCCATTTCCTTTTCTTAGATAACAATTATTGCCCGGCGCTCTTCAATTGAATGAAACATCCTTATAAAGTCTGAAGTGAATCACAACTTTTATGCTCCCGCATGATTACCATCAACTGTGCATAAGGCCCACCTTGTTTGCAAATGAATCGAAATGATCATCCTCCAAACTGTCATTCTCAGCATCGCTGTTTATTTAAAGGTGCCGCGTCTGACACAGAGCACGGGCTTTTCAAAGAGGGCTGCAACCTCGCAAACAGACGAGCAAGCAGACAGACATTGCCCAGCCAACAGGCATGGCAAGGTTCCGGCGCTTTCCTGGGATAGATGGCAAATTGGGGGGGGGGCAGGCAAACCGTTGTCCAGACCCACAGAGGCATGGGTTTTATTGGCTCACCTGTACCCACCGCTCTTCCTGTCTCCTTCCACCCCTCCATCTGCTCACCCCGGGATGCATTTCAGAGGCCGCCTTTTCGAGGTGGAACCCGGGAGACGTGATGGATAAACACCCGGTTGTGGGTGGCGGCCGACCCGCCTCTAGAACTCTGCGTCCTCAGCTCTCTCGCTCGGGACCTTGGAGACGGCGGCATCTCATCGTTTCCTGGCAGGAGTAGCTGCTGACGACAAGTCTGCCGACGGTCCCCTCGCGCTTCCTGGAAGGCGTCCGCGGGTCCCTCTGGTTGTTTTGGCTGGAGGTCCGCAGACGCTTGGTTTATGGCAGCGGTTCTCCGCCTTCCTCAGGCCGCGACCCTTTAAGACAGCTCCTCCTGGGGTGGTGACCCCCAACCATAAAATTATTTCCGTGGCTACTTCATCGCTGTCATTTTGCTCCTGTTATGAACTGTCATGTAAATATCTGGTAGGCAGGATGTATTTTTGTTGTTACAAATGGAACATCATTAAAGCAGTGATTAATCACCAAACAATATGTAATTATATATTGTGAAATATTTATTTCTTATCACAAGTAAATGAAATTTTGTCTTGAATCGTGGTGTAGCATGGGCAACAGTCTTCCTAGGACCACAGTAAACGACATGGCTACACTTTTCGACACCGAGGAGCGGTCTGTTGGTTCCTCAGACCATGGGAAATAGGTGTTTTCTGATGGTCTTAGTAGGCGACCCCTGTGAAAGGGTCATTCGACCCACAGGTTGAGAACCGCTGGTTTACGGGATAAAACCGGAACCCCTGTGTGCTGAGGCTGCTGGGATGAGGGGCTCAGGGCTCCTCGATGCTGCCGCACTTCTCGTCCGAACCCCTCCTCCCCGCCCCCCGAAGGAGAGGGAATGTTATTGCTTCCCAGACGACCTCGGAGCGGTTTTCACGGGAGACACTCCGCTGTAGGACCCTGGCAGTCGTCCCATTGTCTGTTCGGGAACCTGGATGTGTGCTGGACTTCCTCCATCCCTGCCTCCGCCTCTCTCCCGGCCCCTGCTGCTCCACGTCTAGTTCTCCCGCACGGGCGACGGCTTTCGGTGGTTGCTTCCTTTCCTCTCTCCAGAACGTGCACTCCCTGGTGAGTCTGTCAGAGCGAAGGGGCGGACCTTCTGTGAACCATGGGACGCGCGGGCAGTGACCTCTGGGTGGACCCACAGGCTGGTCCTGGCAGCTGGCTCTTCTCTCCCGGCACACGCCTGCTGTCTCACTGGTGCCTCTTCTTTGCTCTCCTGCCCACAGCCTGTCCGTGTCACGTGGAGGTGGCAAACGGCTGGGCCAGGCATGGCTCTTGGTCAGATCCACGTGCATGCGTGTGAGCATTCTCCTAAACCTCGGGAGCATCTCCAGGGGAGTTCCCACCTGTGGGTGCAGGGAAGGAGCCGAGTCTCCCTCATGGCTCTGCAGTTGCCTTTTTTGCCTCTTTTCAATGGGGGGTGAGGGGGTGGAAATTAGGGGGGTGGGGGGAAGGATGAGGCTGCAGGCTCCCCAACATCTGAGAGGAGGGATGGGTTCTAGAAGCTCCAGGCTTCCTGTCCCCAGCGAGTGCTCTGCTGGTTGTCCCCAGTCCCAAGCAGGGCCTTCCCTCAGGCTGAGACATCGCACCCCATTCCCCATCCCCCCAAAGAAGTTGATTTTCTATCCAAATATGTTTGTTCTTCCTTGACTCACATCTCCAGCCAGAAAAACTGGGCGGACTGGATGCTAGCCCCGAAGGGAACGCCGTTTCCCGTCCTTCCACGATGCCCAGGGCACCTCAGGGACCGTGCGCTGGCCAATGGCACGTCAGCGCAGCAAATGTCATGTGTGATTCCGGGCCAGATCCCTGCGCCTTCCTGCAGAGGGCGCTGTGAGGCCTGGTCCCGGGGCAGCCCTCTCGGACGCCGAGGTCGCCGCTGTGAGTGGAGGGTGACAGAACAGCAGGACCGAAGGGACTGAGCCCCTGACCCGTCTCAGAAGTGACCCTGCCTGTGTGGCCCAAACCCACACCTCCTTGTGGGAGGGAAATCGGTGTGCATTTTACCGGTGCGTCTAGACAGCCATTTCAGGAGGTCCGCGTGTTCGTGGCTGCATCTTGTTTTAACTTCCGCTTTTTGTCTTGCTCCATCTCACCTCTTTATAGCACCTCAGACCAAGTTCACAATCTCACCAACCTGTGTCCCTTGTCAGGAATCCAGGCCGGCGTGACCTATGACCCGGGAGGTCGCTGTTTGATTCCTGGTTGGGGCACATGCTGGGTGGTGGGCTTGATCCCCAGTGTGGGGCGTGCAGGACGCAGCCGGTCCGTGATTCCCTCTCATCGTTGATGTTTCCATCTCTCCCTCCCTTCTCTGAATCAATAAAAATATATTAGAAAAGGAAAAAAAAAAAAAAGAAATCCTGGAGACAGTCCTTTGGGCGGGTCCCCAGCAGAGGAAGGCCAGCACCTTGGACTTGGGAGCCTCAGGGGCTGCGTGGCAGGTACTGAACGCAGACCCCGCACACTTCCAGTCGCTGCTTTCCCGGCCCCCTCTTTTCGGGGGTCTAGCAAATAGCTAATTAAGTTCGAATAACACAAATCCGCAATACGCACTCCATTAACGGGGAGTAGGCTGCGATGTAAATCTCACAACTGATTTAGAAAGAAGGCCATTTTGCGAACAATCTGCACCATTTTTCCCCACGTGACTTTGGACTGGGGGACACGAGAGCTTTCATCACAAGCCGGACAGTGCGGTTTGGGAAATGGCGCTCAGCGGGTGCTGGCGTGAGGATTTCCCACAGTGGCGAGGCGGAAAGCCGTCCTTGACTTGCCCGGGTTTTGCTGCCCGGCGTTCTGAGATGGCTTTTGTTTGGTGCACTTGACCGAGATGATGTAAAGGCACCGTGGCCAACGGAAGGCAGGGAGGTGCCCGAGGCATCACTGGGGGCCGTATCCCCGCTCCTGGGCTTGGCGGGAGTCCCGACCCCAGCACCCGGAGGCAGAACAGTGTGGAGGCCAAGGCCCCACCCGTCTGCTTCCTTGTTACTGATGACCGGTTGGACGGTTGGACGGTCGCTTAGACTTTTATATATACGCCTGTAAATACATGGTCAGGACAGGGCATTCACACCGGACGGCTATTGTTGGGCAGGCTGTGGTCACTTTTTTTTAAAAGTATATTTTGTTGATTTTTCACAGAGAGGAAGGGAAAAGGATAGAAAGCCAGAAACAACGATGAGAGAGAGGGACATCGATCAGCCGCCTCCTGCACGCCCCCTACTGGGGATGTGCCCGAAACCAAGGTACATGCCCTTGACGGAATCAAACCTGGGACCTTTCAGTCCCCAGGCCGACGCTCTATCCACTGAGCAAACCGGTTTCAGCTGTGGTCACTTTTTTAAGTTGACAATCTAAAGGAAAAGAGGCCGTGCCCCAGAAGTCAGGTATGACATGTTTTAAACATTCTATGGCACACCCGTTGCAAACCACTGTTCTAGACAAATGGGAATGGAATCAGCAGCCTCTCAGGGCACAGGATGACGCTCGACCGACAGAGCCACCCTAGCCAGACCCCTGGTTCCGATTTAAAGCCCCAGAGAACAGGCCCCAGGGCACGGGGGTGAAAGTACTGTGTCAGCCGGGACCGACTCTTGGCTTATTAAGTACAGAGCTGACCTTGACAGCGTAGCCTTGAGCTGATCCTTGCCGCGCACCAGTGACTCATACTGGCCACCTCCCTGCTGGGGAGGCGCTGATGTTCAGAGAGCGGAAGCCTCCTCGGCGTTTAGGGAACCAGGAGACATGGGAGTGGGGGGAGGAGAGGGCGGGGGGGGGGAGGGAGCGGCGAGCGGCAGCTAAGGCGGTTTCCTTCAGGACAGGAGGCACCGGAGCACGGAGCAGGAGCTGAGGAGGAGTGCTGACTAGGGAGGAAGAGCAAAGATCCAGCTGAGAGAGGAGTGGGCATCCCAGGGGCATAGCAGCGCACAGCCTGGCACTGAGGCGCGGGGAAGGGTGGTCCTACAGACGGGGAGTGGGGAGGGACAGAGCGGTGAGGGGCGCACAAGCCTTCATCGGGAGGAGTCGGAAGGCCAGGTCCTCCTGCGTCTGAGGCCTGTGCCCATGCCAATGGCCTTGGTTCAGGAAGGCTCCCCTGCCATTGCCAAGTGCAGCCTCCTCGGTTCCCAGGCTTGGGGGGGGGGAGGGGCCCGCACAGGGCTGAGTACCCAGCCTGCTCTGAGCCCAGGGCCTCGCACGAGCACGTGCAACTGCGCTCAACGGCTGTTTTTTTTTTAACGTTCACTGAATTTGGCACCTCTTGTCTCCAATTTTCCTCTCCCTCACACCAAGCAGACGCCAACATGAGAAAAGACATGGCTTCTTTAAAGACTCCACTGCTGTGGGCTTTGCTGAGGCTGTCTCAGACCCCGATGTCCCGAGTTCTCCTCCGCCCAGCGGCTGGCAGGCGGCACAGCCGTGGCCGAAAGCCTTCTCGGGGTGCCCTCCAGCACGGGGCCACGGCCCTGTTCCCTGGACCACGCGGGCACCTCTCCCATCCGGGTGCTACTGGGCAGGCCGTCCAATGGCCTGGGGCTTTCCCTTTCAGGCTCGCTCTATCCCTTACCGCCCACCCTGCCACACACACACACACACACACACACACACACACACACACACCCCAACTCTGAGTTCCTGCACGTCCAGGCGGAGCTGACGGTGGACTTACTGCCGGCGTTAAGAATCACACGGCGTCAGCTTGTGGCTCTCCCTCCGCTTATCACAGGCTTTGATTGCTACTGCCGAGGAGAGACGGGGAGGGAAAAGAGAAGGCGAGTCGGGAAAGGTGGGGGAGGAGAGAGAGATAGGAGATAGAGCTGTGGAAAGGAGTGAGGGGAGGAGGGAGAGGCCAGGAGGACGGGGAGGGAGGGGGCCGGAGGGAGAGGGAGACAGTGAGGAGGAGGATGGGGCGGCGGGCAGAGTCAGAGTCAGGGCCAGGGCGAGGCGCGAAGGGCGGCCACCCAGCACTGCGGGCGGCACGGGGCCCTGCCTCGGAGGAGGAGCACGTGGCGTCTGGGGGACGGGAGACAGCCTGCTGGCCGCCTAATGATTTATGGCGGGCACGGGGAGCGCCATTAAACGCCCATTCATCACGCCGGGCCGCGGGATCCGCCGACATCTGCTCTGCGTGGCCCGTCTCCGGAGAGCGTTTCCGTGGGTTCCGAGCGCTCCCAATGCCCGCGCCGCGGGTGGGGGTGAAGGACGGACCCCGGCATCTGGGTCGCCAGATTTCCGTCCAAATGATGGATGGGGGAGCCGCGTAAGTGGCGCTCTGACCTGCCCCGTGCACATTCTGGAACTTTCTCCAACGCCGGGCACCTCCGGAGGGATGCAGATTCGGGCCTGGCTGCCTTCCACCCCGGAACTGGCTAGGTGCCTTAGAAATGGCCGTCTCTGCCTTCCCATCTGCTGAGCGAACCCTCAGCCAGAATGAGCGCCCTAAGTGTCCCCTCCTCCTTGCCCAGGATTCGATGGTGGATCGTATCTGCGGGGCCTGGCCCCGGTTCCCCCCACCCTCACCCTCGGCCGTCTCATTCCGGCCCGTCCTTCTAGGTAACCACCTAGAGCAGTCTGCGTCTTGTCCTCCTTGCTCTGCGCTCGCCCCTCATTAGCCTGCAGTCCCACCACGCTGAACGCCTCCCTCTGCCTCGGCTGGACTGTCCCCCCCCCCGAGGAAGAGGCGCTGAAGGTGACCGCCCTGGGGATGGGGGTGCTGTAGGGTCATCTACACAGGGAGCCCTGGACCCCAGGTGGCTGTATCCCAGCAGAAGACACATCATGAACAAAACATGCACACAGATAGTAGGGAGGACACCCCAATAAAGTAGGACAGGAAGGACCTTACACACATGGGAGGAGCGCTGGAGAAGGTGTCTTTGAGGAGTCACCGGCACATGCCAGGAATCGCGCTACACGTGTCTACCTCACAACTTCATTAAACGTATCCTATCCGGTCAATGGGCGTGGCTTTGGCGGAACTGTGGGGACAGACCCGGCACCTGGCCGGGTATTTGCCCCAGAGGGTTCAGCAGAGGCAGTAACGTCTAGAATAGGTCCCTTTTCACGCCAACCCTTACGGATGGCATGACAGGATGGGTTTCGTTAGGACCGTAGGCATCTCTGCCACATTCTGAGTTCTGTTCGTAACATTTCCCGTGCGTTTTCTCTCCCGGCAAATGGAAAAAACCATGTGATCTGCCTGCCGCTCTGAGTTGATCAGAGAACCAGCGCTGTGAAAAGGCAGATGTGTGAACGCAATATTATCATTCTTCAACTGGTGCTGACTTATAAAGAATTGTTGCAAGGTAGTATTTGTAATGGCCTCCCCCACCCCCATCAAAACTGGTCCATAAATTTGAGACTTCTCAGAATCTGCTATTCACTTACAAGAAGTTCCATTGTCCATCAACAATCAATAAGCCCTCATAGCGTCTCTGCAGTTTCTAAAGTGCATTCCCCTCCATTTCCTTAGAGACAATCCATAACAGCCGAGAAAGCGTCACGGTGAGGACTTCTGCGACAAGATGAGGGAATCAGATGGGGAGAGGGGCGTGGGAAGGCCCTGAGTGACAGGCAGAGGCCACGCGCAATCCTTCACCTCCTGACACACAGCCGCCCTCGCCTTCCCTGGGTCAGGGGCTGCATTAGGCGGGTCATCGGGAACAGCTCTGACACGGTTTGATTGGCCATCTGGTCCCCCAAGCACAGATTCTGAATGCAGATAGGAGGCCCAGGGACCTCTTTGCATCAGCGCTGCTTCACTCTCAGTTCTTGGAGGAAAGAATGGGAGAAAATAGAGCCACGGGCCTCTGAAGGGCGTGCTGACCTGGATGCACTGGGAGAGGCAGGGCTAACATCCGGTCGCCGGAGTCTGCGGGACTCAGACGACCTCGGCACCGGCTAGTAACGAGGTGGTTCCCATGATTCCTTGCTTACTGGGTGTCAGGAGGGGCTGTTGGAGCATCTCTGAAGGGGCTGTGTGCGGGATGCCCCCTTCAGCCCCTCCCCCTCCCCTGTCTGCTTTGCGCCCCAAGAAGCTGACCCCAGATGGCTGGTCTACCTCCCTTGCTTGCCTCCTGTTTGAGACGGGACTCGGCCAATGGAAACAGAAGCAGGAGAGAGGAAGAGGGAGACACTCAGAGGTGGGGGACCTGGGGAAGTGTTGTGGGGGGGCATCCAGAGGACCTGACCACCAGGCGGCCCTCAAGCTGGACCTAGGCACCCTGAGGCTCCCTCCCCTGCTCCTGCCCACATTCCCATAGCCAGAGCTTCTCTCTAAGATGCAGCCTTGGGAGAGAAATGTGGTGCTGAGACCCTCTGGACAGTGGACATGACCGAGCCCCACCGAAACCCCTAGATAGCCCTCATCAGTGTGGCTCAGGGCATAGAGCGTCGGACTGTGGACGGAAGGGTCCTGGGCTCCATTTGGGTCAAGGGCATGTGCCTGGGTTGCAGGCTCCTCCCGGGGCCCTGGTGAGGACGCCTGCAGGAGGCAAGCAATCGATATGTTTCTCTCACATTGATGTTTCTCCCTGTCTCTCCCTCTCTCTGCCCCTCTCTTTAAAAATCAATGGAAAAATATCCTCCGGTGAGGATTCACAACACACATCATACAACCCTCCACATGCACTTGGGAGGTTCTGGCGGGCAGGGCTTTGCCCAAGAGAAGCCTCAGAGGTTAAGTCCTCTTGCTCATCACACTTGCCACCCACTGCCCTGGTGGGCCCGTCCTCTCCGAGGTCTCGGCCCTCGTACGAGAGCTGGTCCGGGACCCCACAGTCCTCGCCGCCAGGGCACCGCCTGACAGGGTCCAGCGAAGGAGGGGCGGCAGGGAGGCTGCTCACAGCCCCTGAAAACCGCCAGTCCAGAAGAAGGGGTGAGCGTGCGAGTCTCCCCCTCCTACTTCATATGGTGTGGTCGCAACAGCTGCTATTCTTACACACGAAGCAAAAATATATGCTGACTGCGGTCACCCCCCGCCCCTCGCTTCCAGCCACGGGCTGTGCGGAGCCGCAGAAGAAAAGGCATGCTGGGATTTTTCCATTTGCCCCCAAGGCTGGCCTTATTCTTACCGAGACCTGGGGATCCAATTCTCTGCTTTTTCTATCAACAGCGAAACGTGTGCTCAAGGAATGCCTGCGCCCGATTGTGTTTCTTCCTGAGCCTCAATCCATGCCATCGTGCCTCATTCAAACCCTCAGAATGCACTAGGAGAGGAGACTGGAGGGCCCCCCTCATCCGCATGATGATTCTAAGGGCGCTGGGATAAGAGAGCGGCCTAATTTCACCTGCTCTTCATGTTTCCCTCCCAAGCGTAGGCAATCCCCCGGCCTCAGGGAGCTGAGATTCTGCTGTCCCTGCAGCTGAAACCGGGTCCCTGGCTGGGAGGGGCACTCAGCCCCTCTCCCCATTCCCCCCCCTCACCTGGGTCCGGGTTTGCCAGCGACCATGCCAAGGTCAGGAGCCGGGCCAGCCCACCCGAGTGGTGATGAGGCTGTGTTTGTCCACTTACTCTGCAAACAGAGCATTTGTGCCCTTTACTTGGACCCCATAGACAACACCGCATCACCTCCTCGAGGGAGAAAGACGCAGGTCACTCTGTTTATGGCAGAAGAGCCAGCCCCTGGTGTCCTAGCGCCTGCCTTCTAGAATTTGCTCTGCCACTGAACGCCTAGGGGACATTCACCAGGGGGGTCTGCTTCTCTGTAGATCAAGGGGCAGGACGAGCCAAGTGGGATTTGGGCACACATCCTTGGAGTCGCGGGACAGTCCACGAGAATTTCAGATGTCAGCGTTTTGTTGCGATGGAGATCTAGGAGCAGCTAACAGTGACATCTCGGTCATGTGTCTGAGTCACTGAAACAGCTTTGTTCCGGCTGCAGCTCAGGGCCAGCGTTTACATTGTAGGAAGCATCTCAAGGAGAGACCTTTAGGGATGACCTTTGGGGCGCAGTGGAGATTTTGAAGTTGAGCATCATTGGACCAGACGGCCCCCCTCTCTCTCATACTCGGTGACTGTCTGAAGTCGTGGCGAGTGGTTGAGTCACTTCTCCATTTATGTACTTCTTGTCCGTTCTTCAGTCAAGATCAAAGGTTTTATTGCTCACCCTGGCAAGCCTGACACGCTCCTGGCAACGAGACACCCAAAATAAAGGAGGGTTTCTACCTGCTTCTGGAATCGACTGCACAGCTGCCTGGGGTAGACACGCTTGTCAATAGTCACTGGACTTGTGATGGACCACTCAAATATCCTTAAGCCACAGTACAGTCAATCCATCTGTATCGGTAGCATCACAGATTCTAAACTCTTGGCTCAGTCATTCCTTAACCCTCAGAGTCTTGCCCAGCATCTGGGGGGCTTGAGAAATTCCCCCCCAAATCTCTCTATGCCCTAATCCCAGATCCTAAGAATGTGTTACCTTACGAGGCCAATGGGACTTTCCTGATGTAATTAAGGTTAGGGGCCTTACAATCGGATTATTTTGGGATTATTTGGGCACACTCAATTTAGTGCAATGAGCCCTTAAAGGCAGAGCACTTTCTCGAGCTGGAGTCAGAGAGATTCAAAGCGTGAGAAGGTCTCCAGCCACAGTGGCAGAGGGGCTGCATGGAAAGCAAGAGGAGGCATGAGGGCAGCCTCCAGGAGTAAAGAAATGGGAACGCCAGTCCTACAACCACAAGGAACTGAATTTAGCCAAGTATTGGAATGAGATAGGAAGTCTACTCAACACCAGAGCCTCTAGAAAGGAAGACAGCCGTGCTGACACCCTGGTTTTGACCTTGTAAAGGCCGAGTGGAGGACTCTGCTGGACGACCATCTCCAGACCTCTGAGCAGAAGAACCGTGAAATCCTAAGGAGGTATTGCTTCCAGCACTTGGTTTACGGCGGTGTGTTACGGCAGCACCGGAAAGCTCGTCCAGTGCCGCACCCCTGGACAGTCTCATCCACAGTCTGCTCCCCGACCCCTGCCTGCTGAGCTCGGTCCCAGGAGGCCTTTTTCTGGGGAGGTGTTGGCACCCAGCCTGGATGCCCATGGTCATGATCATTTTCTGCTGGTCACCCTCACACTCCCAAATTCCCTCCAAGATACAGGAGGCTCTGGCTCCATCGGGAGCAGATCATTTCAAGAAAATACCCCAAAGCTAAAGTGCTTTCCTGTTTCAGAAACGATTATCCATCACCCAGGTCACTGCCAGGTGCATAGCAGCTGCCACGACAAGTGGTGGCAGGAGTATGTAGGAGGGACGTGCGCGTGCCCATGTCCCTGCTCTGAGTGGGCATCTGTGTTGGGGTAAGGAGGGTGGCTGCAGACCCAGGGAAGATGCGACTTGAGGAGGGATCCGAGGCACCGGGTTCTGTGTGGACAGAGGCTCAAAGGTGGGTGTGCAGCGGGGAGGACTGGAGAGAGCGGGATGCTGGGCAGAGCACCCCCTGAGAGCGTCCAGAGCAGCGGTTCTCAACCTGTGGGTCGCGACCCCTTTGGGGGTTGAACGACCCTTTCACAGGGATCGCCTAAGACCATCGGAAAATGCAGATATTTACATCTCGATGCATAACAGTAGCAAAAGTTCATGGTTGGGGGTCTCCACCACATGAGGAACTGTATGCAAGGGTCGCGAGGCCTGAGGAAGGTTGAGAACCACTGCTCTAGAGTCTGGACCCTGAGCAGGAGGCCGGGGCACCAGCTGGTGCTGGTGGCTGCAGAGGGAGGTGATCCGACACGTTTCAGGACCATCGCTCAGGTGACACGCGTGGCGGAGGAGACAGAGAGCCGAGGGAGGGAGGACGTCACCCGCGGAGGACCGCTGGGCCCGGAGCAGAGAGGGCGTTTGTCTCAGAAGCTGTCGTTTCGCCGCTGCCAGAGGGCTGGGCGACCGCTGGCATTAGCTGGCGCTCAGGACCCACCGTCTCCCGGGAGAGCGAACGCCCAGGTCAAGCCTGAGCAGCCACAGGGTACCCGGCTCAGGGGTGAAGACAGTGCGGACGCGGAGGGAAGACAGAATGAAGACCTCAGAGCAGCCTCCATTGTGTCATCCCAAAGTGAGGATTTTCTCCTGGTGGGTTCTAGGCCTGGGGACCTGACAGCCTTGCGATCATGCCCTGTGGGGGGAATGTCTAGACCAGTGGTTCTCAACCTGTGGGTCGAGGCCCCTTTGGGGATCAAATGACACTTTCACAGGGGTCACCTAAGACCATCGGAAAACACAGGTATTTACATGATAATTCATAACAATAGCAAAATTACAGTTATGAAGTATGGTTGGGGGTCACCACCACATGAGGAACTGTATTAAAGGGTCGCGGCATTAGAAAGGTTGAGAACCACTGGTCTAGACGCCCAGCAGAGATGGTGGGGCCCCGAGGAGAGAGAGGGAATGGCAGAGGGTGGCTGGGGGCGGGGAGGGCGTGAGGAGGTCTGCAGGCAGGGCCTTGGGGTGGAGCCTGTAAGCAGTGACGGGACCCTCAGCGACAGCCGCCCAGCCCGGGAAGGGGCACTGGGGCCCGAGGAAGCGTGTCGGGGACCGGGAGGAGGCCCAGCGAGGCCCCGCTAGCCGATTTTGCTACGTTAGGCCCGTGGTCGGCAAACCGCGGCTCGAGAGCCACATGCGGCTCTTTGGCCCCTTGAGTGTGGCTCTTCCCCCAAATCCCACGGCCTGGGCGAGTCTGTGTTGAAGAAGTGGCGTTAGAAGAAGTTTACGTCTAAACAATTTGGTTCTCCGAAGAAATTTCATCGTGGTGCTGTGGATGTCTGGCTCTGCGGACAGATGAGTTTGCCGACCACTGGTGAGGTAAACTGTTTTGTCCTCTGATGCTGGGCCTCCTTAGGTTTATTTTCCACAAGGAAAATAATTTTATGGTTGGGGGTCACCACAACATGAGGAGCTGCATTAAAGGGACGTGGCATTAGGAAGGTTGAGAACCACTGCTTTAAACGAAGGCACTTGTGTCCTTGTGTCTACTGTGGGTTGTCCTGCGGATTCAAGAACATCCAGTGGCATAAAAGCTCCGGCGCCCTCCTGGCAGAGACCAGGCCCTGCTTCCCGGCGTTCAGGGGTTTCCAGTGATGTGGGCTCCGTTGAGCCAATAGAAACAGTTTCCAGATGACCGGAACCACGGATGACAGGAGGACCGTGGAGGAGATTCCCGTCGCTAAAGGAGACGCACCCTGCACAAGGACAGGGAGTGGAAGGCCGTGGAGGCAGCCGGGGGGGGGGGGAGGAAGGGGGGCCGGGCCGGGAGGGACACGGACGCGCGGCAGGCGAGGCTGATTCAGACCGAGGAGAGCTGTCCCGGGGCTCGCGGAGGTCAGACCTCATTAACAGAGACCGGGCCGAGCAAGTGCCCTCGGCCGCCACCCTCCCGGACACGGACGAGCGAGCCGGGGCCTGTCGCAGGTCCGGCGCTCGTTCTTCTTCTCTGTCCCCGGAGCCGGGAGCAGTAATTCTCCCAGGCTGTTCCGGAACACGCACTTAATTTAGAGCTATTGAGTTTACAGGGATTACCTTGCTTCCTTTGTAGTAAATAAAGCGATAAACAGCTGGTGGAATTGATTCACGGCTGCAGGTGAGCCGAGGCATTTAATCAATGGCAAAGCTGTTCCCTGGCACACTCTGCAGGGGAGAGCTGCCAGGGAGGACTGCAGCCGCCGCAGCACAGGTGGGCAAGGGAGCCTCAGGTGGGCAGGGGGAGTGGCAGGTGGGCAGGGGGAGCAGAAGGTGGGCAGGGGCAGCCTCAGTGGGCAGGAGGAGCCTCAGGTGGGCAAGTGGAGCTGCAGGTTGACAAGGGGCATGGAAGATGGGCAGGGGAAGCAGCAGGTGGGCAGAGGAAGTGGCAGGTGGGCAGGGGGAGCCTCAGGTGGGCAGGGGAAGTAGCAGGTGGGCAGGAGGCGTGGAAGATGGGCAGGAGGAGTGGCAGGTGGGCAGAGGGAGTGGAAGGTGGGCAGAGGGAGGCTCAGGTGGGTAGGGGGAGCAGCAGGTGGGCAGGGGGAGCAGCAGGTGGACAGGGGAACTCAGGGGCAGAGAGAGCAGCAGGTGGGCATGGAAGGAGCTTCTTTCAACAAGACTGGGCATTGGATTGCATTTATCTAACCAACGGATCAGCTCATTCAGCTCTTTTTTATACTTAGTTTGTCTGAGATCTGTTTGAATTATTTTTTAACAAGTGGAGGCTTGAACCTTCCTTCCCCTGGCTGCCAGCATCAGTTTTCCTCTGGCACCTGGGACCCAGGCCTTTGCTCTGGCTGCCACCTTCCATCTTTGCTCCTGTAGCTCCCTTTGCCTCCTCTCTACCTGACCTCTGCATCATAGCAGGCATCCCACCCTGCCAGGCTACTCTGCACCTGCATGCATGCTGCCCAGAGGCCTGGAGCTGCTGGGGGGCAGGGCCACCAACATATTTGTCAGGTTAATTTGCATACTCATTCATGATTGGCTGGTGGGTGTTGTGAAGTGACTGTCAATTTGCATATTGCTCTTTTATTAGTGTAGACAGAAAGGAATAGTAATGTAAATTCGTAAACACAAAAACCTATCTAACTCAAATCAAGGAAGTTTGATTTTCTCAGGCTCCTATCTTATCACTGGTTGCCCCCATGCATGGCTTTTGCATTGGGTATTTTATGAGGCATGTTCTATGAGGTATTTTATGGGTATTTTATGAGGCATGAACAAATATAAACACCCGTTCTCCCCAGGTAGTGAGACATTGCCTCAAAATGCACATGTGGGCATGCCACAGGCACTGCGAATTCTCTCCACCAGCTGCTTCGGGGTCTTATAGAATAATACCGCAAATCCTTTAAGAAATATGTTTTTATTGATTTTAGAGAGAAAGGGAGACAGACAGAGGGAGAGAAATACTGATGTGGGAAACATTGACGTGAGAGAGAGCTATTAATTGCTGGTTGTGGGGCGCGGCTATCGTGTTTGGACAGGTTCAAGCCTTGGAGGGCACAGTCCTCTCGTGGTCATGTCCAAGTCCCAGTGTGGAGGGCAGAGCCCTTACAGCCATGAGAGCCAACAGCTGTGGTTGTGAGCTTGCACCTATGTGCCTGAGTCATGTGGGCTTGATCAAGTTCAGGTGCATGCAGTTGAGCAGGACTGAAACCCAGGAGAATGTTGTAAACATCTTGATTGCGCCCTCACTTTGCCTCCTGGCATCTGGCTTGTGAGATAAAGACACGGCTGGTGGACGGCGGCGCTGTCTCTCCGGGAGGAAGTAGCGTTCACCAAGGCCTGGACTTCATTCTCTTGTCTGTCTTTCCTAAGCCTTTCATCCCCCCTCTCAGGGGCACCCTCGACTGTTGCCGGCCTGCACAGGTTGTTGCCCGTTAGTACCCAAACAGGGACCAAACCCGCAACCCGGGCATGTGCCCCGACAGGGCATTGAACCAGCGAGCCTTCCGTGCGTGAAATGACACTCACGCCACTGAGCACCGGGCACAGGCCCTACCCCCAGCCTTCCCGGGCCGCGCTGCTCACCTCCCTGACTTTGTCCCCTGCCCACAGACATCGCCTGTTTGCTGCTTCCTGCCTGCCTGGTCTCCCCCAGGTTTCCCAGTGTCCGTGGACTTGCTCTCAGCGCCGGGTCTGTGTCCTGCTCTGTCCTCTGGAACCCCTCCCGCTACCCACTGTTGAGGATCCCAATGCCTCCCACAAAGCACTACCTCTTCCATCTGCATTCGACTCTTCCACTCCGACCACATCCACGCTCCTGGGACGTCTCTGCTTTGGCTCCACGGCAGCCACGGTCGTTGGCGACTTCTGTCCTGGGTCCTTTTCCTCCCTGGACTATCTGTCACTCGTCATGCCCATCACTCGGTCTGGGCCACAGGAATCCCTGCTGCTGAGCTCTTTGGTGAAGGTCCGCATCTACTTGCTCCCTCTCTGCTCTGCCTTCCCGCAGTTACTGCCCCTCCCGTGGGCTGGCTGAGCACGTCCCACCTCATTCATCCAAGGGGCAGACCTTGTTTTATTGACTCAGCCCTGGAGCTGGGCGGTTCTGTCCGGGACTCCGTTAACAGACAATGCGTGTCTCCTCACTTCTTGGGGCCCACTCCTGTGAGAATATTTCTGGGGATACGGGTTAAATCGCACAGAGTGTTTCCTCTGCGACAGACACAGTAAGAAACAATGCCATCAGGGCCCCGCGCCTGCGGAGAGCGGCCAAGCGGGCACAAGCGAGGGCTGGCAGCAGGGGAGACGGCAGGAGGCCCGGTAGACCAGCGCTCTCGTCCGCGCTTCTGAACGCGACGGGCGGGCAGACGCACGTTCTGGATCTGGTCCTTGGGCGGCTGCTTGCCAACCTTTGATCAAGAGAACTGGATTCGACGCTATTTGTAAAATGCTTAGCGTGCTGTCGGGAACACAGAACATGCCTCATAAAACACGGGCTATTACAGAGCTGCTAATGACCATCACTGTGATTGGCATCTGTCAGCCTCTGGGGCTGGGCCTGCTGCCATGATCCCGGGGTTCCTGACATCTGTACTCACCGCCTCTGGCAGCTCTTCCTGCCCGCGCAGCCTTGCCGCGTGGAATGCTCCCCCCCCACGAAGCTCAGCGGCTCCCTCTCTTTAGACATTTTCATCATCACGCGAGAATTCCCAGCGTCCTTTGCAAACTCCAGCCTCTCAATGGGACACCTCCGTGTAAAGCGTATGGTTCCTTCTAAACTGGACGCAGTCAATGTGGTGCAGCGCCGGCGGAGGCCAGACCCCTACTCACTTTCGGGCGCAATTACGGCTCAATGCCGTGCCCCCAACCAAGCTTCCGATCAGCCGGGATTCGTGCATTTAGATAGCATGTCGCCCACGAGGTCCGTGGCCTTGCACGTGGCCTGTGAATCCTGTGTGTTTTCCACCTTTCAGGGGAGCGTTACTGGTGCCCCCCACCGGGAGGAGCAGCTCAGAGCTCGGGGGAGAGCAGAGGGCTGATGCCCCCCTTCCATATCCCGGGGGCTGGAGAGGCAGAGACTGGCGTGGGTGAGAAGAGAGGGAAAAAGGGAAGTAAGTGGATCCCAGAGCTCAGAGAGACCCCCGGGTACCCCTGGCCCCGTGAGAGAGGGGGCTGCAGGGAGCACGGGTGACGGGGTGATGGAGGCGGAGCTGCACTTCTTGGCACAGAACGTGCTGAGAGCTGGGCTGTGTGTTCTGGGTGCTTCCCACAGGGGCTCGGGAAGAGTCAGTGAACCCTCCATGAGGTTGCTGAGCTCAATGCACAGTGAAGGAAGTAACTGCTCCTCTCACGGAGCTCGGAGCTCAGGCAAAACAGAAACAAAAACACAATCAGAGTCGTTCGCAAAGCGCTTTGTCAGCGCCATGAAGGGAGAGGGTAAGGTGTGGAAAGACGTATGGACTCTTCTGGGGGAGGGCATTCCAGAAATGAGAAGCTGGCTGCCCTCGATCAATTAAACCACAGCGACACGAGGACTCTGGTTTTCAGAAACTCCGGGACTAGGTCCTCCTGTGATGGGGCGGGGTGGGGAAGGAGGAGGGGAGTTGTGTGGACCTGGGGGTCCACCTCACGGCTCTGGGAAGGCGCTTCCCGAGGCCACCCTGGCTCTCCCGCCTGACGGAGGCTGAGCATCTCCGGCTCTTTAATTGAATCCCTCGGTGCGTGGTAACGGGTTGGTGGAAATAAAGCAGAATGCAGATGGCTATTGATTCTTCTACAGAAGTACTTTCACTGCTGGCGAGGCGGTGAGGAATCGACAGGTATCGGCGTTGTTCGAGAAGGGAGGCGGTGAAGAGTCGGGCTGGGACAGCTACAGTCCGCAGGAGCCCCTTCACTTCTTCCCTCCCTCCATACCGGGAACCCACGGTCCCACTGCCGGTCAGTGCGGTGTCTGTCCTTACCCACGCGGGCACAGGAAACCCCCTGTGCTTGCCTGTTTTGCACGTGTGACTGTCAACAAACTTGAGGAACAGGAATCGTGTCAAATGGTACAGACACGGAAAATGTTTGCAGATACACAGTGCTGCCTCGAGATACGAGTTTAATTCGTTCCGTCACCTTGAGGCGTGGGAAACGATGAGACGCTCGAGTCGCGGTAAACTGGTGGGTCGTGTGCAGCCGGCCGATCCGCGCGATGACTCCTATCTCAAATGTTGCTTGTATTTCAAAGCAAAAATCGCTCGCTCGACGGCTCGGATCTCAAAAATCTCGTGTGTGAGGGCACTCGTATCTCGAGGTGCCACTGTATTGCCAACACACAGGGCCCCAAGTCCAAGGTCTGCTCCCGAATGAGCGCGAAAAGTACAGTTAGCCAACGCTGGCCCCTGACCACAGGCATGCAAGTAAGTCCTGCCCCCCTCTTCCCACTCGGCGTCACCTGTCTGTTTCCTCAGTTAATGCTGAATTCCTGGAGGGAGCCATTGGCCCACAATCCTCATTTGTCTCTACGTTATTTCTCTCATTTCGGAAGAAAAGGCCTTATTCCCGGCCTCTGAGACACCAGCTCTGTCCGCATCCCATCCTGGAAAACCGTGTTAGTTTCTCTCTCAAACACGGCCCTCTGGGAAAAGTGCAAACGTTAAGTAGCGGAAGGGTTAGTGACGTGGGGTCAACTTTGCTGGGAATCACCCCCGGGCTAGACATACAGTGGTCACTGATGCTTAGAATATGTCCATGAGATCCGGTTGAGTCCGTCTCTCATACGAAATGAAAGGCACCTGGGTAAATACTATGGGGGCTCCACAGCCGGTCACTGCGAGGTGATGGCTGCGGATTTGGGGCTCAATTCCATACGAAATAAAGCACTCGAATCCCTCGGGAATGGTGGGGCCCGTTTTCCTCCACCAACGGAGGTTCCTGGAACTCGTGGGATCTCAGTCTGCCTGACATTAAGTGACCCCAGGTGAATGGCTATTTACAGAGTGAGATCTTTTATTTTTTAAATATATATTTTTTGTTGTTTTCAGAGAAAAATGGAGAGGGAAAGATAGAAACAGCAAGGATGTGAGAGAATCATGGATCGGCTGCCTCCTGCCCGCCCCCCATTGGGGCGGAGCTGACACGGTATTTTTACAGGCGGTTCCCTGTCCCACCTCGGGCCTTCCGCTGCCCCCGGCTCTGATTGCTGCTGCCAGCGTGGCTGGGAGTCCGCTCTCCTCCTCTTCCACCCCAAGGAGCGGTGCCTGGCCTCTCCTCCGACCGCCAGGTTCATCTTTCATCTGCCGTCCTGCCTGGTGCCTCCTTCCCGGGACTTCACCCGGCAGCCCCACAGAACAGCACCCCAAAGCCAGCACCTCCATGCTCCTGGCAGGAGAACTCGGAGCTGAGTGCCGAACTCGACCCTGGGGCCCAACCCCCTGCTCAGGGGATTAGCAGCACCCCCCTTTCCTTCTCTGGACCCCACAGGTATGACACCCCAACCCCAGCCCCTCTGGGAAATAAGGGCGAGAAGGCCCTGCGTCACCACCACCCATGTGCCTGTTATGTCCCCTGCCCCCCCAAACCCCACCTCTGGGCCTCCTCGCATGTTCCCCAAGTCACAGACTCAGCACGTCACGCAGCGAAGACTCTTTGCTCCGTGCGCTGACTTAGGCGGATCCTGCCTTTCAGGAACTGGCTTCCTCGTGACCTGTCGCCTGTCACCTCCTCTTCATTGCACGGCGGGCCATCAGCCGGCTGGGAAGGCGCGGAGCTCGCCTGCGGGGACTGCGCACGCTGATAAGGGTTGACGTTCGTCTCCGAATCCGAGTCCCAGAGTCTTAGCTGCTGAAGGTCAAATCCACTCCTGCGCTTGGACGTAGCAGATAAGCATCGACGAGCAACAGGACTGGGCACGTGGATAAACGGATGACATAAAGAGGCCGCCATACAAGGACCGACTTCCACAGCGACGTGTGACGACTGTGCTTGGAATCTAGTGACTAATCCTCCAGGGTGTGTCCCAAGTCGGGGGGCAGTCGGCAGGAGGCACAGGCAGCAGAGCCGAGACGGGGGCACCCCCCAGCCTGACAGCTGGGGGGCTATCACCAACCTGCCCCCTGAACTCAGGCCTTGGCCCTGGTGAGAACCACACAAATACCTCAACCAGGTCACCAACATGGAAACAGTTCCACCATCTCACCATCACTTACCGTATTTTCTGGCGTATAAGACGACCTCCAACTTTTCCGGTTAAAATCTAGAGTGTGGGATATACCCGCCCTATAGGATGACACCCAGGCGTATAAGACGATCCCCGACTTTTGAGAAGATTTTCCTGGGTTAAACAGTCGTCCTCTACGCCGGAAAATACGGTATTTGGAAACTTTAGAGTGCAACCTGCTCCTTTCCTCCTTCCTCCTTCCTCCCTGCCCCTTCCCCCTTTTTCCTTTCTCCATACCCTTCCTCCCCCTCCCCTTCCTTCCCTCCCTCCCTGAACCTCTCTCCTTGCCCGCCTCCCTCCCTCCCTCCCTCCCTCCCTGCCTTCTTTCCTTCCGGTTTCAGAGAGGCCATGTCCTCAGCGGCGGGGTCAGCCAGCGAGTGGATGATGGGGGTAAGTCACAGCCCCGCTGCTCCGGGCGGAATAAATGAAGACTGAGAGCCTCCTGTGAGGTCAGGTTTGACTTCGGAACGGCGGTGAGAAACGTTGGCCTCCAGAACCGTAAGCCCCCCGCATCGCAGCGGGGAGACAGGCCGCGGGGTCAGCCTCTCACAGGCCACCCAGGGCAGCAGCTCCGCCAGGAAGTGATGCCCACTCTGCGAGGGGCACACGGACCGCCCACCCCCCCCACACACACACCCGCTGGCTGCCCTCCGCCGAGGACAGACCCGCAGGCCCCTGGGACATCCTGCCTGTCACTCCCTAATTAACACAGATGGCGGCCCCCCCCGAGGCTGAGAAATCAGCCCTGACAGCGCACCTCGCGGCAGCGGCGGCGGCGGCGGAGAGCGATGACAAATCAGGGCTTTCTCTCGCTAACGGCTGGAATGGCGAGATATTTCAAAGGCAAGATCCACAAAACACCAATTTGTCTGACAAGGGGGAGGAAATATGGGCCATGTTTTTCCCCGCTTCCCTCCTGGAGACGTCAAGGAGTTCGCACAAATCTCGCGCTCATCGTGAGGGTAACGGCAGAAGCGCCCTTCCTGCGCGGGCTCCGAGGTGGCACCGGCCGCCACACCATTCCCAGAAGACCTCTCGGGGTCTTTAAGGGATCTGGGCCCCGGAATCGGCCAGCAGAGCCCTGTATCTGGCTTTGGGGGGGGTGCACCCCAAGACCTGGGGTTACCTGAGCTTCATTTCTTTAAGCATTGGGACCAGAAAGATCACATGTGGATAGCCAGCGCCCTGCGGGGAGTCTGTCTCCCCCGTGATCTCTCCCGTCCAGTTTGACAAACACATTCTCCGGTTTCCCCCTGGGCACACGAGTCAGAAGCAATGCCCAGCCACAGTCCTTGCAGAAGGAAAGAGTGGATGAACCGAGTTAAATACACGGGGTGGGGATGAGCCAGGGTTAAAGGGCCCAGCCGGGGTGCCTGGGCGAGAGGACCCGGGATAAATGGGGGAGCGCTGCCAGGGGAAAGCCCTGCATTGGGGTATGGGCAGGCCTGGGCGCGCAGCCCCTGCCCGTGAGGGAGGTGGGCGATGGGGAAAAGGCATTTGAACGTTCTGGGCTCCGAGCTGCTCTCTCTCCATCGGAAAAGGTGGCAGAAAATGATGCAGCTTGCACTGCCTGTGAGGGGTAAGGGAGAAGGAGCAGAGTGGCTGGCATATGCTGTGTGTTTGAGAGAGGCAGCTGTCTCATAGAATGTATTGCTGACTGTGACATACAGATTCATGATAATGACGGTGGAAATGAAGGTAATAGTGATGGTGGTGGTGGTGATGATGGTGGTGGAGGTGGGTGGTGATAATGATGATGATGGTGGTGATGATGATGGTGGTGGTGATGGTGGTGGTGGTGGTGGTGATGAAGGTGGAGGGTATGGTGGTGGTGGTGGTGGTGGTGGTGGTGATGGTGATGGTGATGAAGGTGGAGGGTATGGTGGTGGTGTCAGAGGTGGTGGTAATGGTAGTGGTGGTGGTGGTGGTGATGGTGTTGGTGATGGAGGTGATGGTGGTGATGATAGTGATGATGACTGAGATGATAGTTAGAAGGAGCAGTAATAACCAGAGCAGTCCAGACCCAGGAGGTTCTGGGATTTGGGAAGCTAGTGGCTTCCCTGTCTAGCAGTTTTGTGGTGCCTAGAAGTTTAAAAAGAGTATAAAGGTAAACAAATGGACTTGGGAACATACATGTTGACTGATAGAAGTAAAAGAAATGCCCACTCAGCTGCAAACCAAGCCAGACTTTCTCTTTAGTCTCTGCCATGAGCTCTCCATAAGCTGAGGACACGTGGCTGACAAAATTCTTGTCCACCAGAATTTATCTTCCGGAGAGAGGGAAAGCAAGGGCGCACAGAAGTGGATAAAAGACTGTGGGAGACATGTACACATGTACACGCATGTACACGTATGGCGACGTCCTGTAAATCAGAGCAGTCGCCGTGCATAGAGTTCTGCCTGTGGTGGAGGGTGAGCCCGCTTCCCCAGAGTTGTCAGAAGACTCTCCCCGAGAAGCCGGTCTCTGCGCTGAAGCTGCAGTGATGGGAAAGGAGACTCCAGCTTACGGAGGACGGTGTAAAGCACGAGGCGGATTGGGGGTTTCTCCCCAAGTGGAAAGGAGGATGAGCAGACGGTTTAATCGGGGGTGACCTCATTGGGTTCTGCTTTCGGGCGCTTACTCCGGCTGCGGAGTGGAGGGTGTGAAGCCGTTAGAGGGCTCATCCCACAAGAGCCAAACACTCACACACCGGCATTCAGAGAGGCCGGCTTCTGCTCCCAGCTCTGCCCGCTCTGTAGGGCACCTGCCCCTGGAGTCCTGAGACACCAACCCCATCCTCCCTCCTCTCCTGGACCATGATCGTGTCCTCCCGCCCCTCCCCCTGTGCCCTCCTTCTCTACCTTCACCCCGTCCCCTCTCTGCCTTTTTGCTTTTCCTGAAAAGGCGTCAGAATTCCCCACGAAGCACCAGGACTCATCTGGAGAGAGAGCAGAGCGAGCGGGCACCCAGTTTGGTGCCCCGTCCACTTACTCCTGCAAGAAGTGATTACCCCAGCTTCTACTGTACCCCCTCCCGTCACTGTGGACCCGAATTTTCTGGTTCTACAACAAACGCATGGGCCCCGGGTCACCCTGATCCCTGCTCCTCCCTCAAGCTCCTCTGGACAAGGAGTGGTCTGCTCTGTTGCAGGGATGTGTGTCTCGGTCCATCGGCATCGCTTGCAGGGCTGAGTGATGGATGTGTGCGCTGTGTAAACAGAACAGCGCAAACACACACATTGGGAATAGGAGAGCCAGATGTCAAAAGAAAAAAAAAAAAGAAGAGGCCCCGAAAATAACACCCAAATGTATGCAAATTGCTTAATTAATTGACCTCATTTGTGTATGCAGA
>JAAGEH010000033.1:434666-507102 GCA_011751065.1 Lasiurus cinereus
GATACATTGTGTCAGGGTTCTGTGAGCATGGATACATTGTGTCAGGGGTCTGTGGGCATTGATGCATTGTGGCAAGGTTCTGTGGGCATGGCTACATTGTGTCAGGGTTCTGTGAGCATGGATACATTGTGTCAAGGTTTTGTGAGCACTGATACATGTGTCAGGGTTCAATGGGCATTGATACATTGTGTCAGGGTTCTATGGGCATTGATACATTATGTCAGGGGTCTGTGGGCATGGATACATTGAGTTAGGGTTCTGTGAGTAGAAGTATCTATGCTTACTCCAGGCCACAGAACTCGCCTCCTCATCTCAGGCTTCCTTTGGGTTTGTTACCACGACGTTAGCTATTTCCACGGCCTTCGCCTGTGGAAAGGCAGCCCCTGCGAATTCTCTCTCCTCTGACTGCACTTCCCGTCAGTCTGCGGCCCTGCCTCCCGCCCCCACCGGGTTCTCCCCACTCCGGTCCCGTCCCTCGGGGAGCGGCGAGCAGACCTCAGTGCGAATGTTACGAATGGTACGGGGGCACTTCTTGCTAATTTGTCCTCTTCCCTCTCCCGCCCGTGCTCGGAGTGGGCGAAGCCCTCAGACGGGGAATGTTGTGCATTGGCTTTACCTAATGATGAAGGATCCCTTCAACTCCCCCCTTAAATCGAATCCGGGCTTCGCTCTCCAGACTGATTCAATTAAGATGCATCGCAGCGGCGGCGCCCTGTCCTCCTAATTGTTCTTTTTAAGTCCTTTCGAGACGCATCCAATTCCCAGCTGCCGCCGGCTGCTCCGTTTCGCCTCTAATTCTTTACTTAATGAAACCGCCACGACGACGGGCCGGTGCGCTGCTCCCTTATTTTATTATTATTTTTTAAATATTTTTTAAAAATATATTTTATTGATTTTTCACAGAGAGGAAGGGAGAGGGATAGAAAGTCAGAAACATCGATGAGAGAGAGACATCAATCAGCTGCCTCCCGCACGCCCCCTACTGGGGATGTGCCCACCACCAATGCACGTGCCCTTGACCGGAATCGAACCTGGGACCCCCCAGTCCGCAGGCTGACGCTCTATCCACTGAGCCACACCGGTTTCGGCAGGTGAGGTTTACTTTTAAGAGGTCAGACCCAACTGCAGAAGCAATACACTACCCCTATTCCACCGCTACCCGCAGGGAGGGTGGGGGTACAGTCTCGGAGTGTGCCCCGGAGAGAAACCCCTGGCATATGCTGAGGCTGCCCTCCGGCTAGGCCCACACACCGCCAGGCACACGGCGACCCCCACGCCTCCCCCAGGAGCCCACGCCGGGGTTCCGTGTTCCGCCGCCCTCGGCTGGGAGTCCCGTACCTCCGGGCCAGGCTGCGTCTCCCCCGGGGGCTGACTGCCCCTCCCGTCCGTCCACCCTGACGGGTGCGGTCACACCTCCGCGTGGCTCCATGTGCACGGCTGATGCTGACGGTGTTGAACTATTTCTCATGTTTGCTACCCGGGTAACTTTTCTGGCAGAAGGTCTCGTTTTTATCTATTTGTTTATTTACTGTTGAGTTTGGAGAGTGCTTTATATATTTGCCATCCCGATCCTTTGCCAGCTATGAGGGTTAAAAATATTTCCTCCCAGTCAGTCAGCTGTTTAGTTCTTTTTTCTTTCTCTTCCCATGGATTCTCAACACACAGAATTTAAAACATTCCTGAAGAGGTCCAGTGTTTATCCATTTGTTCTGTTCTTGGGTCACGTGTTTCTGTAAGTGCAAGCATGGACCGGCCTGGGATCCCAAAGATCGTCTCTGTTTTCTTTGTCCTGAACTCCAATCGCTGGGTCTTTAAGTCCCTGGTCTGTTTTCAGCCTCTTCCGTATACTGTGGGGGGCTGGCGCCAGGGGGTGGGTTTTGGGGGGGGGGGTGTCTGCCTCTGGGACGGCCACACGCTGCGGCACCCCGTGTTTAAGAGGCCATCCCTCCTGCGTCCAATGATCGGTTCACCTTGAGAATAATCAATTGAGTGCAGTTGTGGGGGTGGGGAGGAGGGTTCTCTCTAGGATCTTCGTTTCGTCCTATTGATCCAGGAGCTGTTCGTCACTACCACCGCCCCGCCCGGATTGGTGGGTCATCCCTCCTCCACTCCCCGCCGCCCAGGGAGATGCCCGCTTCTGCTGATGAGCGCCTTCGCTTCCTCACTTCCGCTTGGCCTGTAGGCATGGAACTGCCATTCCCTTGCCCGGCTCTTCTGTCTTTGTGTGCGGGGAGCGATCTCTCACTCAAGTGGGGAACGTGTTAGTGACCTCGCTTCCACGTGCTCAGCCTGCAGTGACACCCCAACCCCCGCTTCCCGCGGGGAGAGCCTCAGCTGGCTGTCTTCTCACGGGGGCTGTGGCTTTTCTTGTGCTTTGGGTACTGCGGTGATTTCCTGTTGCATTCTGGGTGCTGGGTCTGCTGTGATGGCGGACGCGGGCCCGTACCTGGATCTGCTGCCCACGTCAAGGTGGAGGAAGTTCTGATGGCGGTTTAGCGTCAGAGCTTCGCAGTCCTCTCCTCCCCGGCGTGGCTTGGTGCTGCGGGCGCTCGCTGTCCTGTGGCTGTGGCTGAGGTCTCCCTGAGTCCAGCTGGCCTGCTGGAGGGCTCCCCCCCACCCCCTGGCCTCCCACCCCTGCTCGCTTGGCCTCGGAGCGGGGACAGGCGGCTTCCTGGCTAGGGTCACTGGCTTCCCCGTGCTCTGTGGCTGCTGCCTGACCCTCCGCGTCTGCCCTGGAACAGGGGAGGGGGGGTCTCAGGCCCGACGGGGAAGGAGCTCTGCCTCTTATTCTTCTATTCTTCGCGGGTTCCCATCCGTCTCTCCTGCCGGTGGTGTCCAGAGACCCCGTTTGACCCGGGGTGGAATGAGCCTGCCTGTCCGCTCTTCAGTTGGGGGGCGAGGGTGGTAAACACGGGCCTGCGTGACCTTCCACTGGGGGGAGGGCACAGGGGGATGCCCTGTCCCTGTGCCAGTCTACCTGGTCTGGATGCCCACTGTCCACCTGCCGCCTCCCACCTCTCACCGGCCCCCTCTCCTGTCGCCTGCGCCCGCCCCGGGGCCACAGGGATGCTGGTGAATGGGAACAAGGGCCAGTCCGGTTCAGACTGCCAGTCCAAGCAGCGTCTGGACCACGGCGTCTCCCAGCCGGCCGTGGCTTCCCCGCTCCGTTAACTGCCTCCGCGGATGCAGGCGATGAGCATCCCGGTATGCTGAACTTGAACGTGGCTCATGTTCCTGCCTTTACCCAAATGACCTCGTCTCCTGAATCCAGCCCTCCCCCTCTTTCTGTAGAGAGACGTGTGGGACCCCGTCAGGTCTCTCAGTGACTGGGAAAGCCGGGGGACACTTTCAGGGGCCGTGGGCGCCAGGGCCAGGTCTCTGGACGCTGGCCCGCGGGTACCCCAGCGCCCTCGCCGGCCCGGCCTCTGAGGATGCTTGCGGCTGAGGGACGGCGGTGCGGGCCTCCCTCCCCGTGTGCCGGGAAGTCAGCCGAGGGGCAGCTTCCAGACTAACCCGCGCTGACGCTTCCTCGCGCGTCTCCAGAGAAGCCTCTCGCTCGCTCTGGCTCTTACCGGAAAGCGTCAGGGCCAATTAGGAGCTTGGCGCGCGCCCAGCGGTGGCGTCTCTGGACCGGGGCCTGGCCCTCCCCCCGGGACTCGGAGGCTCTCGTTTGCGGTCTGACGGGGCCGCACAGCCCGAGAGCAGGAGGCTCTCAGGTGGAGAAATCACCGCCGTGAACACAGCCCCCGAGCACAGCATCAGAGGATCGGGGCGCCTCCCTCCCCCCCACCCTCCCTTCCCCGATGGTTACTGTTCTCCCCCAACAACTATTCACCGAACGGAAGTACCGGGAGCAACGCCAGGCCAAGAAGGACAACCTGGATCACCATTACAGCGAGGAAGAGCAGCCCATGTCCGCTGCTGTTTTACACGTCTGCTTTCCAACCCACAGGCCCAGGCCTGCGCCTTACAGTCACGGGGAGCCTCAGACTTGGGGTGAAAGGGACAGAGGAGAGGCTGACACGGGGAATGAAAGGGCAGAGTTTACTTTACAAAGGGTGTGTGTGTGTGTGTAAACCTCTGCAGGAAAGCAATGGTCCCGCTGAAGCTCCAAGGAAGAGAAGGGGCCCGATGGGCGTGGAACTCTCTGGAACCATCACAAAGAGCGCCTCACCTCGCCTGGCATCACCTGTACCCGGAGAAGGGTTCTCTCCTACATGCGAGTGCGCACACACATGCATGCACACACATGACCTGCGTACGTAGGGGGACCACTTCTGCAGGAACCACGGACGGATTCGATGCCCCCCGTCCAAAAGCCCGGCCCTCCGCCTCGGACTGCGCTCCCTCCACGCGGAAGCCACGAAGGTGGCGGGTGAGCCTGCAGGCGGGGGCCATTCCCGCTTCCCCGGGGTCCTCTCCTGCGGCTCCCCGTGGCTCCCTGCGTATTTTGGGGATTGCTCTGGTTTCCCCCGTAACCTGACTGATGTCGCTAGCTGGTCCCCGGCTGTGGCCTCTCAGTCCTTCCTCCCCATGTGACTGAGCATCATCTTTCAAAGACGGAAGCCACGGGTCCCGCTGGAGAGGCCTGAGTCCTGCTCCCCGGTCGATGGGGTCCCAGCCCCGAAGCAGAAACAGGAGGCTCTCCACCCCCACCCCCTGCTTCTCCGTTCTCAGCCTCATCTCAGGCCAGAACCCCCAGACCCACACAAAGCGGTCCCGGATCCCAGCAGCCTGCCCCATTAGCCGCACCCACGCCCCCTGGCCCATGTCTCCCTGCAAGTCCCCACAATGCCTGGTGACCCAAAGCCAGACCCTGAGAAACACGAGGTGCCAGCTCCTCTGCAATCCCGCCCGCAGGAGGCTCCCTGCCCCTCCGGAGTCCAGCACAGGGGCCCTTGGAATGCCCCCCCCACACCATGACCTCTGCCCTCTCCTGAGGACACGCCGGCGTATGTATGTAACTCTGTAAATTGTTGACACGACAGCAAACCCGGACTCCACGCTTCTGCCCCTGCTCCGGCCGCCGGATGAAGCATCTCCACGCCGTCGCCGAGGGAGTCCCCTACCTGCGGCCGGCACGCGCCCCTGCGGGCAGTGGGGGGGGGGGGTTCTCCAGGGAGCCCAGGTGGCATTCGTGGGGTCGGGGCACTTGGGGAGCAGCCTCTCTGCGGGACCTGCCAAGAGGGTCCCTGCTGAAGAGAGAAACACAGAACTCGGTCTAGTGAGAGGCGTCTGCCCGCCTGGAGGTTGACCTGAAGGGGAGCACAGGGCTGCCCGTCAGCAGGGCTGGCCTCCTCCACCTCACAGCTCCCACTGCACCCACAGGCACCCAGCACACACACCACGCTGGCTCCTGTGCCGGCTCCCGGGGTCTCCCCACGCCTGCGCCCTCATTGTCTTCCCGTGCCCGCACCCTGGGTGGCTCTCTGTGCCCAGTGCGAGCCGATTCTCTCCTCTCGGGGTGCTCCGTGGGATATGCCCTCTGCGTGCCCTCCCGCCCATCTTCAGACCCAGCGCGGCCTCTGAGCCTCCGCTTGACTGCGGGGGTGCATGCGCCCCCTTCTCTGGGCAAGACGGAGGGAGGGCGGAGGAAGGAGGCAGAAACACACATCGACGGGCTGCCACCCGTCACACGCATCGTCTGCGTCGTTGCCTTCAGTCCTCGCACGCACGCACGCCGCACGCTGCACATCCCCCCACTTAAAGGCGACGAGGCCGAGAGCGAGAGGCCGGGCTGCGAACCCAGCGGCCGCGGCCCCGGGTGGCGGACAGGGTCACCGAGCCGTTTCAGGACCAAAGCGGACGGTGCTCTCCACGTGTCCCCCGTCCGGCGTGAGTCGTGACGCCTCTGAAACGAAGGCAGCATTTACCCTGAGGCCCCTCCCCAGCTCGGCTTGTCCACGGCCCCCTGCTCCAACCTTTTGGGGCGCTGACTTCAGGCCTGCTCAGAGCTGGGGTTGTAGGTTCCTTGTATTGGCCTCGGAAGCCATCCTGGCGAAGGCGGCTCACCGCAGGCTTCCCTGTCTGTCCATCGTCTGCCCCCAGCCGCCAGCGCTGGCCAGAGAGCCCACCTCCTGCCTGGCTCCCCTCCATGCACCCCATGTCCCCACGTCCTCCGAGAGCCAGCCGCTGCCCTCAGCCCGGATGGGTCGCCTCGTGATGCCGTCTTGCCACACGTGGTGCTGTTCTGGCATTTACCGCGCCCTCACTGATGATCTGAGTGGCGGTTTACCGCACGGGCCCTTCGCTCGAGTGTGTCCTTCCCATCGCCCAGTCCCCGGTCACTCTAACCCGATGGCCCGTGGACCGCTGCGCTGTGCATGGCCTCCCTCCCCGTGTGTTAGTGATTATTCCGGTTCTGCCAAGAACAGCTCCGTGATCTTGTCCAGGAAACGGATGTAAGTAGCCTCTGCTGCCGGCCTCTGACATCTTGGCTCGTGATCTGCTTCCGTGCCGGGGTGATGTACGGCTCCGCGGGGATAGGCCGGCCGCCTTCCTTAGGAAAACGCCAGTGAGCAGACGACGGACGAGGTCTCCTCTGTGTCAGTCCCGCTCAGAGGCAACGGCCCGGAGCGGGAGGTGGTTTCCTGGCTCAGCGGTTGTCGCGGTCATGCGGAAGCGGCGACTCATTCATCTGCGTTTGTGTCCTTTAGATCCTGCTTCCTCACCTGAGAAATGGATGGGCATCGCCACAGACTGTGATGGAAACGGGTGGGTGTGGCTGCGTTGCAATAAAACTTTAATGGTAAAAACAGGCGGTGGGCAGGATGTGGCTGGAAGGCTATCATTCACTGACCGCCGCTCGAGGCTGAGGCAGGTGCTGGAGCTGCCGGACAGACGTGGGAGACGTGAAGAGGACAGAGCTTGGGACAAAGCCTCTCATTCCCTTTAAGTGAGTCCGAGCTCCCCATCCCACGGGCCCCGCACCTGCACACAGAGCAGGGGGACATGGGGGTTGAAGAGACCCCTCCGACGGGGTCACTGGTGAGCATGTCTGCCCTGCGCCTGAGCCACGGGAATGGCCAGGCCCTGGCGGGGTCCTGGCGCTGAGGGGGGCGGAGTGGCTGAGCGGGCACTGCTGTCCTCTCGACGTTTCTGAAGCCAGAGGCTGTGCCGTGGGCTCCGAGGACCGTGAGGGCCCCACGCACGCGGCGACCTGGGTGCTGCTGGGGGCGGTGAGTGGGCTGAGCAGGAGAAGCCAGAGGCACAGGGCCGGGTCCTGGGCTCCCAGGCCTGTCTGACGGCTGAGATGGAGCGGCCAGGTCTGTCCCTCCCCGTGAGGGACCGAAGGAGGGACGGGCTCCCCGCAGGCCGACCTAGGGTGGTCCGGCGTGTCCCCCCCCGGTGGCCTGGGCTCCGGAGGCAGAGGCCAGCCCTGCAGGTGGGCACCTGGCCCCTGGCGTCCGAGCTTCAGAGACGCCGAGCAGTTTCTGTGACTCCCCCCACCCCCACCCCACCACCGCGCACACAGCCCCCAGACTTAAGGACAGCAGAGAGCCCGCCCGGCCACGGCCACGTCTGAAATGCCCACGTCTCAAAACCACGGCCCCTGTCACGGAGACGGTAATAATTCTCCCGCCTGGGGTGCCCGTCTCCTGAGGGCTGCCCAGGGCAACGCTTCGCGTGTCAGGAGCCAGCTGACGGTGAGCTGCGCTGTGTGCACGCGGATGCCAGCATCCCGGCTCCCTGCGCCTGGGGTCCCGGAGCCCCCTCCTCCCTGCAGCCGCAGCCTCCGGGTAAGTGCCAGGGTGGGGGGGGCGCGTGGGGACCCAGAGTTAATTCAGACACCAGCCCCTCGGGGAGAACAGCATTCCCTGTGAGGGGGAAGGAGCCGCCCCCCAAGCGGGCTGGCGGGGACTCAGCCCTGTCTGCACGGGGAGTGACGGCTCGGGGGGCTCCCCTCAGCTGGGCACAGGCACCCAGCATCCTTGGGGGGCAAAATCATCCATCATCCTCAGCCACGGTGCGCTGCTCCTCGCGTGGAGCTGGGACGGGGGCGTGGTGCGGAGGGAGAGGCCCCAACAATTCAACTGGATTCCTCTGATTTGGGGTGTCTGTACAGTGGTACCTCGAGATACGAGTTTAATTCGTTCCGTAACCTTGAGGCGTGGGAAACTAGGAGACGCTCGCGTCTCGGTAAACGGGTGGGTCGTGTGCAGCCGGCCGATCCGCGCGATGACTCCTATCTCAACTGTTGCTCGTATTTCAAAGCGAAAATCGCTCGCTCGACGGCTCGCATCTCAAAAATCTCGTCTGTGAGGGCACTCGTATCTCGAGGTGCCACTGTAGTGGAAAGAACCAGAAGACGATGGGGGAGGCAGCCATCCATCTGCGCAGCGGAGTCATCAGCGCCATCATGCCCCCGTAGGTTTTGTTACATGAAAACAGGAGTGAAATGATAAGGGGACGCCTTGCATTCGTGGGCACTTCGTGGTCAGCCGCGCTCTGCCGCTGTCACCCCAGGAGTCGTCCCAGGAGGCCCGTGGCTAACTCTGCTTCCCCTGCGAGCGAGCGCGGGGTAGACACAGCAGTGGCCTTGCCCGGCATCGGCATGGGCATCGGCGAGAACAGGGAGGCAGGCTCTGTCCCCGCGCCGTGAAGGCTCCCCTTTCCTGCCGGCTCCGCGGCCTGGCATCCTGGAGCCTGTGGCACCAAGAACCACGTACCGTGGCTCAGCCCACAGGTCTGTCTCCCCCCTGAGGCTGGCTACCCAAGGTTGCGGTGTCCGCCGGGCGGGTCTCCTCCCTGGCCTCTCCCTGGGCGGGCCGTGCGCCTCCTCCCGTGCGCTCCCCAGCGTCGGCCGCTCTGCTGGTGCCCTACAAAGAGGGGCCTGAAATGATCGGCCAGAAGAACACATTTCCCGCTCTCCCCGGACCATTTCCCCCGCGAAGGGCCATTGCCTTCATTTTGGCCCTGGCATTAGAGGACGGAGGCAATTTCATGGTGTGCACTTGCTCTCTCCCCGGTCATAGCTCTTGGTGGACAAGCGATGTGAGGGTTGTGCCAACCGGTAAGTATAAATGTGATGATGACGCACATTTGAGAAGCTGGGAAGCGTCTGTGGTCCCAGCACTCACTGTGGTAGATGCAGCTCTGCCAAGTGGCCCCCTTTTATGGATGATGCTCCCTCCCTGTCCTGCGGGCCTCATGGACGGTGCACTGGCCAGTGAAATGCCAGCAGAAGCGACGAGCGTCTCTTTTGTGTGTACAGCTCCACTCCCCGCCACCAAAGCAGCCGCATTTCAAGTGGACATTTGTCCACAGGGTTCCATAGTGAGAGAACTGCATGGCCGGAGCCAAGGCTGAATTGTGATCTGCATATTTCATGGCTGAGAAATACACCTCTATTTACTGTGAGGTTGTTGGTGCGATATGATTTCGCCAGACAGACAAAGCCCAGGAGATAATGAACTACTTAGGGCGCCTACCATGTTTTAATGATTGAATCCATATTACGTACCGCTCTGCCTAGAATATGGCAGGTGTTGAATAATCACATTTTTTGAATGAGACGTCGAAGTAACATATCTATTAATACTGCCTTAGTTTTTAAGCCCACAGATAAGTCTGAATTTTGAAAGATCACTAAGCTTTATCTTCCAAGTATTTACACATATTTACAAATAACGGTAAATATTTATTTAATTGATATGTATGTATTGACTATTCAGCTATCAGTCTAACCCAAGGTCATATCCTCCACATTTAATACATACTGACTGATTTCCTCGAGCCAGTCTTAACCTTCCTGCCTCCCGCAGCATAAGTTAACAAACCACAAGAGACGGGATTCCCCAGAGAGACCCTTGTATTCGTATTATTTCCCTAACCTAGATCATCCAACCACATCTGTCACAACTGTACACCCTCACAGTTAACATGTACTTCACAAATGACTGACTGAAAGACTAATTATAAGAAATAGGTTTCGGATGGGTATATTTTAGGTTGACAGGCATGAAGTTATTCAGAGAGAGAGAGAGAAAGAGACACACACACAGAGAGAGAGAGAGAGAGAGAGAGAATGCCATCTTCATTTCAGATAGTACCCATTCATCCTCAAGAAAGAGACAGTAATTAGATATTGCCATTACCGTCCCTCGTGTTCATGACACGGCGTGTTAGGCTGACTGTGGGTATGTTAATTAAAGGTACCAGGAAGGACCCAGCATAGCTATATCATGCTGGGTAGAGAATCACATGGTTATCCTTGTGTGCGTGAGGACGTGCGTGTTTCTGCTTCACTGATACGCGCTCCCGCCAACGGGGAGTTGCAATTGGCGTAATTTTGCTGAGGATTCGCTGCTGAATTTAATTACGCGGAACCCAAGTTGAGCGGGAATTCACTCACGTTTACGCAGCGAGCGGGGTCCATCTGGGTGAACAGCTTGCGTGTTCACAGGACCCCCCTGCGGCTGCAGCAGAGATGGATCCCGCTCTGTCCCTGGCGTCAGGGGGCGCCGCTGGCAGCAGAGCCCGGGACGCCACAGCTCCCGGGTGGACGTCCATTAGAGGCCGCCCCTGGGCTGGGCACCGGGTACTGTCTCTGGCCCGTGCCCCCGGCCTCCTGCCTCCTAATGCAGTTCCTTCCTCACGGCACGGCCAGAGTCAAAGCCCCGACCCCCGTTTTGACCAGGTCACGGCCAGCCTTCCATGCTCTGCTCTGATGACACCTCGGACTGACACTCCAGGCTTCCTGCCCAGCTCGCTTCCCTGCCTCCGGGGGCCAACCCCCCCTCTCCCCTCCCACGTTCCCAGTGCGGCTCAGGGTCCGCTTCTGCACCTGCTCCCCTCCGCCTCCCCCTCTTGCCGCTGCCGTTCCTCATAGAAAACATGTCCCACCCCTTCCCAGACGTGTAATGGATCAATATTTATTTGTGTATTTATTTTAAATATATTTTATTGATTTTTTACAGAGAGGAAGAGAGAGGAATAGAGAGTTAGAAACATCAATGAGAGAGAGAGAGACATCGATCAGCCGCCTCCTGCACGCCCCCAACTGGGGATGTGCCCGCCACCAAGGTACATGCCCTTGACCGGAATCGAACCTGGGACCTTTCAGTCCGCAGGCCGACGCTCTATCCACTGAGCCACACCGCTTTGGGCGATAAGTATTTATTGACGGCTGAGCGGTCGGTCTGTCCCCACTCTGGCCCCAGGGATTCGGCATGTTTTCTGGAAGCTGGGGGAGCCATCTCATGTCCTAAGCGCCTGCCCCCTCTTCAGAAGGGCCGGGCCGGGCCCTTCCCTCCCCCTCACGTGCCAGCCTCGCTCTGCCACTGCGCTGGGTGTGTGCGCCCTCATCTCGCCTGCTGGCGGGCGTCCTGGCAGGGAACATCAGGAACGCGCCCGTGCCACCCCACGGCATGGCTCCTGGGACACGGGGCGGCTCGTAAGTGCTCATACGGTTCAGAGGACGGGGGCCTAATGGAACCGTGTCCCTCAGTCACTTCCTGCGGCCAGCGCCGTGCAGTGAGGCCAGATGTGGGAGCCCCACCTCCACCCCAACCCGACACGCCGCTGTCTCCTCCCTCACCCCCTCATCTCAGTGAGAAACTGAGACATGTGTTTGCATATTCTTGTTTTTACATGTTGAACGTTCAGTACTCAGGAGCTAGTGTTCAGTCATGGGCATGGTCTTTTGGAGCACCCATCCTGATTTTCGTTTTATGTTTAAGCACGCCCAGTAACTCAGGGGGGGAGACTGGACCCTCCTTGCTAACAGGAAGAATTATTTCGGGTTTAGATGGACCTCGGCAGAGGGCACCAGTCCTGGAGCTGGGGGCAGGGTCTGCGGCTCTGACCCAGGAGCTGTGGGTGGCGGCTGGCTGGAGCGCCTTGCTGGGCGGCCGGGACAGAAATGACGGCGCTGTCAGCGGCAGGGAGCGGGTGACATCTCTGTGCTGATGGCTGTTTACGGGGCCAGCCTTGGTGACCTTCAGACGCGCCCGGTCCGAGCCAGCCGCCGTCTGACGTCATCTGGCCTCAACTGGCCTCGTTCTGGGCGATGGGGGGCACCCTCGCCTCCTCGCCCTCTCCCCGACATCAAGAACGTCGCCACCCTCTCTTGCCAAGCGAGCGAGCCAGCTGGTCTTCGTACGCGGTGCTTCGTTCTGGCTCACAAATCTGTCCCCGGAACAGAATCTCGCTCAGAAGATGCTCGAGCCGAGACCCCGAAAACAACGGGCTTTGCCTTGCGGATCTTTCCCGCCTCTCCCGCACCGACCGACCGACCGTGGCCGCCACCTGCTCAGGGTCTGGTTTCCCCAGCGGCGCGGCCTGCTCAGCATCCGAGCGAGGGCTGCTGGGAGGGACACACGGGACCCTCTCAACGGGGCGTCTCCTGAGCCAGAGCTGGAGTGAGGAGAGGCAAAGGCGAGGAACGAGGACAGAGCAGGGGGACTGTCTCACCGCAGACGCTTCTTCTCGGAGGTCTTCTCACCGCCAGGCCGAGCTCACGTCACAGAGAGGAAGGCGGTTTAGTCATGTGCAGAGCTGCTGTGCACTAATGCCACATGTGTTCATCACCAGGTCTATTTCTGCTGAGGCTGGATTTATGCGCGCACACACACACACACACACACACACACACGCACACACAGGTGTGAAAGCTTTCTCTTTCTCATGGGTCCTGTAGGTTCATTATTTGCTCCTCAAGGAAAATGAGCTGCCCACTCAGACTGAGAGGAAGGACAGCAGGTGTGATGGTGGGTCCCCCTGGACCTGGTCTCCCGCTCCCCCCCCCGGGCAGTGCGGACGGTGCGGGGGGGCAGAGATGCGCATCCTGGCCTATATGAGAGCGTGGGAGCCAGGAGCGGGAATAAAGCCACGGTATGGGGGACCCAGGACAAGCTCCAGAGGCCCATGTGTACTTGACTTTGACCCAGTCTCTCTCGGTGACGCAGGCCCCGAGGAGGAGGAGGGGGTGAGGGGGAGCGGGCAGGCTGGGAAGGAGCAGGTCAGTGTTGATGGGAAGGCATTGCGACCTGTGGCCGGGCCCACGGAGGGCTGGAGGTTGGCCCAGTGCAGGTCAACAGCGCAGTCAGACCTCAGCGCAGTCAGCGCAGTGGCCGAGTCCCGGGTGGCCGGCGCAGGTGAGCGTGGACCGTGTCCCCGGGCTCTGGACGCGTGTGTTCGGAAGACCCGTCTGGGGTCCCGCTTTGGAAACGCTGTTCTAACAAGCTCACTTCCAGGACGGGTAGGATTTCTGTGATGTGCAAAACACGCGATAGTAACGGGGCCCGAGCGTCCGATCTCTTACACACGGTGGCGGGGAGAGAAGGGGGAGGGAACCAGAGTAGCATCTGGAATACTGTCAACAATAAAAAAACCAAAACTTAAAAATAAACATAGAGAACAAAAAAAATAAATAAAATACTTGAAATAATACAGGGGAAGTTTTCTAGTCACCATGCAAGGTGGGACAAAGGTAAGGTCACCCACCAGGCAAAGGTAAAAATCATACAATAACTAATAAATAATAATACACGTATCAACTTCCACATACACACAACTGTAAACCCATTTTTGCCTCCCTCCCCCCCGTATAATTAAATTAGAAGCCGTTATTTTTTTTTTAAAAAATAAGAATACCTGAAAAGTCTCTGAACATCTGTCAATTCAGCAACACCCTTCTAAATCAAAGGAGAAACTCACAGTTTTAAATTCATATGTTAGAAAAGAAGAAACGTCTACAGCAAATCGCTAAGGAAGCCAGCGAAGAGTCTAGAAGAGGAGTAAGTTGAAGCAGCCGCTGGCGGAAGACTCCGTGAGGTCTGGTTCATGATATGGCAGAACATCACCAACTCAAAAGGAACCACGCAGACAGACGCCCGGCTGCATGCTCACCGAATAGCAGTGGAAATTCTGGAAGGGGGAGTGGGAGGAAGGACATTGATTTTCTTGGGTCCCCAATCTGTGCCTGGAAGGCCGGGCGGGGCTTTGCACGGATCAGGGCCATTATACCCCCGTTTTTACAGTCACAGAGACAGCAGTGAGACTGAGGGGATTCAGTCTTCTTTAGGTCTCCGTGCTGGGAAGCATCAGAGGCACAGCACGATACACGTGTCTCTGAGCTGGAGGCCGCTCTCTTTCCTGGGTACCACCGATCCAAAGGCGGCTCTGGCTCTCAGCTAGAATGCCCATGTGCCAGCATCTGCTTCCCCCTCTCACGTGGTTATTTTCCAGCCCGTCTGTCTGCGCACAGAGAGGGCGACGTGGCGAAGTCAGCGGCCTGAGCTCTGAAACCAGACAGCACTCTCTGATGCTGACACACGTACACACAGAAGCGTGTGAATTCCCACCACGCGTGTCTCTGACTTCCTCGCTGGCTTTCCCTTTAAATGGTGCCTCCAGAAAATGGTTGACGGAAGGGAAACAGGTAAACATTTTTACAGCTTCCACGCAGATGTTCGTTATTATGGCTTTATTTAAATAACAGCCATAAATTTGTTGCCCAGCCATACAGCAATCATTGAACTAATTATTAGGCATATATGAGATGATTATTAAGACATTAAGGCAATTGCTCGGAGGTGGTTTTTAGTGATCCTGATTAGGATTAGAATTTAATAGGAAGGGGAGAGAAGCAGAAGGCTTCACAGTCTGATTGAACTTCATCAAATATTTATATCCGCATGATAACGTATATTAATGATCACTCCCACGTCTGTGTCTCTCTCAAATGCGCCCATCTTCTACCTCTGGTTTTCTGCATCTGGAAATGCCCACGTGATTACAAATCAGTACCTTTCTTCTATCTGGCTATGATTACCGTATTTTCCGGCATATAAGACGACTTTTTTAAATATATTTTATTGACTTTTTTACAGAGAGGAAGGGAGAGTGGTTGGTGAGTTAGAAACATCGATGAGAGAGAAACATCGATCAGCTGCCTCCTGCACACCCCCTACTGGGGATGTGCCCACAATCAAGGTACATGCCCTCGACGGGGATCAAACCTGGGACCTTTCAGTCCGCAGGCCGATGCTCTATCCACTGAGCCACACCAGTTTCGGCTTAAGATGACTTTTTAACCCAGGAAAATCTTCTCAAAAGTCGAGGGTCGTCTTATAAACCGGGTGTTGTCTTATAGGGCAAGTAAATCCCAAATTCCATATTCTAACTGGAAAAGTTGAGGGTCATCTTATATGTCCAGTCATCTTATACGCCGGAAAATACAGTATTTATTCCAACTCTAGCCCTGGCTCCAGGGTTAGCATCCCAGCCCTGCCCTCGGGTCCTTGCTCCACCTTTCCTCTGAGCTCTGTCCACCCATCCTCACATGTGTGGACAAGCATCGGGGTGCGTTAGGAGGATGTTCCCTCACGCGTGATCCATCAGGACGTTTGCTAAGGAGAGAGAGGGGGAGCCGGTGGATGGAGGGAAGTCAGAGACTGGCTCAGAAGGGCGCTGGGCGGGCCTCCTGTCCTCGTCCACCTTCCGTTCTTCCCGGGACATCCCTGCTCGGTACACTGAGCGTGAGGCCCCCCAGTTCCTGTGAGTGGCCCTCTCCACGGCTGGGCCTGCTGAGGGGGAGGGGGAGGCTGGGCCTCCATCATTCGCACCCCAAAGCCTGCCCCTTCGCCCGGCCCAGAGTGCATGGTGGGCGTCTTCTGCCGAGTGAACGTTGCCATTTCCAAGGAACGAGAGGGGAGGGGAGTCTTCGGACTCATCCCGTTCCAGTCAGAGGCAGTCTGGGGCAGCCAGAGAGAGGGCGCTGGAGTCTGAGTCCAGCCGAGCTTTCACCAAAGAGCGAGAATCTCGGGACGGAGAGAGTCAGGCGTGGAGGCGGAGCTGATGGGAGTAAAGGGCATTCCCTGAACCTTTCCAGAACGCGCACGAATAAAACGGGGGTGACCTACCTACTAACGCAGTCGGCATCCAGTTCAAGTGAAATACCGAGTCCCCCCTTATCTGCCGGGGGACGGTCCCAGACCCCTGTGGATGCCTAAAGCGGCGGACAGCACCAACCCCTATGGATCGTTTTTTTCCAAACACATGCAGTCCTGGGTAACATGTCACTGAGAAACGAGGCACAGTCAGGGGGACCAGTAGCTAAGGGTGAAGTAGACCGACTGTAACCGTGTGTTGTAGTAAAAGTGACCTGGTCTCACAGAATGCCCCCCTGAACTGTGCCAGCTTTCCCTCCTCTGGTGCCTCCGGATCACCATGCGAGCTGGACAGAGACGCCCCTGAGCCGCGTCTTAGGTGCACTTGTAACGGCACCCCTGCCCATGGGGCCGCTGCGAAGTAAACCAACGGCGAGTGGCCACGCGCACCGGGGCCCCAGGCAGCGCCCGCCCAGCCAAGATGCTGCCGATGGAGCTGCGGTGCCGCCTGGTGACACTGCGTCACGTCCAGGCCCCACGCAGCCGCGGGACTGGGAGCAGAGCCATTTTAAAGCCTGGAAATTGTGTGTTTCTGGACTTTCCCATTGGGTGTGTTTGTTTTTGTTGTTGTTGTTTGTTTGTTTGTTTTTTAAGAGGAAGGGAGAAGCCGAGACCGGTTTGGCTCAGTGGATAGAGCATTAATTAGCCTCCGGACTGAGGGGTCCCAGGTTCAATTCCGGTCGGGGGCATGTACATTGGTTGCGGGCACATCCCCAATGGGGGGCGTGCAGGAGGCGGCTGATCGATGTCTCTCTCTCATCGATGTTTCTAATTCTCTATCCCTCTCCCTTCCTCTCTGTAAAAAATCAATAAAATATATTTTTTAAAAAAAGAGGAAGGGAGAAGAAGAGAAAGAAACATCAAAGATGAGAGAGAATCATGGATCGGCTGCCTCCTGCACGCCCCCCATTGAGGATCGAGCCCGCAACCTGGGCCTGTGCCCTGACTGGGAATTGAACCCTGACCTCCCAGCTCCTAGGCTGATGCTCAATTCCTAAGCCAAAATGGAGCCGCCGGCTCACTTTGTAAAACCACACGAACGTTTCATGATGACGCTGGGAGCAGGACCTGGAGCGTGGGGCTCCCCGGCTCGCGATCTCCATATGAAAACTGCGTGGACGTGACCGGACTCCAGCTTTCGCTGGGATAAGAAAGAAACGGCGAAACCGGTGTGGCTCAGTGGCTAGAGCGTCGGCCTGTGGACTGAAAGGTCCCAGGTTCGATTCCGGTCAAGGGCGTGTATCTTGGTTGTAGGCACATCCCCAGTAGGGGGCGTGCAGGAGGCGGCTGATCGATGTCTCTCTCTCATCGATGTTTCTAACTCTCTATCCCTCTCCCTTCCTCTCTGTAAAAAAATCAATAAAATATATTAAAAAAAAAACAAAAGAAAAGAAGAAAGAAATGGCACAGCGGGGAGCCATCCAGCCCGGTGAGGGGAACAGAGCCCTTGCTCTGTGGATGTTGGCTGAGTCACATTAGCAGCTGGAAAGGTTCGCAGGATCCTCTGGTTTAGCCAGACCCCTCGTTCTGCTTCGAGCGGGAGAGGAGCTGAGAAAGGACTTCGCCAAGGTCATGTGCCTCATTGGCCCCCGAGCCGGAGGGAGGGCCGTTGGCTCTTCATTCGACACTCCCTTCCTTCGTGGGGGGTGAGTGAGGGGGTCCCCTGTGCGCGGCGAGTGTGGGCAAAGAGGCATGACATGGGTTGAAGCTGCTTCACTGCGAGCTCGCGGCCAGCAGCGGGTAGGACCGGGAAGAGACGCCGATTCCCGTTGTCAGGCCCCGAGGAAGCTGCTCTGGGCGCGGTGTTCCCCGTGGGAAGCATCGCCGGGCTTGAGCGTGGCTATTCCTGGGCCCATTCCGAGCCCGAGAGTGTGTCCTCCCAGCGCTCAGCACGGACCACTGCCGTCACACTCACGCCCCCAGACGAGGGACGTGTCCGGGGCCTGGCGAGAAATTCACCGCCACGGTGAGCCTCCCCCGGCTGGCACGAGGCGGGGACGGGCAGCCTCGATTCCTCCGAACCACCTCCAGCCAGTCCTGGCCCTCCCGTGCCCCTTCCCACCTCCGGAGGCAAGCGGGACGCCCCCCAAGTTCTCTGAGCGAGCGGAGCCAGCCTGAGACACTCACCAACGTATTTCCGTGCCCCCTGACCTGCCACGGTGAAGGCCACTCCATGGCTCAGAGGACCCACCGGGCCCACCTGCCGCTGCAGCCGTGTGGGCAGGAGGACAGAGCAGGGCTGGGAAGCGGCCGATCCCCTGTTTTCAAACAGGGAGCCCCCACCTCCTGGTAACCCCCGGGCACCTCCCCTCCTCCCTGAAGTCTGGGCGCCCCTTCCTTCCTGGAGAGATCAGAGTTCCTGCCCGTGCACGCATTTCAAGCCCTGGGCCTCTGGTATAGTTAATACTATTGAGTTATTCTAGAATAATTAAAGAAGTATTCTATAATAAGAAAAAAATACTTTAAACGCTCAATAAAAGCACAACTGCGTGAGATTTTATTTACAAACGAAGCAGCCTAGACAACGCCGACAGTGGAGATTCGCTTCCAATAAAAGTGGGCTGTTTTCTTTAAACATGTTTTTATTGAGTTTTTTTTTTTTAGAGCGAGAGCAAAGGGGAGAGAGAAACAGAGATGTCAGAGAGAAACATCCATGGGGTACCTCCTTCAGAGCCCGGGATGACCCTCTTCCAAGTGAGCCGCCGCAGCCGGAGCCAAAATGGACCGTTGTCAGCTTTCCTTTGCCGAGGTGGCCAGACGGCGGGCCCCCAAACAAGCAGACGGGTCCTGGGGTTCATTGCTGAGGTCCCGCTGCGATCCCGCCGTTTTTTATGCGGTTTTTGTGTCTTTCCTCTCTCCTCCGCCGGCATCTGTCTGCCGGAAGCCTGCGGGCCGGGCCCGGTGCCCGGAGTGATTCCATTCTGGATGCCGCGTAGACGGCCTCCTCGCTGTGGCGGGGGATGCCATTTCGCCACGCGTGCTCGGGCGCTCCCTGGTTATTTATGGCGGAACAGGCACCGAAAGCTGGCGCCCAGTCTGTCCGGATAATAACGCTTAAAAGCGGAGGAATAAAGCTAATAGCAAGACGGCAATCCATACAAATGTGCGATTACACGGAGCGTGAGCGCGTGTTCACAGGCCGGCGGCCGGGGCTGCGCGAACGGGGCCGGTGGTAGCATTTCTGCTGCTTGCCCGGCCCGCCCCGTCCGCCATGCCCGGGAAAGGAGGAGGGAGCACAGGAGGGGGCGCATGCCGAGGCCTGCTGGCTGGCAGGCCCCAGTGAGCCCAGGGCGGGGCGGGCACAGTGTGGGGACCTCGTGGAGAGCTCCCCCAGGACCCCGAGCATGAACTGAGCTGGGTTCCGGCCAAACCCTCCAAGCGAAGGGTGGGCTGGGCGCTCAGGGAGGCCGTGGCCAGCTGCGTGGCCTGGTGCCTGCCGAGTTCTGCTAGAGCTGGTGTGGGCTGTGGGCGGAGCCTGGGGCAGAACCCACAGCATCCCTGGTCACCATCTCCCAGAGCCACATGTCTCCTCGCACCCGTTTGCTCTCAGCCCGTTTCAAGCTTTCCTCTGCTCGGGGCTGGTCCTGCCTCCGCCCGGAGCACCTGTGGCGGGGAGAGGGGAAGGGCTTCTCCGCTGATCCTGATGCTGCTCTCTGTCTCCTCCTGGGGTTCCCTGGGCCGCCCCGGCCCCTGGGGAGGGAGGGGGCGGGAGCTGCTCCGGGCAGAGGCAGCGCTGCTGGTCCCTGGCCAGAGGGCTGAGGCTGGCAGATGTTAGCAGCTGCTTTTTGGAGGCCTGGAGGACGCGCTCCTTGGAGCCTCTCCCGGTGGGACCTCCCCCACTCAGGGAAGAAGCGGGCTCCATCCCGGCGCCCTCTGGCTGCTCCTGTCCTTGTCACGCTAGCAGCTACCGACCCTCTGCCTGAGGATTTTGAGCCTTCAATCGGTGATCAGTCTTTACGCCCCTGAATTTCTGGGGACACACTCCCAGCTCCTTGGTTGGCTCCCTGGAAGCCCCTTGAGTGCTTTGAGGAGCAGGGGCAGAGCCTCCCGTCTCCCGGGGTGACTGGGGGTTCATGGCACACCTACAGCCCTCGCCGGAGTTGGCCCCCCAGCCTCTGACCTCTCTCCCCGCTCCCTACACTGCCCCCCCTCCCGCTCCCCACACTGCCAGCGCCTGTCCTCGCCTCTCACGCGTGAAGTCGGCGGTGCCTCTGTCAGATCGTGCAGGGTTTTGATCCGTGGGATCAGGACTGCAGGCCCTTGGAAGCGAGCTGACCCTACGGAACCGAAGGAACCGTCCCCGATAGCCGGGCCTCCTCGAGCAGAATCCCATTTGCGGCTCCGTCCCTGAACAGTTAGCTGTCAGTTACCTGTCAGCGGGCTCGCCCTGTGCCCGCCCTTACCCGGTCACTCCGGTTTCTTCCTGCGGCCTCTGAGCCGAGTCCTGCGGCGGGTCCACGTCCGCTTTTCCTGGCCCCGCCGGTGAAAGCAGCCCGTTCAGCATGTCATGTCCTGTGAGTCACCTGCCTCCTGGTCAAACGCACATGTAGAGACCACGGGGCGGGGGTGGGGCACAGGGCCTGGCTTTCAACAGGCTCCCCGGTGAGGTGGACAGACGCTAAGGATGCTCTGGGGACCCCATGTCTCCCAGTACACTATCACACACACACACACACACACACACACACACACACACACACACTCAGAGCCAAGAGCATTTACCTGAGAAAACGATCCTGCATTTCAACCCCATCACTTACTGTGAAACTTCCCACAACCGAGTTAAGCTCACCATCCTCGCCTACAAAGTTGGGGCCATACTAGTGCCCACTTCATAAAACCGTGAGATTTAATTTTTAAAAAATCACACATCTAAAGCACGTCATGGAGTTCTTGGCATGTAAGTGCATGGTAAGGCTGACCCATGGTGATTATTCAGACGCCGAGGAGCGTGCGTCTGCGTACCGTAGATACCAAGGTGCGGGCCGCCCGCGGTAAATCCGCCATGCCACTCACTCACCGGCCCCCTTGCCAGCTCTGGTCGGAGGGCACAGGGCCAGCGCGTCTGCGTGAGGCTGGCAGAGTGTTACCAGAAGCTGACTCTCAACCACTGAGGCACACTGGCTCGGCTGTAGATATTTTTATTAAAACAGCTTCGTGCTCACTATTGTGAATCTTATCCTTGTTGATGGCAAGAGAACTGACAGGAGCCAGGGTGGGGCTTTGTGACAAACCAGGTCCATATCCTTCCATGTGAGTCTTTGGCCAAGTCATTTAACCACCCAACGCCGAGCCTTACCGGGGCCCAGTATGATAAAACCCCCTCTTTCCTGCGGAGCCGGTGAGAGGCAACAGAGGTCTTTGCCGAGTCTGTTTCTTCTCTTGTTTCTGCCCAGGTCAGCGGTTCTCAACCTTCCTAAGGCCGCGACCCTTGCATGCAGTTCCTCATGGGGTGGTGACCCCCAACCATGAAATGTTGCTGCTGTGATGCATCGTGACGTAAATATCTGCATTTTCCGCTGGTCTTAGGCGACCCCTGTGAAAGGGTCGTTGAGAACCGCTGGCCCAGGTATTTGGCCGAGTGTCCTGCCTCTGCCTGCCCTCCAGGTCCCCGCCTCTGCACCCGGCAGTCTTCTCGATCCGTGTCCCTGGTCAGAACCGGGAAACACACTCCAAATCCATTAATAAGCAGTGGAACTCACAGAAAGGGCCCGGCAAGAGAACACATCCTCCACGTCCTCCGGCATACTGTGACACAAGAGAAAAAGCAATTACCCGAAATGAATGTGTGTTCAGGCTGACTTCCTTCATTCAGGAAACAAATGGTCCACGGCCAGCCCCCCTCCCCAACCCCCCCAAACACGGGATGCACACCGCTGCTGCCTGGCAAATGGCTTTGTCCCCGACATTTCCCGGCGGTGATTGATGAGTGACAACGTTCTAATGGGGACCGAGCGGCTGAAGGTGCGCACGGAATGTTCCGGGAGCCAGGTGGCTCCTGTTTGTGTTTAGGGGCGGGCATTCCTGGGGGTGGGGGTGGGAGCGCTGGAGGAGGAGGGAATGGTGCCGGAAGATTCAGACGGAGGGACAAGACCGTTCTGAGGGTTCTAGGGGGGAGAGAGAAAGCAGGCAGTGACTCCTGGGCCAGACCCCTCCGCCTTCCTGACAAGCCGAGGGACCGGCTGTTTGTTCTGTGTTTTTTGTTGTATTTTTTTTTCCTCTCTAGTCAAAGCAGTGGTTGGTCATCAGCCTATTATCCGTCCCTTGGGGCTGCTGTCAGCTGCTGCCTGCTTGGAGGGTTGGCTGATCCTGCAAATGGAAGACACCGGGTCACCTCCGCCGGAGCTGCGAATCTACGGGCGCCCAGGATGCAGCCGTCAGAAAGGCGACCCGTTCTTCCACTAGGCGTTCAGGTGGCCGAGATTCTGATCACCGTTAGAACCACAAACATACAGGAGGGATCCAAGGAAGGGGGGAGGGGGGAGGTAGGAAGGCCATTCTGAGTCAGGTACAAGACGCCTCGGTCAATGCCCCAAGGCTGGGTAATTCCCTTCTATCCCTTCAGTCAAGCCTCTGAGGACCCACTGTGTGCTCTGTTCTGTGTCCTGGGTCTGGCCTTCACAGAGCTCTCCCTTCTGTCTGGCCAGGAGACAGACAGAAGCCCGGACGTCAGAAACGAGGGCGGGGCGTCTGTAGAGGGCGCTCTGGAGGGCATCGCACAGCTCCCCGAGGCTGGCCCTGACCCGAGTCTCCAACGATCAGTCGTTCGCCAGATGACAGAGGGCTCGCTCCGTCGCCTCCTGGACCCCGAGCTCTGACCATGCGGGGCCGTCTTTGATCTTCCTTGTGATCCTCCGTCCTGGTGTGTCTGGTGGATGTTTAATCAATGTCTTTTAGATTGTTCCTGGAAATCTGCTGTGCACCCCCGTTCTGGTAAGCGAGTAAACACACACTCACACACACACATGTCACAGGCTAGGCCCTCTGAAAGGGGGAGTCTGTAACATCTGTCCATTAATGCTACCCAGGTGCATGCCTCTTCCTCCCACCCCCACCCCCCAGGTCCAGGCTGTGCTTGAGAGGCCTGGGGGAGCTCCTGGGGGCAGAAGACCTCGGGGCACCTTTGGGAAGACAGGCAGGGAGGCCGGAGGGACAGGGGGGATGTCGGCCGGAGGTGGATCTGCCTCACCCACAGGGTTCATGACCGAAACCAGAGGTGGGCACTCTTACGGTCACTCTTGGCCGTTTAGGCGTAGATACCAAGGCACCGTGGATCCAGGGGTTTGTTTAGTGGGGGTTCAGCTGTACCTTACTTTGATGAGACTGAGAGGGTGAAAACACGCTTCCCGCTCGCAAGGCCGCCGCAAAGCCAATCCCCGTTACCCATGCCCTTTCCTCCCGCTCTGCTCGCACTCACGTCAAAGAGCGGGCTGACCTTTCTGTGATAAATGTGACTCGCTCCACCATCCGAGGGTCACAGGCAGACGAGGGAAGCTGACATTTGGAGTCACCATCCATTAGGCTCACGAAGGGCAGAGATCACCCGGAAGGCGACATGTGTCACCCGGGAGGGGCGTGCTTTGATTCATGGTGGCTGGGCGATGTCGTCAGCCTTCCTTTGTCCCGGCTCAGCCGCTGCCCTTATCTGGGGGGCTCTGCTGGCCTTTATCTCCACGTCAGAAAGGACCCGGCCTAGCGACGGACGTGTGTCCACCAGTGAATCACCCCGACACGCCCCTTTAGGCCTCTGCCTGGACTCAGGAGCAAGACCTGGAGTCTCCAGAAGCTCTGCCATTCATTCTCTAAATGGCTTTGACGTGGCCCTGGCCGGTGTGGCTCAGTGGATAGAACATCAGCCTGCAGACTGAAGAGTCCCAGGTTTGATTCTGGTCAAGGGCATGTACCTTGGTTGCAGGCATATCCCCAGTAGGGGGCGTGCAGGAGGCGGCTGATCGATGTTTCTCTGTCATCCATATTTCTAACTCTCTATCCCTCTCTCTTTCTCTCCATAAAACATCAATAAAAATATATTAAAAAAATAAAACAAGTGACTTTGATGTGGTCCCCCTTTCCCCTGAAGTAAGTGTACCATTAAGATGAAAATTCTTACAACAATTAAATTTTGATCAGCTACCCTTCCTCAGGCTCTGAGCCAGTTACCGAGGCTCCCGCTGTGAGAGAGACAGATCCGAGATGACAACCTAATTGAGGAGCGAAACAAGGAGGAGTCACGTGACTTCAGATCAGCCCGAACGCGGACTGTGATTGCATGCATGTGCAATGTCTGGAACATACATTGAGCACCCGTGTCAGAGTCATGGCTCTTTTGTTTACAATCTGCACGAGCTGAGAAAGGTGCTCAATCTTGTTGAGAAAACAAAACAAAACAAAAATACTAATTCACAACTCTTTATGGCAGGAAAGCACTGTCTGCTTCTTCCCGATGCCGGGTCTGATACGGCTTAAAGAGACATGCCTGCTGCATCCCTGGGCTTACCTTCCGTAGCCCAGGCTTATTTTCTGGCCCATGTACCCAACACACACGTGAGAGTCCACTTACAAAATACATGTAATTGTTCCATGTGCAGGATGCTGGACCATGTTCTGGAGTAGGAGGACCTGGGTTCGTTGTTCTGTCTATACTGGAGGCCCAGCACGCAACTGAAATCACATGAGGAGGCGCCCCGCCTCCCCCCTCTCCCAGGAGGCCCCCCTGGGGGGCAGGGACCTTCGCCTGACCCCCATAGCGCTGGCTGCCACCTTGTGTCTTCTGGGGTGAGGGCAGGCGCTCCTGTGTGTTGTGTCCCCACTCTGGCCCCCCAGCCCTAGCCCCATGGGGCGGGGGCAGCACGCAGTCCCCTCCTGCCCATCTGAGCCCACAGCGCCTCCTGAGCGGTCATGATGCCCAGCTAATTAGCATATTCCCTGCTTATGCATACAGGAGATTCTGGTTAAATTCTGGCTTTGCACACATGTGTGACACTAACGTATTTACTTGTCATCAAATAGGAATCCGTACTCACTACCTTCTCCATGACCCCCCAGCTGAGAAGATGTGGGTCTATAGCCATGACCCTGAGCTCTATGGGGTCATGGTCATCAGAACCTTCTGTGGAGGAGAGTGAGAGGCCAGGACTTGCAGTAAGCGCTGCGTGCGTTCTTTATATGTGAGGATTTTTAAACATCCAGCCGGCTCCTGTTAGTGGGCGCTTTCTGCTGAGTGGATTATTGTAAACAAAGACGGGACAGGACAGCGCAAGGGGTCCACAGGGGCTGCAGCGATCGAGCTGGGAGCTTGCAGGCGTGCCCCGTGCATGCTCCTGGCAGACACTGGTAGACACCGATGGGGCTCGTCTACCACAAACCTGAACGCTGGCGCGTAACTCTCCACGGGGAGCCAGGCCTCCACCGGATTCAGCAGGCTGGAGCTGGCCTGACATGTAGCTTTTGCTCCTATTCTGGCTCAGAACTAATTTTGCCGCTGAGGAGAGATGAATTTCTATGGTTGCACATCAAGGGATGATAAGGTAAGTACCTGAACCCAAGTCTAGTGCACACACACACACACACACACACACTCACTGACTGAGTGACTGAGTGGCCAGATTATTATGATCTCTGAACCTCTGAATGCATAATAATCTGGCCACTCAGTGTGTAGATATATATTAGAGGCCTGGTGCATGAATTCGTGCATGGATGGGGTCCAGCCAGCCTGACCAGGGGGGAGGGGACATGGGCAGTTGACGGCCTGCCTGCTGGTTGAACTCCTGGTCGAGGGGACAATTTGCATATTAGCCTTTTATTATATAGGATATACACGGAGTGGCCAGATTATTATGCCTTCAGAGGTCATCCTCATCTGGCCACTCCGTGTGTGTATAGTTTGTTTTTGTTTTCTCAGCAGACACATAGATGTTTCAGAGAGAAGGAAACTGAGGCACAGGGACCCGAGTTAGCAGAGAATCTCTGCAGGTGCGTGTCAGGCCAGGACTCCTGGTCCCCCTCAGAGAGCACGTCATCACAGGCTCCAGGAAGAGAACACGTGGTCCCCGCAGCAGGTACACGGTCGCTTCCAGTCACCCCGGCCTGACGCTGAGCTGCAGCCCCTCCCTGGCCTCTGAATCATGCAGATCGGGTCCCTGCTGGGGGGCTGCCTCCTGGCCCATTGATTTGCTTTCACGGGGCTCTTCCTGGTAGAGCGCTGTCGATAGCGTGCGGTGGATGCCACTTACCATGCATCACCCAAGCGCTTCCCTCTGGGGAGTGACTGAAAACGGGGGAATCGCGCTGGCTTCAAATAGGACGCCCCAGTGTCGGTGTGTTGGTGGCTGGAGGGAGGAGGTTACCATGGAGATCAAGGCTTTGCAACCCATCTTGTAGGAGCTCGGTGAAAGGGGCCCCGGGGCATCGCCGACCATCACGGAGCCCGCAGCCTGACAACGGATCCTCCTGCGGGGCCAGCCCGGGCCCCGAGGTCTCCAGCTTCATCCCAGCTCCCGAGGAAAGTGCAGCCTGGATGCGAATTACGGGCGGTTCAACCCGCATCTGGTACCAAGTGCAAGTCAATGTTACCGGCAACATCCCTTGAGTCCGTTATCCAAGACAATAACCACAGCAGCAGCCACTCACTGCTCACGTCCCCCTACAAGACGGGGGCTCTGCACCTGCATTTATGATCTGAAGCCCCAAGCTCCAGGTTGCGGGATGTGTCTGTCTCTCATGATGAGACAAGACGCCTGGGCGTAGAGGCAGGCAGCCATGTGCGCATGATCACGCAACACCAGGAGGAAGACCACCCGCCCCGTGGAGGCACACGTCCTCGTGTCCTTCCAACATGCATGTGCGTCCCGTGTGGAGACATCGATGGACCGGAAGGTGGTTTCTCAGTCCCATTCCACTGCTGGGCCTTTGGCTACTGCCAGGTCTCCCTCATTCAGAGACAATCAGTAAAAGATGGATTTGTCAGGTCTCATGGAAGCTTCCGTATTCAAGACCGCCTTCTCCATTGGACAAAAAAAAAGATTTTTTAAAAAATATATATATTTTATTGGTTTTAACAGAGAGGAAGGGAGAGGGAAGAGAGAGTTAGAAACATCAATGAGACATAGACCAGTCGCCTCCTGCATGCCCCCTTACTAGGGCTGTGCCCGAAACCAACATACGTGCCCTTGACAGAACTGAACCTGGGGCCCTTGAGTCCACAGGCCGACGCTCTATCCACTGAGCTACACTGGGTCGGCAAGAAGAAAAGAAATTCTTTTAAAAAAAATATATTTATTGATTTTTTACAGAGAGGAAGGGAGAGGGATAGAAAGTCAGAAACATCGATGAGAGAGAGACATTGATCAGCCGCCTCCCGCACGCCCCACACTGGAGATGTGCCCGCAACCAAGGTACATGCCCCCGACCGGAATCGAACCTGGGACCCTTCAGTCCGCAGGCCGACGCTCTATCCACTGAGCCAAACCGGTCTCGGCAGAAAAGAAATTCTTACACAGGCCCTTGTCCCCTGAATGGGAAACCTCTTACTAGGCCTGAGGAATTTCCAGCCATCACCTCCCCTCCTGGGCCACTGATCTGCCTGAACTCACCTCCTCCACCCATATCTCGCTCCCTTCTCCGCCCCTCGGTTCTGGCATCGGGCTGTTTACAGGACACATGTGCATTAAGTGTGGGCCTTGGGCGAGGCCCTGCTGATGGGGCGGGAGATCCGGGAAGCGGGTCCCAGTCTTTGCCCCCTCATTGCTGATCGTCCAGGGCGAGAGGCAGGCAACACGCGAAGACACAGACAGAGCAGCGTGCGGCCACGCAGCATCCGGCCGCGAAGACGGGAGCCCGGCGTGGCTCAAGGGCCCGGGCCTCGTTCACTGCCCACCTGCCTCTCCGGACGCGGAGGAAAGAACCGCTTTTCTCTGAACAGGAGAGCCTCTAACAGGGAGGGGATGCGGCTAAAGGATTGTGGGAAATTCTACTGATGAGTCTATCCGTCAACGTCTGGAAGGAGACGGGCTTCTGCAAAGGAGTGTGAATAGGGTGAAATGACGGGTGCGGGCGCAGGTGGGGGATCAGGGAGGGCGAGGGAGGGAAGCTAGCCCCCCCTCTGGCCCGCAGAGGCTGGGGCGTCACTAGGACCTCGGAGGAGGCCGTGAGATACAGTCACAGCTGCTCCCAGGGAAAGAGGCAGCCTGGCAGGTTTCTAGGTGGCCGCCCCCAGGGTGCCAGGACTTTGCTGTTTCCCATCGGGAGTCCTGCATCCTGATGGGGGGTACCTTACCCCCACTCCTCTGCCCTGAGCAACTTCCTGTCCCGAGCCAACAGGATGCTGAGCAGGCTGCGCTGTGATGTCACGTACCAGAGCAGTCAGCGCTGAGTCGCCCTGAGGGATGGAGCGATGGGGGTACCTCACCCCCACTCCTCTGCCCTGTCCTCAGTCTGTGCCTGACACCGCCTGGCTGAACCTAATGGGAGCCCACATGCAGGTGTCGCTGTGGTTCCGTCGGTGAAGACCGGCAGAGGGGCTCAGAGCAGGGCAGGGAGGGCCCAACAGGACCTGGGAGGTCACTGGAGGGCGCTCAGGGGTGGGCAGGAGGCGTGATGGGCCACGGGGTCAGTTGTTGCCCGGGGAAGATGGGGAGAAGCTGGAAGAAGACCCACTCCTCAGCACGGCACGGCCCCTGCACGGCCCTGGGCTGACCTTCCAAGTCATCTGGTCTGTTCCCAGACTCATTCCCGCGGCACCCACATGGCACCCCCCCTCTCCTCCCCGCCATCAGCCTGGGCATGAAATCAATAAAAAATATTTTTTTAAATGCTCATGTATCTACCTCTACAGGAAATGGGTTCTGCCCAGAGAAACAGAAGGTTCTGGAGCCTAATTGTCTTCAAATTAAAACCCGGTGTGGCATTCAAGGTCAAACACGGGCTGTTGCCTGGAGTGGCACCTTTGGGGAAGGGTCCCCTGGCTCTCCCTTGGGAAAGAAAGGAGATGTGCACTGCACTCAGCTAATATGTCCGCTGATAGATTAAGGGCAAGGAAACTAAGGTGTCCATGTTGCTACCAAGTAAGTACAGTGGTATCTCAAGAGACGAGTGCCCTAACATATGAGATTTTTGAGATATGAGCCGTTGAGCGAGCGATTTTTGCTTTGAAATACGAGCAACATTTGCGATAGGAGTAATGGCACGGATTAGCCGGCTGCACACGACCCACCAGTTTACCTCTACTCGAGCGTCTCATAGTTTCCCACGCCTCGAGGTTACGGAACGAATTAAACTCGTATCTTGAGGTACCACTGTACACGGTTTTGACACATTACCTTCAGCCAAATGCCTCGCCTCTGTTTTAAATACCGTGAGAGGACATGTGATTTAGTTGCGTGTTTATCTTGCAGGGACCCATCAGACATGCCAGATGACCCAGGTGGTGCATGAGGGTAAGAACCAGAACGGAGTGTGGAGTCGGGGCCAGGGATTCGAGTTCTGCGTCACGGCCCCTGGGCCGGGCCTGGGTGTGCAGAGCCTCTTCCCACATCTGGGAAGGGAGCTAGCAGTGAACATCCTGCTTCTTGGGCTGTTTCAAGAAGCACATTTTGGAGACCCTTCCGGGTTACATCAGCCTCACATTTCTAATCAGCAACTTATTGACTTTCTACATCTTCCAGCAAAAAACAAAGATGGCGGTGCCACTCTAAGTCACAGGGTTAGGATGAAAGGGATTGTCACAAGCGGTGCAAATGCTGAACTACTACTACTACTACACACACACACACACACACACACACACACACACCTCCACCCAACACCAAACATGGAGCCTCCCACACAGAAGGTGCCCAGTACAAGTTCAGCCACCAAGACGCCCGAGTCCCAGTCAGCCCATCACGAGGCCAGGATGCATATATGGACAAGTTATTCAAATCCTTTGCATCCTGTCTACAAAATGGGTAAAACGGCATCTTCTTCATGAGTTCTGTGTGGGAATTAAATCAGCAAAACACATGCACAGTATTTAGTATCATGTCTGCCATATGTCAAGCTCTTCACAGACTTCTATCATTACTATTACTTGCGGGAAATGAGCAAAGGACTGACTGAACGGGGCGATGATTTACTGGATGCTGCCATGTTTAGTGAGCGGAGAGGAACCGGCCCCGAGAACATGGGGCTGGAGCTCGCACCCCAGGCCCCGGCCTTGGGCTGGGCAGGGCTCCGGGCATGATTCCCATTGGCTGTTTGTCTTGGCAGCCGAGGGTTCTCTCTCTCTGCCCAGATGGTGAAAAAACTAATTTTTCAGGTTTATGTTTCTTATTTAGCATCACATGCATCTCTGTCTCCTTGCACTATCAAGGGTTACCTTGAGGAGGATGTGCGTGTTCCTGGATCTCCGTCACAACCGCTGCTTCCCTCGCCACTGACAGTTACTCTCGTTCGTTAAGTAGACACCACTCCCTAGACGGCGAAGAACAGCGCCGTTCCCTAGGCTTAGTGTTACCTTTTCGTCAGGAGCTTCTCACTCCCCCGTTTGCAGCCCCTCATTCTTCACTGGCTCTCCACACCATAGCCAGCCTCAGGGGGGCAGGGGGAGAGAAACAAAAGTGGGACCAGGCTCACGATCATGGTTGGAAGATACTCGGACTCTGAGAACCCCCTGGGGAAGTTCTTGCTGAAACAAGAAGAGGCCTCAAGAGGAGGTGTCATGCCCGAGCATCACAGGCGGAGGACCCACGTGGATTAGGACTCTGTTTTGTGAAGTGACACACCCCGATACGAAGAGTCAGCAGACAGGCAGCAGGTGGGCAAGCGGTACTTGTTCACTGACTGAAGACAGGGCCCCCACGATCCACAGCAGCTTTGGGGGTATGGTGTTTGTGGACGGCCAGCTCCTCTCTCCACTGCCTGGGGCGGGGCGCCAGCTACGCTCTAGAAGTAGAGGGAGATCGGCAGTCTCCACTGCTCCCAACAGTCTTGACATCAGGCTCCCTATGCCTCAGCGTTTTCCAGAAAAAGCCATATCATCGCATCAAATGGAATCATCATCCTGATGATCTTCCGAAGAGAAGACGTGGCAGTCCATTCCCATCACACCACACAGCCAGCACGTTCACAAATTCCCTTTAGGCACTTTAGGTTCTTCCTGAAATTCCTCTTGGTCTTGCCAACAGCTTCTCTTTTTGTCCAATCCTCTGAGATCCACAAGTTTCCACTGGGGCCTCTCACACAAGTAAGGTTTATTATACCGAGGAGTTTAATAGCATCTCAGCAGCTCCAGGCATGCATGCACACCACCAATAAAAACCAACCAAAGCAAAACAAAACAACGGAAAACCTCCAGGTTTCTGGGCTTTTATACAATAAGTAATGATATATCTCTAGCTGTACCCACTGAGATGCTCAACGGGAGTGCGTCTGTATGTAGATGCGTTTCCTATCCAATCTTCCGAGTCCTCCCATGGAGTAAGAAAACCTTTCCTCCAACCCGGGGTCTGGGTTAACTGGCCATTCAGCCTGCTATTTTAGAGAGAACCCTGGGGTCACACGGCCTGCACTCCACCCCGGAGCCCCTTGGGTCAGCTACGTAATTATTCTCAGTCGCAGCGGACTCTGCTAGGGAAGACAGCACTCTCTCCACTCCGGAGGCTGGCCCGTGGCTCCAGAGGCCTAATCTCTGCAGAGCGTGCGTCCCCGTGCCTGGTGCCCGGTGCGCTTAGTAACTGTCATCTCTGATCACAAGCTGTGTGCTTGGTGACAATCGCCTCACCTCTCTGTGCCTCAGTATCCGTCACCACACTGGCTATCATGATGCGCAGAGATGTTGCAATGATCCATCAAACAGATCGGCGGTGGGCGATGCCCAGGACGGGGCAGGGAGGTGTTTAAAGGGGTAAAGATGCTGGGGGAGGACCAGGAGGAGGGCTAAAGCAGGCTCATCCAGCGGAGGGGGATTCTGGGGGGCTCTTTATGAAATGTCACGTCAGTAAAATAGGTTAATTTTACCATCCACTGTCTGATCCTTCCGCAGCGGAAATAAGGGCACGGAGGGGAAACTGTGCCTGATGCTGGCATCTAACTCACAGCGGCCTGGTCCCAAGGTCATCGGAGACGAGCTGTCATCAGGAGTCCTTTCTACAAACGGGGTGCTGTTGTGTGAGGCGCTTCCGCTTGTCCTGAGCCTTCTATATCCTTTCCCTCTGGCAGGTCTCTCCCTGGCCACAGGGCAGGAAATAGACGCCAGGCGATTGGCCGCATCCAAACAGAGCATCCAGGCGCTACTGGAGCGGAGGTTTACAACAGATTCTGCTCCGGGCAGGGCACTGTTTCCTTTCTCCTGCCTCAGGCCCCTTCTCTTCCAGGCAAAGTTTGGGTTCAGGAAACAAATGGGCAAGACTCTGACCCTGAGACCCACTGTGTTGGTGCTGGTGGACAGGGCCTGGGGGCGGGGCTACTGGTCTGTATCCGCGCCCAGGTCTCTGAGCCTGGTTTCCCAGCTGCCCTGGGCTTAAGGGGCAGCAGTGGGAGGAGGGGTGGCAGGAAGTGGCTCTGAGCCGCTCTGCACTGCCAGCCGAAGTGATCCACCCACAGGGGTACAGGGAGCCATTGCCCGCCCTGATTCGCTCATTAGACTCTCTGGCTGCTCCAGTGGTTGTTTGTCCCCGAGGCCCCGGTGTGAGGGCAGCTGCTTCTGTGATTGGAGCACGGCCACTGCTCCTGGACCCGTTACCGCCGCCTCCTAACGCTCTGATAACGGCTGTGGCTCATGCAAGCCACGTGACAGGCAGGCAGTCAATTATGCAAACTCCCCATGATGCCCTTGTTTGAGACCATGTTTGGTTTGGTTTGGTTTTGCTGAGCAGAGCCCGCAACAGCAAGACAGATGCTGATCTCACATAGATGTCTTCATCTCTCCCCGGTCTGCATTCCAGCTCCATCGTGGCCATGGATTGCACCCGGGACCCTACTACTGCTCGCAGAGTGTGTCTGAAAGCAGTAAATCCTTCGCCATTGCTACTCCCAGCAGAGAGAGCCTCTGTCCTCCCATGCAGGGGGAGGGGGGGTGAGTCTAAGTGTGTGTGTGTGTGTGTTTGTGGGGGGGGGGGGGGGGTACTGAGGGAGCAAACCAGGGCGGGATACAGGTGTTCTCTGCTACTGATTTAATTTGTGCATAAATGTAGAAACCTGAAAGGACCTTCAGGAGGAAGAGGCAGACGACGTGGTATTGGGACCAGGCAGCTGGAGGGGCCTCAGGCTCCGCGGCCCTGCGATGGGTTTACAGACACAGCGAGCGGCCTGGGGCCGGAGCAGAGGCTGGTCCCACTCCTGCCTCCATCTCTGCGTCCGTCAGTCCGTCCGTCCGTCCCTCCCGCACTTCGCCTCTGACTGCGGGCCCTGACTTGCACAATGTTCTGGGCCGGGCTCATGGCCCAGAGGAGGAAGAGCAGCCCGGCAGCTGTGTCCCCCGGGCTGTGTCCCTGGCTCAGTGGCACCCCCGCTGATCCTCTCCCTGAAGCCCAGCGTGCTGTCTTTCCTGAGGGCACGCTGGCACGCTCACCACGACGCTGCCCTCTGAGCGGTCACTCCCGCTGCTGTGTGCTTTATGAGGCCAAGGCGGGGCTCAATGAACCACCTGCTTTCCCGGGTCATGCCGAGGTGGCACCTGGGGGATGAGTGCCCTCAGGCCCTGGACCAGCTTCCTGGGAATAACGGGGGGCCATTCTCAAAGTAAACACCCAGGGGCTTACATTCAAAGCTGAGCTCCCCCACAGGGTCCTCTTCACGGCTCCACAGTCAGCTTCAAAACCGCCCGGCACCCACCTCCTTTTCTTTTACACGCCAGTCAGACTTTCTCTCCTCCTTCCACGTGTGAAAGCAACGTGAGCTTCAGAAAAAGTTGACAAAGCCGGATCCTGAGAACAGAACGAGCCCCTTGTCCCGAAGACATCGCTGGAATGAGACGCACGGGACGATTACAGAGCGACGAGAGACTCTGCCGGGCGACGCAGGAACCGGCTCCAGTTGGCGGCGGGATCGGGGTGGGGGCAGCGGGTGCCGCAGGCAGGGCCCCGGACAGAACAGGTCACGTGGGTTCCGCGAATAGATTTTGTCAGAGGGCGATTTGCCCGAGACGAAATTAACGTCCACCGGTTCCCATACGGGTTTGGCTCTGTGTATACACAGACACAGGGGTGGTGGACGGGAAGGGCAAGGCGAAGGAACTGGTCTGGGGTTCGAGGCACTAGTGCCTGGGTGGCAGGGAGGGAAGATGCCGGGAAACAAGGAGACAGACAGTTCCCTGGAATCACTTTCCTCCCCCTGCCTGTCATCGGAGGCTGCCCATCTCCCTTCATTAAAATGTCCTTCTTCCTGCACTTTCCAGGCAGGGAGCCCCAATTCTGGTTCCTCTTTCTTAGATATGCAAATGGAACAGCTCACAGGAAGGTGTGTGGCCTGGATGCCTCAGAACAAAGACCCAGCTCTCACAGCCACAGCACCTGGGGAAGGTGTGGGTACCAGCCCCCCGCCCCTTCTCTCTCCCAAAGCTTCGGGAACAGGATGTCTATTTCAGGCTGTGAAATCGGTGTCTTCACCCAGACGCCGCCTGTGGAGGGGGGAGGCGGCCGGGGCAGATAAACAAGGAGCGGGGAGCGGGGAGCTGCTGTCTGGGGAAACGTCTGGTGACAGCCGAGGGGGAGGAGGACATGACACAGAGAGAGCGAGGGGCGCAGGGAGGCGTCGGCGGTGGAGGCAGAGGAGGGAAGGTGCCAACGACCTGGCTTGTCTCCAGAGCGGGACAAACAGGCCATGGAGTGTCCAGTCTCCCAGATGCCAGCGCTGGGGAGCGGGGGGAGGGGAAGGTCAGAGGTGAGGACACAGGTTGGGTAGGGATGCCCGACTCCAGGTTGGAGTGGGCAGCTGGGCTGTTTGGTGGGGCGGCGATGACGGGAAGAGAAAATATTTACAGTGGCACCTCGAGATATGAGTGCCCTAACAGACGAGATTTTTGAGATACGAGCCATCGAGGGAGCGTTTTTTTGCTTTGAAATACGAGCAACAGTTGAGATAGGAGTCATCGCGCGGATCGGCCGGCTGCACACGACCCACCCGTTTACCGCGACTCAAGGTGATGGAATGAATTAAACGCGTATCTCGAGGTACCACTGTGATTCGTTACCTTCATTTAATTCGCATCATGACATCATAGTCCAGAGGACGCCCTGGGGACCCACCACCCAGGGTCTCGCATCTGAAAGACTCGCTGTGGCCACAAGTTTTCAAAAGGGAAGGAGCCGACTGAGCCACTGTCCCTTCCTTCACCCTCCCAGTGACCGTTCGTGCCAGGGCAGCGAGGGTTACTCTGTGTCTCCCCACCCCGATCCTGATTGCACCGGCTAGCACGTGCCGGTACTGGTCATACATACCGACTTCCACTCGGCATGCCTCTCCGATTCAACACGTGCTCCGGGCCAGTCCAGTGGCTCACTGAAGAGGCGCTAGGGCAGCGGTTCTCAACCTTTCTAAGGCCGCGACCCTTTAAGGCAGCTCCTCATGTTGTGGTGACCCCCAACCATAACATTATTTCTGTTGCTACTTCATCACTGTCATTTTGCAACTGGTATGAATCGGATCTGTGTTTTCCAATGGTCTTAGGCGACCCCTGTGAAAGTGTTGTTCGACCCCCAAAGGGGTCTCAACCCACAGGTTGAGAACCGATGCGCTAAAGTGAGTCAATCACCTCCGACGTGACACGGTGATATCACACTGTACTTCGGGCATCCTTCCCGGCTCCTGAGCGGCGGTACCGGAAGCTGCTGCCTTTTGTTACCCGCAGAGCAAGCCTCTCTGGACCAGCCCCTCTGATCAGAGGTGACCGGGGGTGGAATTCCCCGCCCCGCCCCCATCCAAAGACAGGAGAGGGGCTGGGGTTCAGGGGGGAGTGAATCAGGCCCGGGTGACCAAGACTCCATTCAAGCATTAACTAGGGGACTGGGGGGTTTCCCCACTCGGGAGCACTCAGAGGTGCCAGGAGAGTGGCTGCCTAGACATGAGAGGGACCCTCGGGCCCTTCCCACGTCCTCCTTCTCCAGAAGGTTCTTCCACTCTTCCCTCATGGTTTCCTGAATGATTTGTCATGTCAGGAGCGAGGGACAGTGGGCTCTGGGGACAGAAATGGGCTGCAGCCTGGCTCTGCGGGTCACCAGCTATGATACGGGGAGCACGCTCCTCCTCACCGTGCCTCAATGTTCCCATCTGTGTGATGGGGTGAGGATAGTCTTCCTAACAGACAGAGTGCTGTAAGACGGACGGAGTTCAGGGGGGAAAGTGCTTGGAACAGTGGCGAGCGCGAAGCAAGCCCTCGGACTCACCTGAGGCTCTTATTCCTCAGTGACAGCCAGTCCAAACCGTCACACGCTCAGCCACATGCCTCACTGCGCGCCCTTGTCATGTCGTGCCGACTGTCTGCACAGCCTCTGGTCTGGAGCAGGCGGGGAAGGCGGCTTCTGCTTGGGTCTCGCCATCCCTACGCCGCTGCTGAAAAGCACCCGTGGAAACACACAATGACCGGGCACTTGGTTTGGGCTCCATGAGCAAACCACCAGCGCAAACGCCCCAAACCGCTTTCGGGAAGAAAGGGTAAGAGCATCACTAATGGCTCTAGCCTTCCCCAGAACCACACATGGCTCCAACACGGATCACCACCAACAGTAAATGAGAAGGTGGATTTAATTGGAACGGGAGGAGCGGGAGAATAGAAGAAAACTTCCTGGGACATACAGGATTTCTTTTGTTCGGTTTTGTGTTCTTCGCTTTTTTTTTTTTTCCTAATGATATTTAAAGGCAAGTGGTGCGTAAGGAGAGTATTGATCTTAACCACCGAAGACTCCATGGTAACCGCTGAGAGGACTCACCTTCGGGGGCACGATCAGCCTCTTCTCCCATCACCTTTCACCCCTTCCCCGGCCTCCTCTGGAGTCCCCCCTGGGCCCCAGCCCGGGATGGGATACAGGACCCCCTTCCTTGCTTCTGCAGCAGCCCTTGTACTCCCCCAGAGCACGAGTCAGACAACCCCTTTCTAAACCATCTTTCCAACCAGCTCGTCCATGCTCTGCCTGGGTGACGAGGTGGGGGAAATTACCCCTTGGGGCCAAAAGGACCTCAGATATTGCAGTGGCTCGTGGCCCCCCAAGAGCCCACAGCCGTAAGCATGGTGGGCAGCTGGGACCCACGCAGAAAAAGGCGCCTCAGGAACGTGACTCTCAAATTCTTTCACGACAGGAAGGTCTAGTCCTCTTCCTGGCACAGGGCGCACGCGTGGGGTACAATTAGTTTGAATGTGTGAGCGAGTGAATGGGTTGAACCCAGGATGGAGGTGTTTGGGCAAAGGAGATCTTAGAAGAATGATGACTGCGGGAGATGCAGATGGGACCGTGTCCTAGCAACCGCCGTATGACCCCGGAGAACTCTGAGTGTTCCAGACGGGGCGCAGGCTGTGGATGCGAGTGTGGCAAGAGTGACGGCGAGGCCAGGGGAGGGGGAGGGACCAGGCAGCGTGGATACGGGGTGGGGTGATGTTCTCATGTTGGTGCCTTGACAAGAGAAAGCAGCTGAATTGTCATTTAGTTCCTATAATCTCTCTCCCCCTGGACCTTTACACTGGTGGTCGCCCCGCCGACAGCCTTGAGGTGGCGGCAGAAGGATGCGGGACCCTGGAGGTCGAGAGAAACTCGGACGTGTGAGAAATCAGTGTCTGTTGCCATCGTTTGGGAGGGCAGTTCATCTTTTGTAATTAAAAGCAGGCGTGAGCTTGGAAGCGCTAGTGTTCTCGCCTGGGGGTGGAATTAAACTTTAACCCCCCATCAAGTCCCTTTCTGGAATGGTTGCAAATTGCCCAGTGAGAACAGCACTGGGGGGAATGCCTTTGCAGAAGGGGGGCGGGGAGGGGATGCGATGGCCACAGGGCTGGGGGAGGATGGGGACTACAATGTCCTTCCGGCGCGGCGGAGGCGGGGCCAGCCTTAGTGAGATGCTCTGTGAATGGGACTCGGTGGAAGTGACTGCCACACTGTGCGCATGACGATGACGATGACGATGACAGGTGCTGGGCGGATTCTTCCTCTCCCCGCAGCTAATTCACATTCCCCCGCCCCGAGGCAGGCTCCACTGCCACCTGTGCAGCCAAAGTAGGGCTGTGACCCTTCTCGGTGCCTCGTAGGCGCCGGGCTTACCCCGCCGAGAACGGGCACAGAAGAGGCCGCCACTGAAAACGGGCTGAGGGTGCCCCCCCTCATCTTCCTCTGGGTCCTGGCCTGCCCACTCTGACAGCCGCACTTCCCGAACTTGTGTCTCGGCGTGGTCGCTCCGGCTCCCTCTGCCCCACTTCTCAGCCGCCAGCACCGGCCTGAGCTCTTTTTTTTTTAAAATATATTTTATTGATTTTTACAGAGAGGAAGGGAGAGGGATAGAGAGGTAGAAACATCGATGAGAGAGAGACATCATCGATCAGCTGCCTCTTGCACGCCCCCTACTGGGGATGTGCCTGCAACCAAGCTACACGCCCTTGACCGGAATCGAACCTGGGACCTTTCAGTCCGCAGGCCGACGCTCTATCCACTGAGCCACACCGGTTTCGGCCGGGCTGGGCTTTTGCTCTCCTCCTGTGCTGACCGGGGCTGGCGCCTGGCTGGGCTCCCGCCGATGATCTGGAGGAGCTGCCTGCCCGTGCGGCTCTCTCCCGCTCAGGGTCAGACGTGACAAGGAGGCAGAGACACCGTCCCCGGTGCTCGGGGAATGCCCTCGGGGTGACAGACAGGGGTGTGAAAGGCTCTAAACGCAGACTCACTTCCTTTCCGCATGCCGCAGCCCGGCCCACGCGGCTGGTGACATGTGTCCTCGCGGCGCCTTCTGCCTGGGACACGCTTCTCCACTTCTCTGCCTTCTCCGGGCGCCACTCGCTCGAGGTTGTAGGTGCCGGTGCCCCGAGCAGCCCCAGGGGCTCCCCTCCGGCCAGCTCTGTGCCGGGGAAAGCCGTAGGCAGAGCGCAGGTGTGCCAGGCTACAAAACACGGAACGGTTTTATCTGGTTCGTCTGAACAGCCTTACTCTGGTGCTGGGTGCACAGAACGCGCATCTTCTGAATAAAAGAAGAACCAACGGACGGACTGAACGCATCCCCGAGCGAACTGAAAGGCTGGCCTCTGAACGCGGCTCTCCCTGACCCTGAGCTTCTGCACTTGGAAATGGGATATTCTCTCCTGAACCAACGGAACGGAAAAAGTGCGCCCGTTTACCACCCCGAGGGTGTCCTTCTATATCAGCCACAATGGGCCAGGTGCCCTCCCGGGTTAAAATGGTGCTGAAAGCAGTGCGAGGTGCTGTTCTGAGGTTTGGCCACAGAAATGCGCCGCCGTGGCCGCGTCTGCAGGGCGCACCCGCCGAGCGGTGAGGCCTGGCATGAACACGAAACAAGGCGCTGCCCAGAGAGCACGCACCGGACTCACCAGGAAACTCGGCCTCCGAGACACAGCCGCCTGGCACGGTCCCGACAAGAGAAGGCCAGACCTCTCCCTGGCCCACTGGTCGAAGACACACGAAGGATAAAGGAAAAGGGGGAGGGAGGGGCACCTCCGATTCTGGGGGAGAGAATGAGCGGCGGGGTCCGGTGCCCAGTAGGCCGCTGCTCCCGTTCACTGTGAGGAATAACAGGGTGCCAGGCAGGCCGCTGCTGGTCCATGAACAGACTGCCACGTCACAGGGCGCAGCGAGGCTGGTCTCTCCGAGCACCCGCTGGGCATGCCATGCGCACCGGATGGGTGAGAGGGAAGGCCCAGGCAGGCGAACTCACACGCTTAGGATCCCACAGGCGCGGGGAGGATCACGGCCACCGGAGGGTGCCACTCTGCCAGCCAGGTGGCTTCTCGTGGGCATTCCTGCCAGGCGAACGGCAGAGTTTTGGCCTGAGACCGGGTACTTATCATTCAGGCAGGATCTGGCCATAGTTGGCCGGTTTCCTCGGTGGGAGGGAACCGTGGGGTGTGTGCTCTGGGCGCGGCTCTCTGGGCCAGCCCCAGCAGCAATGCTGCTGCTCACGCCCCCCTCCCCTGGCACAGGGCGGGCCTGAGCACGCGGGTGTCAATCAAACCGATCGCTCAGCCGGTGATGGTGCGAAGTGTTTTAGTCCTAATGAGACCACACAGCTGGCTCCTCTCAGAGTTCCTCATGCAAGGACTCATGAAATGGGGGCTCGATTCATTTTTATGATCTAGAAAAGCATATCGGGAGTTTAAGGGATTTGGCTGGAAACCAATCTACTAGGTGGTGACCTTGACCGAGTCCTTCCCTTGTAAATCCACTCATCACCCCTCTCCCCTCTCTTAAAGGCCTTACAAAGTAGAGGAATAACGCTAGGCATACTGGGAAAAAGGAATGCGTTTAAATCCATAGCAGATTGTAAAACGCCAAACAGAAAGCTTACATTAATTGCTAGTTATCATAAAAAGGAGAAGAGAAATGATCACTTATGAGGGTGATAAGCCCCCCACTCCTCCCCCTCAGGCCGAGAAGCATGAATGACAGAGAATCAGATTTTGCCTCTTGGAGGAGAACCTATGTTCCATGCACAGTTGATGAGGGCAAAGGTCTCCCTTACAGAAGCACAGACAATGAGCGCAGAAGAATGATATCATCATCATATGACAATTTTACAGCATCTGGTGCAGGAGTTCAGGCAAAGACAATCAGCAGATGATTAAGATCGTTACGTGGGAGGCAGTTGGGGAAAGGATGTGCACCGAGGGCGAGCACGCCTCTGGGTCGCTCACTCATAACACAAAGGCACTCGTGTCTTCACCGGATGCCTGCTTGGTCAGCACCCGGCAAAGCCGTCCGCCCTGGTCCCTGTGGTTAGGACCACTGGTATCCTGCTCCTCCTGGGTGATTTGCGATGAAATAAATACTATCACCTGGAAGGATCTCTCCCCCAATTTTATCCTAATTTTAATCAGATTATCCGTAACTACTTGTGTACGGAAATGAAGAGGATAGAGAACCGAGTGAAGTAGCACCATGGATAAGCCGTCAGATAAAACACAGCCAGAAGGACAGTCCACAAAGCAACGTACTGATCACTCAACAGAGATCAAAGCTGTAAACCAATGGAAGACCTTTCACAGTGTAAATGTAGAATGTTGCCTTATAAGAACTTCTTTTTCCACTTGTCATTGGTGAAAACATACACTTACATCAAGTGTTAGCATAGCTGAACATGGTTTGGGCATGCTTTAGTGATTACACAAATATGTAAGGAAGGTTTCGTTTTTAATAGATGGGATTCGTGAGGAAATAGGGCTGGAGTACCCTATCTCCCCTCCACTGCTGGGCCCTTTAATGGAAACTGTATTCCCTGATTTTTCCCAGAGAGCTCTCTGTCAAGACTTCCTTCTATTCTGGGTTTGAGATAGAGCCTTCCAGACCTTTAATTATACATTCGGTAAAAACTTTGAAGTATCTCTCTATATAAAAGCCTAAGTGACTGGCCGACCGGCCGGATGCACACTGATCACCAGGGGGCAGACGCTCAACACAGGAGCTGCCGAGCGACAGCAACTTTGCAGAGTGCCCTCTCACCCTCAGGGGATGTCAGACTGCGGTTCTGGTCCTATCCCTTCAGGCCAGGCCGAGGGACCCCACCTGCCAGAGGGACCCCACTCACTCCACAGACACCCTTCAACCCTAGCACCATCCCAGGTGCAGCTGGCTGGGGAGGGACCTCAGCAGGTTGGCTCCAGGGCGTGTCCCGCCCATCTCGCCCAGTCCCACTCTGCCAGCCACCTTCTAACTAATTTGCTTTCAATGCGCACACATCCGTGCCGCGGGGCCTCCAGTTCATCCTATAGATGTGTGTTGTGTGTCTCTCTCTCACTCTCTGTCATATTGTAAGCGTTGTTCCACTTGTATGAATCATCCAACCACACCTCTAGGAGGCTGTTGTGCACCGGTACCTACACCTGTCTCACTGCAGCATGAAGGATGCAGAGCCATACTGACTCAGCCATGCCTCTGTCGTAAGACATCCAGATGAGCCCGTAATGCTCAGTGTTATAAACAGCGCTTTAATGAGCAGACTTGTAGGTCTCATTTTTTTCCCCTAGGGAGGCCACTGGAGATGAATATTTTAGCACACACAGTCTGTGAATTTCATACTGTAATGTAATTTTCAAAACGACTTCCAATGTGACTGTATCAATCCCCATGTCACTGGTCGCTAGATCCCGTGTGGGGGGACAAACAAAGAAACGACCCGGCGCCTCACATTTCCTCTCCTCACCCCCACGCGTGTTTACCGCTATATGACCGGGGACTCCTACTGAATATAGTTTCATGCTTTTTTTTTTTTTCATTGAGAACTAGGAGACCATGTAGTTTCAGGCCATTCACTTTTTTTTTTTTTCTTCTCATGGGTTCAACAAACCCACAAAATAAATTAGTTACAGCCCTTGATCCATGACTCTCGCTTCATGGGTCCACTCGCGACCTTGTTTTCTCTATTCCCTGTTAATAATAAGCACCTCGAAGAGTGTTATACCCAACTCAGTGCCCCACATCAAGGTAAAGCCCCTGTGAAGTCCTCCTCTATCCTCTGTGCCCGCCGCCCTCCCCGTGTTCACTGTCCCCTTGCTTTGCTCTGCAAGGACGTTTTTTGATCTCTCCATGGATTCAGCAAAGTAGCTCTGGTTGTTTTTATAACATTTAAAAATATGTTATGCTGCCTGTCATCTCTTGGGACCTACTTTTTTTACTGAAAATTATGCAGCCACGTTTCATCTGTACTGTTGAATGTAGCTGCGGCTCGTCCATTTAACACAATATCGAGTGCACATTACGTCGTTTATCCGTTCTTCTTTCGATGGGAATTTAAGGCACCTCCAGGGCTTTTGTATCTTCGGAGACATGCTATTGAGGCGCAACCTCTCTAACCTCCAGGATGTTCACTTCTCAACTGTTGCTCTTTGAATGGCTGAGGAATGATGTCTCGGGATCTTCATCGGTTTCGCTGGACACTGATGGAGAGGAAGCTGTCCTCGCGTGTTTACAGGTGCCTGCTGCACATTAACCGCATAGTGACTATTTTTCCAGCCTCAGTACCACGGGCCGCAGTCAAACCTAAATCATTCCGATCTCGGACCCGCGCCTTTCCCTGCAGTACGCTGTGGCGATTGCAGCTCTGGCCACCGGCGCCGTTAGCACTGACGCAGCTGTCAGCCTGCGAGCTCTCTGAACCTCTTTCGGCGTTTTTAATGTCGACGTTTGGAGCTCAGGTCACTGACAGGAGGTCCGCCCCACAGCAATGAGACATGTATAAACAGTCCACCCAGCTAGATCTTTGAAAAGGGAAAGAGAATGTGAATAATTTTACAGGAAAAAGTGGGGGGGGGTATCAAACTTGCTTCTGCAGCATCATAACCTTGCCGGGGTGTAAGAAGCTAGAAATGTGTGTGGCCTCTCCCAGCTCCCTGCTCTGTTCCTTGAAGGTCAACACCAGAAATGTGGGGCTGCACTGTGCAGTGCCTTTCTCGGGGTCACACTTTGCCGGTGGGAGCGCTGTGACCACAACGCGGTGTGCGATGCATCGGTTACCCATCGCGGTGTGACAGCCCCCACATTTCAGGGGCTTTAAAGCACACTCATTTTACTCACTTACTGGTAGCCCTGCGCACAAATCCGGGCAAGAGCAGCTTTCTGGGGGGCCTGGCCACTTCAGGTCTGCTGCCCAGAGGCTTGCAGCCCAGAGGCCCATCAGGGTCAGGCGCAGAATGCTTGCCTTGTCACCGTGGCAACAAAGCAAGCACTCTACCAGGCCACTTACACTGCAGGTTCCCAGCAGTTACCCCCCCGCCCCCAGGACTGGCGGACTCCGGTGAGGCTGAGAGGATTGGGCGCCACCATCTTTGTGATGGAGTCATGGTTAATTTACATATTAGCATTTTATCAGATACTGGAGGCCCAGTGCATGAAATTCGTGCTTGGGGGGGGGTGTCCCTCAGCCCAGCCTGCACCCTCTCCAATCTGGGACCCCTACCAGGATCGGGCCTAAATGGGCAGTCGGACATCCCTCTCACAATATAGGACTGCTGGCTCCCAACTGTTCGCCTGTCTGCCTGCCTGATTGCTCCTCACCACTTCTGCCTGCCAGCCTGATCACCCCCTAACCACTCTCTCTGCCAGCCTGATTGATGCCTAACTACTCCCCTGCCAGCTTGATTGGCCCCAACTGCCCTCCCTTGCAAGCCTGGTCCCTCCAAACTGCCCTCTCCTGCTGGCCTGATTGCCCACAACTTCCCTCCCTTGCAGGCCTGGTCCCTGCCAACTGCCTTCCACTGCTGGCTATCTTGTGGCTGCCATCTTTGACCACATGGGGGAAGCCATCTTGTGTGTTAGAGCGAAGGCCGATTTGCACATTGCTCTTTTATTAGATAGGATGGTAATACTGAAGGTTGTCAACCCAGACTGGGCTGAGCCGGGTCTCTCTCCTGCTGGGCTCATTTGTCTGGGGCAGCTCAGGGGGAGGCCGATCCAGGGCTCGTAGGCGGGGATGACTTGTCTCTGTTCTGTGGCCCTGTCTTTCGTTAGTCCAGCCTGCACTTCTCCTCTTGGTGGCAAAAGAGTTCCTCGCAACAGAGAAGACAGGCCCCAGCCCACGAGCGCATCTGAAACCTCCGCTTCCTCACCTGTGAAGGTCCTGCTGGGTGCATCAGGTCACGTGATCAAGGCCAGATTTCAGGGCTGGAGAGAGGGACTTTGACTCTTGGCGAAAGCAGCAGAGAAGTCAAATGGTTCACACAGGGCACTACTTTTCAAAGTGAATGTGCTTTGTTCCTCAGAGCAGTTCAGGCTCACAGAAAACGTGAGCAGAAAGGTCCCATCCACTCGCTCTCCCCCTCGCTGAGCTCCCAGTTCCCTCCCCTCATGTCGCGTGTGTGTGTGTGTGTGTATGTGTGTGTGTGTGTGCGTGTGTGTATGTGTGTGTGTGTGCGTGTGTGTGTGTGTGTGCGCATTCGTTACAGCTGATGCCCCAGCTGCTGGTGCCACGGCGAAGCTCCCTGCTCAGCTGGCACGTGCGCCTCGCTTCCTGCTTTCAGGTCCTGGAACAGACTCCGGGTCCAACTCCTTCCTCCCCCTCTCCCCCCTCAGATAGGAAGGCTCCCCTCCTGCTAATGCCACATCGCCTCAATCTCCCCTCCTCGCCTCCCGCCTGTTTCCTCTCCTGCGCACCCACCCCCTGAACAAAACTCTGTGCGCTGTTTATGGCTAATATCTTACTTCCTTTGGCTGCGCTGTGATTCGTACAGAAGACTTCCCCACGTCCCATGGCATTTTAGAGGCGAAGATAAAAAGCAGGCCCAGGATGAACCCCCAAGCCTCCCCTTCCATGCTGTCTTTCATGTGGAATATGTTACGTGTAACACGGAGTAACATTTCTAAAAAAACAAGTGGCAGCCACAGGAAGAGGAGAACAGATACCGCCTCTGTAAACCGAGGGGTGTCTGCTGTGATAAAATAGAAAACGGCATCCGAAAGGGAAACAAATACCGCCTTGATTCAGAGCTTCAAGGCAACTCAGAGAAAGCACCCAGCAAGGGAACGAGGAAGCCCCCGAGAAGAAACGCCTGCAGATGAACATGTACGCACGGCTCCCAGACCACCTTCCACGCTGCCTCGAATGATGCCTACTCAGATAATGAGCTTCCCTGCAGGCATCATGCAATTTAGCAAGATGTGAAAAAAAAAAAACAAGAAAAGGCCACGCTTCCACAAAAAGATCTCAATTCCAAAAATGTGAGCAAGAGTCCACATGAGAAACTCGACCAGTGTAGTTCGCCCCTTCAAATGCGATGAGCTGAAAGCAAAGGACCTCGTCTAAGGAGACAGCTGAAAGGCGTGCCCCAGGAGATGAAGAAATCTACTCGGTTCCAGGATGACAGGAATCGATATCGTAAAGACCTTGTTCCTCCCCAAATTGATCCACGCCTCCAAAGCAATGCCAGCCCAGTCCCAATGGGGGTGCTCCTGGAGTCTGACGGAGTGTTTTTAAAATTCACACGGAGGAGAAAATGTGTAAGAACAGAGGCAAGCTCAACAAAATATGAGGTAGGTACTAGCATAATTAGAAATGTTAAAAAGTGGGTTTCACTATAGGAAGGTGATATTCATGTAAGCCAGACAAGCTGATGAGAACAGCAGAGAGAACCATAAATAAATCCTTTTGCTTTTGTAGTCGGCTCATCCGTGACATCTGAGAGGGGGACACCTGTCACAGGACCCTAAGAGGTGCAGTTCCTCCTGACCTCTGTGGGAATGGCGCCCCCTGGCGTGGCAGACCGCGCATCAGCCACCAGGCATGCAGGGAGGCCCTTCCTTTCAGATCCGTGGGAGGAATCAGTGAACCAGGGGTCATGTGGGATCGTGTAGTCACCTTTTTGGAGAACACGTGATGTTGACCAACATTTGCTACATTTACCCAGATGGATGGATAATGAAAAGAACACGGGCTTTCTAAAGAACTTCAAAAGTGTTTAAATAACTTAGATGCGAATACACTGATAATGTTCGTGTAAGGGAGCTTTGTTTTAAAAGACACAAAAAGCAAAATCGATACAGGAAAAGATTGAAGAAGTCAACCGACTCAACCTTAATTTTATTTAGAAGACTGCTATTGAAGTTGCCAATCTCGGCGATATTTCTGGAGATTCTCCTCCTATGGACTTCTCAGTTAATGCAGCGGTGGTCAGAGGACGGCGTCCATTAGCTGCCTTTCTGTGCTTTCACTAAGACGTGTTTCATGGCGGAGACGGGGTTTTCTGCTAAATGTCTGCACACTTGAAAGGCGGGTGTTCTATCTGTCACGGTGCGGGGCCCTGCAGGTCCCATCAGATCTGACTGAGTGGTGTGGCGCCTTCTTTCTGCTCATTAGTGCGCTCTGCTGCCTGAGGAGGCCCCGTGCGGCCTGCGTGGCGGACGAATTTACTCTGCACCAAGTTCTGGGTCAAAACCACCACTTTGGACGTACAAGACACCCTCTTTGTTATCGTGGCCTTCCCCTGGAACAGTGGTTCTCAACCTGTGGGTCGCGACCCTTTTGGGGGTTGAACGACCCTTTCACAGGGGTCGCCTAAGACCATCAGAAAATGCAGATATTTACATCACGATGCATAACAGTAGCAAAATGTCATCGTTGGGGGTCACCACCCCATGAGGAACTGTATGCAAGGGTCGCGGCCTTAGGAAGGTTGAGAACCACTGTCCTGGAATAGCATGGCCAAGGAATTCTTTCTGGCCCAGCAGCTCACTGTACAGAAGATGGAGGGAAACAATGACCTTTTGCTCATGTAAGTCACTTTGTCTTTTGGGGTTCCCCATCACCTGAGAGCAGGGAGGCTGAGCGACACATTGAATGGCCTTTCTGGAGGTTCAATCACACTGCCAGCTGTGTGCCAATGGCTTACAGCGTGGTGCAATATTTTCTAAATTATATATATATATATAGTCTTAATCAACTACCATAATACATGGTACTATGTCTATCCTAGCAGAGATCAATAGGTCTAAAATCCAGGAGAGAGAATGGGGGTGACGCCTCTCATTATTAACTCTAATGACCCATGAGCAAAATCTTTCCTTCTTATCCCAATTTTGGGTTCTGCTGGGTTAAAAATCTCTGTACCTAAAAAAGTAATGTTCTCATCAGGGAACACAGCAATGTATATTAAACTGGAAAGTTGGGGTACTATTTGACCACGTTGTGCTCCTCTGGCCAGTGAACCAAACAGGAAAAAGAGCAATTATTTTCCTGGATGGGGTGACTGATCTTAATTATCAAGGAAATATTGAGTTGTTATATATCCGTGGTTTTCAAACTTTTTCACCTCATGGCACACATAAACTAATTTCTAAAATCCTGTGGCACACCAACAAATATAATACATTTTTCACTGATCTGACAAAAAATAGGTATAATGTTGATTGATTTACTACAAAAAAAAAATAATAGTAATTACCTACCCTTTTTGCTCCAAAGTGCAAAAAATCAGGTGCCTATACGTGTATATAAGGATTTCTGGTACCCAAGCATTAACCAATCAGACACAACCTTATTGTGCCATGTGACCAATTAGATGCAAGTCTATGATATGACTGATGGTTCAAGGCAGAGCACACACACTGGACACTCACACTGTTGTGTTGGCTGCTGTCATTTTTTTATTTGACAATCTCAGGGAAAGGGGTCAGGTAGTGCATGCTTTAAAAATTCCTGCAGCACCCAGGTTGGAAATTGGTGCTATACACAATACAGATGAGAAAGAGGATGTCTCAACTCCAGGAAACCTATCTGGGTGCCTCTTAGTACTTCCAAGTCCGTGATAATCACGTTAACATAACCTACACAGTCCAATCCAAGTGCGACCGCCAATGGTCCAGACCCTTCAGGAATGAACATCTGGAACCCCTGGTGAAGGAAGCGGGAACAGCTAAGGTGTTTCTTTAGGGAACAGTAGAGCGGGGAGGGATTTAGAACTACCAGCTGCAGACACATTTCTAGTAACACATGACCAGTTGCAGACATGAGCGCTATCACAGTTATGGGTATTCCTTCTTCATTTAACACGGATACATTTGTGACTATAATAACAAAATTTCCCCTGTCCCACATGTTAATTGTAGAGATGCTCATTGTGGTTAACATTCTATCTTAGTATTGAGTATATGATGACTTTCGGTAGCACTTTTCTTCAAAATAATGCATTAAATCTTCCCACAAATGTTCTTTTGCTGGCACGAAATTCGAAGCTTTTAAGCATAAAATATCTATGACGTTAACACCTTCAGAAAACTTGACATGTGATGTTTTGAAGCTTGCTGTCAATACAATAAAATAGCATACCTATCAAACCGCATATGGATCAACATATGTGTAACTTTATCTATTGAAAAAAAATCCCCATTATTAACCGGTACACCTGGCAGGGCCAGGCTTTTTAACTTGGAGTTTCTGATAGAGGTGACCCTTCATTTTGACCTTCATCTTAGCTTTCGGAGGCCTGTGGCACGTGCACACAGAGGGACGCATGGAGGGGCCCATGGTCTCCTCAGGGTTTCTTCAAAACACGTCCATTGGTTTTTCTGTGAATTAATTTCTTATTTATTGATTCAGTCCACAACTATCATTACTTATGCTGGTGTGTGCTTGCACAACTCTAGGTAAAAACAACAACAACAACAACAAAACACACACACACAAAAGATAACAAATCGAATATGTCTGCAGGAAACTGAAATTCTGGTGAGAAAGTCCCAAACAAATAATCCCGATGGGGAGTGAAATGATCCCGGTAAGCGACAGCGTCTGATTAGTGTCTGTCTTGATGAAGAGCTGGCTCACCCGCGGTGATGCCCTGGAGGTGAAGTCTTAGCAGATTTCTCTGGAAAAGAGTACGATTAGAAGTAGTAGAACCTTTTCCACAGGAGTAGGTCCTGGCCGAAATGTGGTCCCCAACATTCATGGGGTGAAGTCGTAACGCGCAGTGCCTCAGAATGTGACTGTGTTTAGAGATTCAGGGGGATAATTAAGTTGAAAGGCCATCTGTAGGGTGAACGCTCATCAAACATGCCCGGCGTCTTACCAGATGGGGGGGTGTGGAAGGAAGACCGTGGAAAAGGAAGACCACGTGAAGACACAGCAAGAAGACCACGTGGAAGGAAGACCACTGAAGACCCGGTGAGAAGATGGACATTTACCAGCGAAGGAGAGACGACTCAGAAGAAACCCATCCCCCAGACTTCTTCAGACCTCAAACCAGATGTGGTCTGTTACTGAAGACTCTGGGTTTGCAGCATTCTGAAAGTGAAGGAAGGAAAGGAGGAAGGAGGAAGGAAGGAAATTCTAACAAGGAAGACATTTCAAAGCAGATGGTGACTTATTTTATGCTATTCCTTGAAGCTTGCACATAAGACTTTGCAATCTGGAGAGTATTCCAATGACAAGGAAATATAAATTCCAATTCAATTTCTTCCCGAAACCCAATATACACTTGAATGAGCTGACTAAACCTTGAGCTCACTTAAGTGGATTAAGTGAATTATGTGGTTTCCGTCAACAGGAGTTTCATACATTTGTCTCTCGGGGTGTTTGACGCATTGAGCCCTTTTACCGCAGGTCAAAATGGAGACTGCTTGGGGGCTCAATAACGAGCCACCTAATTTAATTTGATTAATACGCTCTGCACCGTGACTTCTTCTGTGTAAAGCGAAGCCGCTTCCGCATGTGGGAAAATGAAGACGCACTCACAGAGCGGGCTTGGAGACAGCCTTCTAACAGGGCTCAGCTCTGTCTTACAGGGAGCGGCGTACACCTCAAAACATGCAATCCACAGGGTGCCATGCTTGGTTCCTTACAGTCAGAGCGGGCGGGACTTAAAGAGGGACGAACTTGGGGTGCTCCTCTCATTATTACGCTGGTAACCCACCCACTGAGGTTGTTACTCCCATCCTGGCAGCATTCAGTTTGAAGGCTCTCGCTCCCAAGGGAATATCAGCCATATGAGCCTCCCTTTCTGAGCTTCTCATTTCCTTTCTGATTTACTTTCCCGCAACCTGCGGGGTAGCGGCCACTCTCGTGGTGGATGAGGCCTTGCAGAGCTGGCCATCGCGGTGGGGACGGAAACGTTAACACGAGTCCAAAGAGGACCTCCGAGCCCAACAACAAGATGGATTCAGATTTGGATCAAGGGCACAAAGTCATGCCAGCTATTGAATGGAAACATTTCCGGTGAAAGTGAGAAAACGAACCGTTCTTTCCTCCCTGTGGTCTTCATCGCATAACATCAGCTCTGCCTGCTTATTCCGTTCGCTTCCTCCGCTGTGGATGGCAAGCACTGTGACAGCAGTTCTGCTCCCGGCCAGGCGGTCTTTACCCCTGTTCGCCAGACCATCTTCAGTTAAGACAGTGGACCAACGTGTACACAGATGGAACTGGATGCACGGAAAGATGGCTGCAGGCCGGAAATATTTGTCTTCTTCTATCTGCTGCCACCTCCAGAGGCCAGACGTGCGAGTCTGTCCAGGTTGGAGATGCGGGTTCTTTGGAATCCGCCCAGGGATCGAGCTGCTTGCCACAGCTCTTGTCAGGGCACACGGAGGCCTCTGCACCCCCAGCCCTCAGGGCCAAGGCACGAATGAAAACACAGCGCTGCATCCATCCCCAGGCAGGAAAACTTGGGAAGAAGAAGAATTGTGCGATGTCCGTTCTGAATTTAACCACCTAAGAAGGAACCAGAGATGGAAACTCCTAACAAAATTTCTTTGAAATGTGTAACAAAGACCAACTGAAGGGTCATGCTCAGAGCTAGGGACACTGACTGGACAAGGTATAGTTAGTTTTCCTCCTACTCAAAGAAATGAGAGGACAGCGTGCAAGTCAGGGTACAGCCGATTGCCACAGCGTGATGGACAGCATGCCGCAGGAATGCAGAGGGGAGACAGAGCATTGTTACAGACATCTTCCCTCTTCTTTCGGTGATAACACTTGAATTTTCCTTCAGGAATCCACAGCAGCTCCACTGCCCGTGTTCATCCAAGCTCCTGGGTGGGTATGTGATTCAAATCGTGTCGGTGGGAGTTCATAGTAGGAACTGAGTTTTGGAAAAAATAAGTCTGCTCCCCACCCCACAGAGTTAATAGAGTTCTAAGGAAGGTGCTGATGGCAGTGTCTCCGCCACACAGAAAGAGACAACATCACAACATGGCTGCCGCAGAGGAGAGCTGGAAAGACTTTGCACAGAGAAGATTCCCCGGAGCCTGGGATCAGCCCTGACCAAAGCCATACCCGTCCCTGACATTTCAGGTGTGCAAGCTAACAAACACTTTTCTGTTTAGTGTTTGCTTGGTTTAATTATAACATTTAAATAAAGAGTTTTGTGATCAATGCATAATTTGAACACTAAAGACATTGCCTTCCATCGATCAGACCATCAAACCTAGGAGGAAAGGTAGGGGAGGGCGGGGGTTAGGGGGAGAAATCAACCAAAGGACTTATATGCATGCATATGGGCCTAACCAATGGACACAGACAACAGGGGGGTGAGTGCATGAGTGGGGGGGGGGATGAAGGCTAAGGGGGGACTAAGGACACATATGTAACACCTTAATCAATAAAGAAATTTAAAAAAAAGACATTGTCTTCAAACCTACGTAAGAATCATAATTAGTGAGAAAAGAGAAGATAAAACATGGATGTCTGGGTCTCGGTCATGCAGGCTGACTCGGGTGTAGAGCACCATAGTCTCTCAGTCCCAAGCCTACGCTTCCATAAAGCGTGGTCCTTTCCCTCTGTCACTTCTCTGCCTTCCCTGTGGGGACATTCGCGAGTCAGCCCTCGGCAGCGAGGAGACCTCTAGAACAGACCTGGGCAGCCCCGTGATCTAGGTTGAGACTGTAGGCATTGGAGAAAGCCAAGTTCAGATTAGAAAGGCTGCTCAGTCGATCTGTCCCTGACCAAAGACCGATGACTGAGCTCTGCCAAGCTCAGCGGAAGACCCCCAGAGCTGCAATGCTCAGCCACGGATCCCTGAGAAATTAAAAAAACACACAAAAAAACAGAAAACACAAACAACAGCTCTTCTTCCAAGCCGGTAAGCTCTGAGGCGCTTTGTTACGCAGCAGAAGCTAACGTGTACACTCACAGCACAGCTCCACAGTGTGCACGGGGGATACATCTGGGACTCAGGTTCTAGCCCAGTGGCCCCAGGGCGCACGGTCTTTTACAACTCACTGCAGCCTCTCTTCTTTCCTGATGAGCCCTTTATCCGTGGACTTCACGCACATAATCCTTCTGCGGAGAGGCCGAGCTGAGCTTTGCCCTCCTTTTCAGTGGAGATCACCTCATTTCCTGTCAAATCCTCTTCTTAACCTTGTCAGCACTTGTCATCTGTGCTTAGCATGTCAAATGGCTCCGCATTACTCTGCCCCTTAGCAACTAGCTTCCCTGGCGCGACTGCATTGCCCGGAGGGTTTATCTGACGGGAGAGGTTAAGGACAAGCTCCCAGAATACAAGGAGGCACAGACACTCGACTTCAAACATGTCCTTGCTCGAAAAACCCTTGGTTGGCTCAGTGATATTGAGGCCGCGAGCTATTCTTTTAACTATTGGTTATGCCCAGCGGGAAGATGGGTGGGAGAAAGAGAATTCGAAGCTTGGGAATTCTGCCCTAGCCAGTTTGACTCAGTGGACAGGGCGTCCACCTGTGGACCGAAGGGTTCCAGGTTCAATTCCGGTCAAGGGCACGTGCCTCGGTTTCAGGCTCCTCCCCACCCTGGACCCTCCCTGGTCAGGGTGCTTGCAGGAGGCAAGCAATCAATGTGTTTCTCTCACATCGATGTTTCTCTCTGTCTTTCCCTCTGTCTTCCGCTCTCTCTAAAACTCAATGGAAAAATATCCTGGGGTGAGGATAAAAAAACTGAAAGCGTTTGGGAGTTCCTTCATTGTGCCAGTGTTACATGCCTTATCTGGTTAATCCTCCCCAAAGCTTGATGAGGTTTCTATTATCCATAAGATACAACAAACCGTCCTTTCTATCTGATAGGAGATGCTCAGCTTGCACCTGGATGAAGCCGGAATCTGAACGGCAGGTCTTGCTGCAGCTCAGCGTGTGATGCTCTGGTTTCTGCCACGGCGAGGCCTAACAGAGCAAGCAGCTCACCCCACAGGAGCCGTACCTTCCTCCCTCTGCCCACCTGCCCACTTCTTTATGCTTGGGACGCCCAGTCCGGCCCTTTTCTGCATTTGTTAAGTGCAAAGGTACCCCCAGAGTTTTCAGGCTCAGAAATAGAGTATCTCGGTAATCACAACAATAATTCCAAAAGCGCTATTTCCTACCCAATAGGAATGCAAGCGCAGATCTCATATAACTGAGCTGGTCCTGTACAAAACGTCGCTCTCTCTCGTTTCCTCTAAATCCGTGGTCGGCAAATGGCGGCTCGCGAGCCACATGCGGCTCTTTGGCCCCTTGAGTGTGGCTCCTCCACAAAACATCACGGCCTGGGCGAGTCTATGTTGCAGAAGTGGCGTTAGAAGAAGTTTAAGTTTAAAAAACTGGGCTCTCCAAAGAAATTTCCATCGTTGTCCCGTTGCTGTTTGGCTCTGTGGACAGATGAGTTTGCCGACCACCGCCCTAAAGGATGTCTCACTGTGGCCGATCACTAACAATAACCTGCCCTTACTTCCGGATGGATCCACACTGCATCGGGAGCCTGGGCTCAGGACTTCAAGTTCAAGGTCATATCCCCTGTGACCTTGGCAAATAGTTTCCTTTTACTTAGTAGAACAGGGCTAGTCCCCTGAGCTCCTGAGAGGTGTTGCAGCGAAGAAAGGAAATACACAGGGGACTCGGTTGGGAGCAGACCGTACCCGGGGCCAGGTCCCCTCTGGCTTCTGTGGAGAAAGAGTCACACAGCCAGGATTCTGGATGGGAACCCTGCCTCTAACTCCCCACGGCACCCCACGCAGCTTTGAGAGCTGTCTTCGTTTGCCAGACGGGGTTTAAATCGTCCTCTGCAGTTTTCTGAGCATTAGACACAACCCATGATGAGTTTGGTGCTCAGCTGGCCCCAAGCATGTACTAACAACAACAAAAATAATAATAAAGGAACTCTTAGAATTAGCTCTCCCAGCGTGGCGATCCTCCCATTTTGGAGTCTTGAGGCTACAGACGTGGAGTTCCCTCCCGCGGAGAAACCGCGCTGGGAAAATCGGGGCCCCGCTCATTTGTAAACTTAGCGCAGAGCCCCACGCAGCGCTGGCTGCCTGCATGCCTCTTCGCAACAATTAAGCCTGATGCTAAATCAGGGGCAAGCGCGTTCTGAGCGCATCCACGGTGTAATGAACAACAGCTGCGCCTCTGGGGGGCGGGGGGAGGCGCCCTCACTTTCCTGAGCCAAGCGCAGCTCACTGGTGGGGCGTGACCTAGTGCTTCCTTAGGATCTGGTAAATCTTTCTTTCTCAGAACCAGGCCCCCTCCAGCAGGCATCTCCTCAGCCCTCCCCGCTAAGTACAGTGGTACCTTGAGATACGAGTTTAATTCGTTCCGTAACCTTGAGGCGTGGGAAACGATGAGACGCTCGAGTCCTGGTAAACTGGTGGGTCGTGTGCAGCCGGCCGATCCTCGCGATGACTCCTATCTCAACTGTTGCTCGTATTTCAAAGCAAAAATCGCTCGCTCGACGGCTCGTATCTCAAAAATCTCGTGTGTTAGGGCACTCGTATTGTAATGGGGCGACCCGAGACAGACGACCACCAGACAGCCTCTGCAGCAAGTGCCTTTTATCCCCAGCGCAGGAGGACCTGGCGCATTGTAATTGGCTCAGCATTACTAAATTTCATACACTGACTCTTTGTCTAAGCTTTTTGGTTATGCAAGTAAGCGGTCTAGATAGCGGTTGTCCTTGCAGGAGTTGTGAGTCAAACTTTATGGCTTCTCAAGGCCGGGAGTGCCTTCAGGCACCTGGTGTTCTGTTCTATGTCACAGGATGTTTAGCTGGGAAACCCCCCGATCCCCAGGCTTGAGGTCACCCTGACCCTGAGTCACTCTTTGTGGGGAAACGCAGTCTGGTCCTTGCCCCTCCACATTCCCTACTGCTCTTATAGGGAAATCAAATCCTTGATTCCGACTGTTCCCGCTCCCCGTTTGCTAAGGGTTGGTAGTGGGTGGCTCGGGGTTGGGGAGTTAAAGGTTATGCACACAGGGGCTGTTTGGCCATGTCACAACAGTATCTCAAGGTACCACTGTATTTCATTCCATAAAAGAGGACGGAGGAGGGGAGGGACCAGGCTATCACCCCAGCTATCAGAGCTGGCTCAGACCTGGGAGGGGCGGCTCTGAGGAGGGCCCCTCCCCTTCCACCACCCGCTTCCCTGGAAACGGGGATCACAGGCTTGCAGGGCGCTGAGAACGGGTCTGGTGCCCGTACCCCACATCCATTAGGTGACCTGCTCCCACTCACCGATACCCACGGCATCTCACAGCACGGCCCCGGGAAGGGGGGGGGCGCGAGTGTCCAGAGAGAGCGGCTTGGTTTCCCCCCTCAGTGCACCTTCCTCTGGGTGTGTCTCAGGCCCGGACGGAGGCCTGGGAAGATTCTTCAGTTAAAGGAGGGAGCGATTGCAACCAGAGGCTTTTTGCTTTGGCCGACGGATGACGATCCTGCCCCCTGGATCTCACAGGCCGCTAAGCTCTGAAAACGCTCCCTCTCCGCCATTTCAGAAGTGGCTTTCTTATGTGCGCACCGGGCGCTGCTTCTCACACACAGCACGTGGCTGCAGCGTCTCAGCAGTGCAGGGGTACAACCCCAGGAGAATCAGGGTCCCGCCTCGACTTGTGTGGGTAAGGGGAGGCTCCCCTAGCTGCTCCTTCCTTGTGGGGCGCATTCCTCTGCTGAAGACACACCCTGGGAGAGACAGAAAGAGATCGGAGCCCATCGGAAAGCGCAGGAGACGGGACTCCTGTGTCAGGGGAAACGAGAGAAAGATGGAGCCTCGGATTTTAGATACAAAACCCCCATTAGGGTTATCCTCGTCACAATCACACCCCGGGGTGCTGAGTGGGGGACAGCATTCTCATGTCAAACCTGGTGGCTCCAGACTCACACACGCAGTCCGTGCGGCTTTAACTCCTGGCGACAGTAACTAATCCATAGCGGCATGTCTGCCAACACCTGGTGCATGAATTCGTGCATGGGTGGGGTCTGGCCAGCCTGGCTAAGGGGAGGGGACATGGGCAGTTGGCTGGCCTGCCTGCTAGTCGAACTCCTGGTTGAGGAGATAATTTGCATATTAGCCTTTTATTATATAGGATATACACTGGCCACTCGGTGTATTTGTTCAAAGCCCCTCAGCTATCTGCATGTGGCAAGACCAGGTACAGAATTCCCATCGTAAGGTCAGCATCTGTCCAAAGATGAAAAGCCAATTACTGCAGGACTGCCTAAGCATTCGCTGAAATGCAGAGCACTGGGCCCACTCCAGATATGCTAACACCGTACCTTTGGGTTTGAAGTCTAGAAATTGCACATTTGGCAAGTTCCTCATGCAGTTCAGAATTCCTCCTGCAGTCTAGAATCTGTAAGAAATTCTTCACTCAGCTCTCAGTCTGCCACGACTTCTAGGAACTCTGGTTCTCTGACTTAATCCACCTCCTTTTAGTCTCCGGATCCAATTCCGACTTCTCACACACTTGTCTACAAGACAAGTCCCCCAGAGATCCTGTTAAACTACAGATCTCAACGACACAGTATGTCTCCTGGGGACTCAGGTTTCCACATTTTCCTGGGGTTCCGAGCTGCCTGACCACCGTGACAGACACTGAGGCACGCCGCTCAGGTCTCTTGTCAAGATCGGGCTCCCTGCACCGCCTCCTTGTGAGGAACGTGGTCAACTGGCCACTCCTCCATGGTCCTCCTCCAGCTCGGACGGAGGCTGGTCTTCAGGGCACTGCTCTCCTGCGATAACCAAGCATGATGCTGGCCCGCGGTCAGGACCTGCCACCCTAGCGAGACTCTCCTAACCCAATGGGCGGACAGAGACGCTGCCACACATGCACTTCCTGTAGTCCCCCCGTCTTTTGCATTCATGGGTGTTACGCTTTTGCCCTGACCTCCATGTCAGCAGGGACCACGGGTTGTCCGTGAGGTCTGAAAGGTTGGCGACTGCTACCTAGAGAACCCAGAGGACACGTCTGTAGTCCACGCTGTGAGTAGCGAGGAGGGGTGTCTCTCTGTCTACACCTTGGCTTCCGGCCTGAAGCCGACGATGACAGCTGCTCTGCTCCGTGAATTCCACCTTAACCTTAGCCCTGCACTCAGGGTCATGACCAAGGTGAACGGGGACAGAGACCGGGAGGGGGCCTGATCCATGACCACTCCCAGCTGTCAGGGTCCCATTGAATCTTCCGCTGACCGAGGTCCGTTCCCCCGTTTCCGAGACACCCCCTCTTTTTTCATGCCTTTTGCAGGAGCCTCCTTTTAGCAATAAAGGCCGTTTTTCCAATAACATCTCATGATGAAACACATCCACTCGACAGAAGCAGCTTGCGCCAAAGTGGGGAGTGCCCCGGAGTCCAACCTCCTGTCTCCCCCAATCTGACAGTTTGTCCTTCGGACCTCAGGCTTAATTGGGTACCGTTTCAAAAATGATGCTTTTCTCCGGCTGGCTCCCGGGATAAAATACGCTGGAATAATTTGTCACCGGCCCCTAATAGATACCTGGCTTCAAACTGCTGTTTAAGTCAAAACCACCGGTTTCCTCTCAATGAATTGGAGGGTAATGCAGTTTTAATTTTAAGTCCAATTATACCTGGAGAGACGAATGGTCCAAGGTGAATCCTTGCTCGGGGCCAAACGGGAGTGATAAATCATCCCCTTACATGATCAGATTGCTCGCACGCTCCTCTGGGGTTGCAAGAAAACAGAAGAGAACAGGGAAAACCGGCCTCTTCGGTGAAAAATAAAATGAAAGAGAAGGTCAAGGCAGACCCTGCCTGAATCCATCAGGACATTTAGGTTGCGCTGTGATTAAATCTCGGTGGCTTATCACAACAAAAGCCTTGCTCTCGCCCATACGTCATGTCAGCCAGCTCACGGAGGGCCCCGGCTATTCGAGCATCCGCCGCCAAAGGCTCCGATTGGGCACACACCACGGGGTCGCCGCTGCAAAGGGAAGGCCGTGTGGAGAAGACGGTGTCTTTCATTTATAATTCAGAGGTCATCGCCATCGCATGTCCAAGGTGAACTTACAGAGACCGGGGAACAATGCTAGGCCACGTGCCTGGAAGGAGAACTGGGACAGAGAGGTCAAGGTCACTCATGGCTCATGACATCTACATGGAGGAGGAGGCTGCGAGCAGAAGTGATGTATATTAACAGCCCCATGCGCGCCGCAGTTTGAGAAGGTACTTTGGGGTTTCAAACTCTAAATGGCGCTGTTGGGTCGCTATGCTCTCCCATCTCACGTTTGCTCCGACCCACAGAAGTCCAAGGCTTTTCCTAAGACCAGACACGGGGAACGGAATCAGGGTGCTCACTCCGCAATATCCCCGGAGCCCCATCCTTCTCCTTATCCAGTGCTGGCCACTCCACGGCCAGGATGAGGGCTGCTCTGTCCATCCCAATGCCCAGAATGAGCTGTGACCGCTCCAGAAGGGACAGCCCAGAGGTGGGGACATGGGAGGAAGAGGGAGGAAGCTCAAGGTGACCTGAGGAGACAGACCCATCCCCGCTGTCTTGAAGGGCTTTACCACAGACAGACGTGTAGTAACTCCCCACTAGCACCCTCAGTGGGCACTGCTGATTCCAGATGCCGGGTCCTCCTCAGTTCACCCCCTCCCCCTGGTAGCAGGAACGTACTAACAGTGAAGCAAAGAGGATGCGTGTGAAAATACGTAGCAGACACATTTTTAAATACCGCCGCTTCCTGGCCATGAGGTGCAGGGGAGGACACGCCCACAGCCCCCTCCTCCACCAGGTTTCCATTCGGGGACCTGATGGAGACCCCCACATGCAGCACCAGGCGTTCAGGTGCAAGGAGAGGAGAGAGATGAGAACGTACAGCTTCAGGTTTCAACAAGAGGCATGTGAATGCCCACCCAGTACCTGTGTCTCCCTGCCAGGCAAGCATTTACCCACATCTCCCACTTTACACCCCAGCCAGAGCCGGGAACGTCTAGATAAGGCCGTACTCCTCCCCATGAACTGACATTCCCCCCACATCGGTGTTCTTGTTTGTTATTGTTGTTGTTGTTGTTTAAATACATTTTCATTGATTTCAGAAAGGAAGGGAGAGGGAGAGAAAGAAACATCAGTGACGAGAGAGAATCAGGGATCAGCTGCCTCCTGCGCACCCCACATTGGGGATCGAGCCTGTAACGGGGCAGGTGCCCTGCCCGGGAATCGAACCCTGACCTTCTGGTTCACAGGTCAATATTCAACCACTGAGCCACGTCGCTGGGCCCCAAGGTGCTGTTCTTAGTGACCTGCCAGCATCCCCCTTTCTCTCATCTGTTGCGGGGGGGAAGGGGCATCGCCTCCTTATACCCCAAGCGTACGTTTCTTAGGACGGGTCCTCACAGCGGCCAGGGAGAGGCGGGGTGTCCCGGGGCTGCTGGAGACGCTCGGATTTCTGCAGAGGCTTCACTTTCCTTATGAAGTGTTCATTTAACGGTACCGCCGCTCCCGATGCCTCTGATTAGCCAGGCAATGCATTATTCACCGCCTCTCCTACCAGTCAGTCACTGGAGGTTTGCCTTTATTTTATTACCAATTAGCACCTGGATCGGCTGCAGAAAAATTTTATTGTTTAGTTTCACCCAATAATGTTGCTCATTAGCCACTTGAAAAGAAAAGCTGCTTAGGACAAGATTGAAACTCTTTAGTAAATTGGTTTTTAATTTGTTTTTCTCAACAAACACATAACTCAAGCGCGCCCGGCTGCGGCCGTAAGGCCCCGTCTTCCTTCATGAACATCTAATGAGGGGGCAGGGAGGGTCTCCCTCCGGCTCCCAATCTCCCCGCCTGCCTATGGGCGAAGAGCCACAGCGCTTACATCCACCTGGCGCCTGACCCGGGAAAGGGGTGAGGGGGCGGCCTCCCCGCGTGGTCCGCTCATTGGCAGCTGGGGAGACCCGGGTCCCACCCACGGGGGACGGTCTTCAGTTTCCAGTCCTTCCGGCTCCCCTGGTCCTGGCTCTGTGCCATGTGACCCTGCGGTTCCTCTCACTAGAGGTCACCTGTTGATCTGGGGGTGGCAGATGGTTGGGGTCACAAGTTCCACCACTGGGCCCGAGGCAGCACCTGGCGCTTCTGCTCCTGTCTCCTGCCCCTCGTGGCCCCAAGAACCCCGCGCAGGCAGCTGCGGGCCAGACGCCTGTGATTAACCCTGGGCTGAGGCTGAAGTCGGGCATCCAGCCGAGCACCCAATACAAGGTCAAGACTAACTTCTGTTTTCTGCCACTGAGTGAGGGCCACTGTGTGATGGAGCACTACTGTGGCAACAACTTCCCGACACTGACGCCCCACCTTCTTTTAGGGTCCATCAGGGAGGGAGGGACTCTAGACATGGCAGCAAGGTGCAAATCACAGAATTGCTGTCAGAGAAGTACATCCCTTTTTTTTTAGGGCTTCTTTTTTTTAAAATATATTTTACTGATTTTTTACAGAGAGGAAGGGAGAGGGATAGAAAGTCAGAAACATCGATGAGAGAGAGACATCGATCAGCCGCCTCCTGCATGCCCCACCCTGGAGATGTGCCCGCAAGCAAGGTACATGCCTCCGACCGGAATGGAACCTGGGACCTTTCAGTCCGCAGGCCGACGCTCTATCCACTGAGCCAAACAGGTCTTGGCTTGATTTTTTTTTTTTTACAGAGAGGAAGGGAGAGAGATAGAAAGTCAGAAACATGGATGAGAGAGAGAGAGACATCGATCAGCCGCCTCCTGCACGCCCCACAGTGGAGATGTGCCTGCCAGCAAGTTACATGCCCCCGACCGGAATCGAACCTGGAACCTTTCAGTCCGCAGGCTGACACTCTATCCACTGAGCCAAACCGGTCTCGGCACCTTTTTCTAACTGAGTGCAGAACCCCACAAAACCCTCTGTCTGTAAGGCCCGGGAGCGCTGGCCGCCACATCCCCAGGATTTTGACATCGGTAAAGCACCAGGAAGCAGCAGCTCCGCTGACGGGCGTAGCGAAGCAATGCGGGACAGGTGCCTGGTGGCTGGCAGGACCATGGGAAGGCTGAGAACCGGGCTGCTCCAGAAGTGGGGACAGCCTGGGGCATCCAGGACAGCCAAGGAGGGCACCCCCAGAATGCTCCTTCCGGAAGCTGGCAGAGAGGCCACCGCCACTGCTTCTCTATGGCACGGCCGCTCCTGATCCGCTGCCAGCATCTCCCCCACCCCCCTCCCCGCCCTGCCTCACCCACGGCTGCGTGGAGCTCGATCTGGCCTTGTCCTGTGCCGGCTGCTCAGCAGGAAGTATGCCCTGGGTGGGAGGCTCACTGCCCCCCTCTGTCCTCTGCTCCTGTTTGTAAACCCCGATGCTAGGTCACAGCAGCCCTGGGTACTTCCTGAACTCGAGTGAATGTCGGCGACGAAAACAGACACTTTGCGCGAATTTATTTCTTTTGTTAGTTTAAACCGAAATGTCAGCGTCTACCACAAAGGTGGCTGAGGGGTGGCCACGCGATATCGCTGCTACTGTCACTAACGGACTGCTGAGACCTGCCCCGCAGCTGCGTGTGGGCTGACGACATATTTAATATTCGCAGCGCCGGTCACCCTGAGCAGCGAACGCGGGGGCTTTGTCTCAATTACAGGCCACGCTGCCAGGAGGTGTCTGCTTCGCGTGCTCTCCGGCTGCGGCGAGGGGGTCAGCCTGGGTCCACGGCCAGGTGTGCAGAAACGGGGCCGTTTTCCTGTAATGAAGATGGAGATGGGAGGGCTGAGAGCCGCTCCGGCAATTTTTTGCTCCGTGTGCAGCGCGGGCCACGCCGGTGTTTCAGTTCTCCCAGTTCATCGATATTTCAATAGCGGAGCTCAGCCATATTCTCGGGGCCACAGCCGGGGAGGGGCGTGCCCGTGGAGCTGGGCGAGGGGAGCCGGTGCTGTTACCCCCGCACACGCTGGTCCGTGTAAGGCCCCTGCCCTTTGGAACCGATGTCAGATGAGGACCAGGAGGGTCAGGCCGCTCCAGATCCGCTGGCCCACCTCCCCGTGGCATGGCCCCCTCCACGGGGCCTCCAACGGCGGCTCTGAGTATCTCCAGAGCCACGGGCAGGAGGGACACGGTGTGTTCCTAACACGGAGGGCTGACCTCTGGCCCGCGATTTCTCCCCCTGGGAGTTCCAGAGGCTTCCAGACCTCCTACCTCTCAGGCCCTTTAAGGCCTAACATCGGCCTTCAGACCCTGTGGAGTGCGCCAGCTCTGCAGCCATTCCTCTGCCCGACCCCCAGAATGAGGGGCGTTTGTGCTCCTGTGCGCTGTTCCCCGTAAGCGGCAGCAAGGTCAGGAGAGCTGCCACATCGCCCCGTTCCCACTGAAGGGCCGGCGTCTGTTCTGTGGCTGTTATTGCAGTGGCCACATCACCACAGCGGCCACATCACCACGTCACCATAGCAGCCACATCACCACAGTGGCCACATTAGCACAGCGGCCACATCACCACAGCGGCCACATTAGCACAGCGGCCACATCACCACAGCGGCCACATTAGCACAGTGGCCACATCACCACAGCGGCCACAGCGGCCAGGCCTCTGCTCCCACCCTGCCGCTGACAGTCTGCGTGTGTCTGTGTCGTTAACGTCATGTTAGAGGACAACACGCTCCATCCTGGTGCGAAACTAACGGTTTTGACTCGGCCGGAGTCCCTCCAGGAGGGTGGGAGGCAGGACTAGGAAGGCTTTTCCGGGGTCACAGGGAAGAGGCTGTGCAGTGACTGGCTGGCTTTCTCTGGGCTCCCTGTCCCCATTACAAAAAAAAGAAAAAAAAGAGAGAGAGACCTTATTCAGCTCAGCAGTTCTCAAACAACAGGCACCGGTGGCTTTTTGCTCTGGCGCATCCTGAATGGAGCTCACTGCATTGCTCCGGCTGGAACAGTGGAGAAACGTCCAGTGACTACTCTTGGAAGTTCTGGAACCCTCGAGAGAGCAGTCAGTCCGGCCTGGGGCAGGGAGTTATCTGACAGCAGGCGTGTGGGCTCCGGCTGTCTACCAGCCCCGAGGATCCACGTCAGGAACAGGGACAGCGATGCCTCCCACGTAACTGTCCCAGCGGGCTCAGGTGCCCGGCTCTGAGGACGGTCAGAAGCGGGTCGAAGCCCCTCTCCACGCCCATTCATGGGGCCATCACCCCAGGCAGCGGCCTCCCCGCCCTGCGCTTGCACGGCCGCCGCCGGGCACACGCAGTGCTGCAGAGAAGCGGGAGCGGGGGTGGACTGAACACGGGGCGCCATGGCCCAGTGCTGAGTCAGGGAAGAATAAATAACCCACACGAACCGGTTCTCACCATTTAAACATTTCAGTTTCGTAGCGCATCTGTATTTGTGCGTTCAGTGCCTTTGAGTGGTGCGTTAGTCAAACTTAAGGTTATGAACGGACCCATAGCTTCCACCCCCGAGAAGCGTATTTCTGGTGAGAGAAGCAGCACATTGGGGAGCAGGCGGGGGGCTGGTGACTAGTGAGGAACAGGGGTACGGGCACACCGGAGAGAGCTTCCAGAGAGCAGACGAAGGACCTGGCGGGCATCAGCCGGTGGCCACAGTCTGAAGGCAGCGCGCTGAGCTCTCCGCTCTGCCGGCAGTAAGCAGCCATGTTTGCTCCGTCTGTGAAAATGAGTGGCTGTTTTCATTCTATTGTTTAAGTGTTAATTATGCTCTTTTCATAAATATTTACCTAACGCCCACCAAACAAGCGCTGGGTTGGGCGGTAATCTCCGCCATCGCGCGCAGAGCCGATGCGGAGGAAGGAGATGGAGGCCCGGTGAGAAGAGCCGAGAAGGGCCTGGCTTCACCGGGGGAGGCTGCCAGGCGCCTGTGCAGGCAGGGCGCTCAGGACCGCTGCTCTGGGCGTTCGGTGGAAGCTCGGCTCTGGAAGGAAGAAGATGCAGCAGCATCTAGAAGGGAGGACTGGGCGACAGGGACCTGGGTGGCAGGCTACGGGGATGCTGTGACGGGCGTGCCAGGTTCCTCTGAGGCTCCGCTCCCGCTTCCCGAGCTTCCTGATGGTGAGTGCTGGGCATTGCATCCCTCAGAACGTGGGCACACGCACCTGCGCGATGGAGCTGCGGCTGCTGGCTCACGGCTTGCTGAGCCTGGAGGAGACACGTCTTAGTCGCAGGCTGGGCCTGAGTCCCGCCAGGCTTTTCCATCAAAACCATAGCAAGGCGGGCGGCTGGAACAACAACTTCTTCTCCCCTTCTGGGCGCCGCAGAGTCCAAGGTCAAGTGCTGGCAGCGCGGCTCCTGGTGGCGCCCCCTCCTCCTCGCAGACGGGTGCTTCCCACAGCAGACAGAGCTCTCGTCTCTCCATCTTCTTTCATGGGCTCTAACTCCATCCTGGGGCCCCCAATCCCACTACTTCACCCAAAACGAATTGTCTCCTACAGGCCCCATCTCCACTGGTGGTGCTGTGGGGCGGGGCGGGGTAGAGCCTCAAAATGTAAATGTGGGGGACACAAATATTCAGTCCAGAGCAACCCCCCAGGGACCAGTTCTCATGGTAAAGTATTATCTCACTTTAGTCCTTTTTTAAAAAATATATATGCATTTTATTGATTTTTCACAAAGAGGAAGGGAGAGAGATAGTTAGAAACATTGATGAGAGAGAGACATTGATCAGCTGCCTCCTGCACGCCCCCTACTGGGATGTGTCTGCAACCAAGGTACCTGCCCTTGACCGGAATCAAACCTGGGACCCTTCTGTCCGCAGGCCGATGCTCTATCCACTGAGCCACACCGGTTTGGGCCTCTGTCAGAAGCCTTTAACGCTTACGGGTTCTATTTAAAGAAAAGGCCAATCTCCAACAAACGCTGTGCACCCTCCATCGGCCACAGGGGCTTGCGGGTGGATTCCTGCACACGCTGAGCCTCTGACCTTGGCCTTTCTCCACCAGAACCACCCCTCCTAGCTCTAATCGCCTGACCTCCTTCTCCGTCCATCGCCTCTAAGGCTTGGCTCAAGTCCCACCTCTCGTTGAGACTCACATGACCTCCCTGATGGTTCTTACCCGGAGCCACATACTGCGCCAATATGGCAGATAATCCACACATCCTTCGTGCTCATTGGTCGTGGACTGTCCACCTCCTTTGCTAGAACTGGTATACTATAACAAAAGGATACTAGTGTCTCTGCCTCATAGATTTATTTATCTGGAGTCCTCACAGGGTGCCTGGCCCGAGAGGTGCCAGGACTCATTTACCCGCAGGACGCACACACGAGGGAAGGCTGTCCTTCAAGGTGCTGGTGTGACTCTGAGTCAGGCGACGCTTAAAGACACTAATGAGGACCAATGGGGCCCGGACAGGTATTCCAAGTGAGCGATTAATATTATTTGGGGAAGGATGGATTTTCTCTCAGTTCCCTTTTCTCCATGCCCTTCGCCCACAGCGACTACCTATTTAAATCCCCAATATAAACTCTCTATTACAAACAATCCATTTTATTTAGCATACGAAACTGGGCGATGGGCGGATGAAGTGCAGTTGTCTGATTAGAGAAATCAGGAAGGAGGTAAGGTTGTGGGAAAGACCCCCTTTACCTCCTAAGCCCCCCCCCCATGCACTGGTGGTGATGGGGGGGATGTGGGGAGATAGGCCTGATGAACTGTGGCATTTCATTTCGCTTTAATGACGCCAGGTGATTGCGGTTGCAGACAGAGCCTATGCATCATGGGAACTTGAACTCCGGTGATTTCCCAATAGGCAGAGAGTTTTCGTGCAGAAAGGAGAAGAGAGTTGAACAAGGAGGTGTTTCTGAACTGGACACGTGAGGATGGAGCCAGGTCCGGGGAGGGAGGTACCCTCTGTGGGAGATGAGTCTTCCACGGGCTGGTCCCACGGCCATCCAAGCTGTGGAGCGGGAAGACAGACAGGGAGGAAAGGGCCTCCGGGATATAAAAGGGACAGAGATGGAGCGTGGGCTCTTCTGGAAGGGGACTGGCTTTGAACACTGATTAAGTGATATTGCACGAATAAATAAGGACATAGGACTGCATCCCTCTGGGCCTCGGTGTGCCCATCATATTTCAGACAGTGCTGTGGGGCTTAACTGACAGAGCATGTGCATAGCATGGGTAGTGAGCATATGCAACAGCCAATGTGAGGACTTACTTTCCTTCTTTGTCAGCAAAAGGACAAAACTGAACAACTTTCCTTCTTTCGACACGTATTTACATGCCATACTATGCTTTGTAAAGCCTGCTCATTTCCATTATTTCAAAAACGCTCATAATTCACGAGAAAGCTACACTTGCCCCCATTTTACAGACCATGATCTCAGGTTCAGAGAGGTACGGAGATTTATATGGTTATTGACCTGCAGCCAACACCGGAAAAACGAGCTTTCCAGCCTTCACACTATCTCGTATCTCCACTAATATAGGTTATTTTCTGAAAGTGCATATTTCACTGAGGAAACAACCAGATTCCCAAGGACCCACCCTTTAAAGAGTTCACACCGATGGTAAAAGGAACATGAGGATTTGTGTAAGTGGATATAACCCCCAAATATTCACATTCCTGTTTCAAAGAAAACTGACACCTAAGACAGAGTAGGGAAAAACGAAGCCCCACCCACTGTTCCCGGTCACGGCCCTGGGCATTCTGAAGATCAAAGTCCAAGAAACCCCATGGTTGGGCTTCTGTACCCCCACAGCATCACTGACAGAGGCATGGTTAGTCTGTGTTTCAGACCCCACGGGCAGAAAGAGGGTGAACTCTGTTGTCACAATGCCTGGCGTAAGCCCCACCCCGTTCTGTGGCTGTGTGACTCTGAGAAGGCATCAACCTCTCTGAGTCATACTTTCTTTATTTTTTTAAAATATATTTTATTGATTTTCCACAGAGAGGAAAGGAGAGGGATAGAGAGCTAGAAACATCTATGAGAGAGAGAGACATTGATCAGCTGCCTCCTGCACGTCCCCCACTGGGGATGTGCTCGCAACCAAGATACGTGACCTTGACCGGAATCGAACCTAGGACCTTTCAGTCCACTGAGCCAAACTGGTTTTAGCTGAGTCCATATTTCCTTTATTCATAAGACAGAAATAACACTCTACTGTGGGAATTAAATATGGAAATTACATAGATATTCCTTAGAGTGGTGCCTGGATATAGTCAAAACTCAATACAAATGAGATATTATTTGTAGTTATATTAACAAGAAAAATATCAGTAAAATGTATAATTTACAAATCAGCACTTAACATTTTCCCATAGTAAATTACCATTACCAAAAGCAAATAAAACAGAATCAACAACAACCCCTCCCCCCAGGAATAAAAAAATAAAACCTCTAAAGCGAGATTGATCACACAAGCTCCGATCATTTAAGGTAAGGGTTTAAGGTAAGGCCACGAGCCGTCTTTCTCTACAATTGATATGGAAAAACTGGCGAGGGAAAAGGAAATTTCCATGATAGGATTAAAATGGGAAACCTGATAAACTACACTGAATTGAACTGAATGAGATGCATTTTTCCAAACCAGAATCTGCCGTTGCTAATTAGTAGTTCACGTTTGCATTGAATGTATCCAGGAACTCGGATTGAGAAAACAGTCTGTGATTTTTTTAAGGTTCAAAGCTTGACTTTTCCGACATAAAATTAATTCTTGCATGATGGGATATGAGGAAGGCATAGAATAAGCACAAAGGTCTTGGAAAGCAATTTGGCAAAACTAATGTCATCCAATAAAATTAATTTCTCAGAAAACTTTTTACAATAGTAAGTAAATGAAATTCTGCATAGCAATCTTAGGAAATGTATTTTGTTAGCTTACCTTTACATTTTACAAAATTCAAAACAGACTTACAAATTCAAAAGTTGTAATAGGATACTCTGGAGACATTAAAATTAAATGCAGAAAGTTTTTTAATGGCATTGTAAAAAATTTTAGTACTGCTAATAAAATAACAAAACAGATTACTACATGGGTTACATAAAATCTCAACTATATAAAGCTATTCATAGGAAAAAGCTATGGCAGTAGTTACTTCAGAGAATTGATTGTGGATCATATTTTATATATTATTATTAGCTTATGCTGTTTCCCTTTATTTCATTTCAACTTCTTCAAGGAGAGCATGTGCCATTTATAATCAGAAAATAAAATACTACTTTAAAACGAGTCATCGATGGAGGATGGAAAGAGAACATCCATCCCCCCTCCCATCCCCCATGTAGCAGAGGTGAAGGTAACCTCAGTTTCCCTGGTTTCGTACTCTGTGATCGAACTTGACCAACTTCGAACCACCGTCACTGAAGTTGTCATTCCCGGTCCCACTGGGGCGACAAACCTCTGTCCCGGTCTGACCTCTCCGCGGGGAGGAAAACACGCTGTTCACATCTGTCTTATCTCTCACCGATGGCATTTTAAATCACAGCTCTTTGTCAGAAACTCTGAAACTGGGAGCTGCGGATCTATGGGTGCCGTGACCTCGCTGCTCGGGAAAGGGCTGATGTAATTAGGGAGCGTCCCGTTATCCATCATCCACGTAACGGTCAGCCGCTCCCGCTCATCAATTATTCTACTTGAGACAAAAGATCCGACCGACGCGGCCTGCTCTCAGCTCTGTGTGTCCTTTCCACTAACAGGACCTCCCATTCTCCTGAGAAGGACCTTTCCTGGGGAGACTTCTTCCCCATCCCCAGGGAGGGCGGTTCTTATACTCGCCCCGGAATTAGCCGTGGACTGTAACAAATGGAGGCCAAACTGCCTTTCTTGACATTCTTTTTCTTCTTAGTTGAATTTATTGGGGTTACAAGAGTGAGTAAAACGGTAGAGCGCAGGGGTGCTATGCTCTAAAGCATCATCTGCACATTGTACTGTGTGCTCACCATCTCACGTCGCGACTCCTTCCATCCCCATTCATCCCCCCTTTTCCCGTCTCATCTCGCCCCTCACCCCTTCCCTCTGGTCATCGCCACGCGGTGGTCTGTGTCCATGAGTTGCTGTTGTCACTGTTTTCGCTTTGCTTAATCCCTCACCTCTTAACCCAGCCAGCAGCCCCTCCCCTCGGACGCTGTCAGGAGCCTGCAGTTGAACTTCGTTCCTCATGACGGGAGGACTAATAAATACATTGCAACGTGTCCTTCCAAGCTGAGCCGGCCCTTACCCTAGCGGGGCCTTCTGAGAGACATGGACGGCTGGGCAGGAGCGGACGACTGTTTCTGTGTTTCTCTCTCTGAGGGGTCTGCACCTCCCCCTCCAGCCCCCCTGCCGGCCTCAGGGCAGACCTTTGGCCCAGGCGTTACCATCGGAGCCCTTGTCCGGTGTCCCTGCCCCGTTTTCTACCTGACAGGTCATAGCTGTAGTTCCTCTTGCGGCCCTCCCCTCCCTCTGAGCCACGGACAAATCTTCCTGAACCTTCTTAGGTGGCATAATGCTCATGTGTGTCTTTCTCCTCGACTATTCTCTGAGAGCATCTGTGGTCCAGAAACACGTCCTGTTTTTCTCGGAGTAGATGATGAACATTTGTCTTACAATAGTTATGAGACTCATGGTACCTCCGTTACTCTTCGTGTTTGAAACCAAATTCTGTCTGAGCCCCTACTGACCAGGGCAGCGGGCAGCGCAAGCTGTGATGAGGACTGCCTGTCTTCTGCAGATCCAAGGCCACCCCTGCGAGATCGGAAGCGGGGATGGTCTTCGTCACCAGGACATCACCCAGGTCTCAGCTCCGCCCTCCTCAGCTCTCCCAAGGCCCAGGGCCCGCACAGGGGCCTCGGCAAACGCTCAGAGGCCTTAGGACTCTGTGTCAAGCTTCCGCTGATCTCGGGGAGCCGTCCTGGAACGGGGACGCAGCTGCTACCCTTGAACCTGCCTGTCCCTTTCCCTTCTCTCCCTCCCCTCCTCCGACAGGCCCCTCAGGATCTGCTCCCCTCCCCACGGGTGGGCTGTCGCCTCCCCGTCCACGTCCACCCTCCTGAGGTTGTGTCCTCTGGCCTGGGACGTCTGGTGTCAGCCTGGAAACAGAAAAGGTGAAGAAAACTTCCCAGAGATGATCGTGCATCTAACTTTCTCCCCTGAACCGGTGGAACCACTGCATTTGACAGAGGACACTGAGCCCCAGAGCGACCTCACTCTCCGGAGAGTGACTCGGCAAATACCACGCAAGTCCTGGCGGGAACGTGGGGTAGGACGCGAGTCTCATTTCCCTTCCTCTACCCACAGGCTGGCCCAGGGGCCCCGTTTGCAGGGGCGGGGGCATAACACACAGGTCTGTTCGGTCCCTTGTCACACAGGCTCCCTTTAGCCACTGCTCTTGCAATATTATGGGGCCACTTAATGCCCACGGCCCACAGGCACCGAGCCTGCATCTCAATGCCAAGCCCAGCTGTCTGCGCGGGGCTAGGTCCGTCTTAGCTGGAAGTGATTACGTTACAGTAGGCGGCCGTTTACGAAACTGTATCAGTGGAAAGAAGGGCATGTGTTTATGCGAGGGGACTTGCTCCTTTTGTCTAGATAAGCCTAAAACATGATTCTATTTCCATGTTCCTAAAGGACTGGAGTTAACGTCAGACCTTCATGGAAGTGATTCTCTTATGTTTCCTGAGTGGTGGCCATGTGTTAACACAGTTCCTGAATTCGATGCTCAGAACCACCACGTGAGGTAGAAGCAGTGATGACTAACTCAGCAGAGATAAGGACATCTAGGATCACAGAGACAATGACTTGGCTTCGTCTCCAAAACAGGAGGTGGAGGCCCCAAAGCTGGCGAAGCTTGTGAACCCCATTGTGAGAATTCGAAGGCCGCACACTGCGCTGCATCATCACCGCGCCCCTCTGTGCCCACCCCCCTCCAGTGCCCTGCTTCCTCCCGCCTGGGATGCTGGCTCGGAGCCGAGGAGGGATGCAGAGTTCCTCCTTCAGCGGGCGGGGGGAGCCGAGCACTGCGGAGGGAGCACCTGGGGTGCCCTGGGCTTCAACGTGGATCAGCCCCCCTCGGCTTCAGGGCGGATGTCCATGTCTCCAGGAGCCTGGCCACGGGGATTAATGGGGCTGTCCTCGCCATTTGGGGACAGTTCTCCTTTCTCTGGCTCTTTTCAGTTGGCAAGGCCATTGCAAAGGCCTGGAGACAGGTCCCCTACTCTTCTGGACTGGACTTGAGGGCAACGCACATGGCAGTGTGAAGACGACAGCAGCGATTCGGAGGTTAGCAATTAAACAAACATGTTCTCCATATACACAGACGCGAACATGGAGAGGGAAGGTGAACATAAATATAGACTTAACATAAGGTCCTTCTTTGGGAAGTTAGAATGTCGTCTGAAAAACACAACACTTGTATGTGAAACGATGCGGCCTGGTCTTGATGGGGACACAGTTTGCGTGCTTTTTAAAACCTGCGTTAATGTTCAGATCGAGTGCAATATTATCTGCAAACTGTCAGAAGCAAAGGACTCCCTAACATACCTTGAATCAATGGTCACTATCTAACTGAGGTTTTCCGGGCTCTGCCCAGGACCTACTGAGTAAGCAGTGTGTGGTCTTCTACTTCCGTAAAGATGGACACATGCCCACCACCCCTTCCGGCCCCTGCCCGGCCTGAGGCCCACAGAACCCCCTGCGCATTATCCAGGAGACACACGGCAGAGAAAACTGGTGCTCTCCCCGCAAGGACCGCAGAAGCCTCGACTCCTGACAGCACCAGGCCTGAGTGCGGGGTTTCGGCCTGAAGCCATGCCAGGAGAGAGGAGGCTGGCAGGCGCTATCTCTCACCCGGGGGCTTTTAAGTCCGCA
>JAAGEH010000033.1:507112-541528 GCA_011751065.1 Lasiurus cinereus
CTCGCAGTGAAGACCATGATGCACCGCGCACCGTGTCTGTGCAGATTCCAAGACCCCCCGGTACCAGACCAGCCCTCCCTGGAATGACATGAGTGATGAGCCCTTGGAACAGCGTCATCTATGACTCACAGCCCCCCCCCGTATTGCCCTTGACGCCCGGAGAGGAATGAAAGTGAGATCTTGACTTTGGAATCCTGACCATTTCTATTCCTTTTTTTTTGCATTCTGGCAACATTAAAAAAAATTCGATTCAAATATGTTTGCATCATAGACGAGGTTCTGCATTTCTATAAGCAGAGATTTCTCAACTCTCTGGCTCTGGATTCCCTTACAGCGTAGGGCCCACATACTTACGGTGCAGACTAGGCTAGTTTAGTGAAGAAGAGGGGGTGATATTGATCATCGCTCCAAGATGGTAAGCCAAAAACCAGCATCGGCTTAATCAGATTGACATGGTTACGGACATATAGACTCCTGCACAAATACTGACAGAGGAAACGATTAATCCATTACTAATACGCTAACAATCCCAGATCAATGCCTCACAGAGCAAAAGTAGCATTTCCAAATTCAGACTTGTGTGCACTGATCTGTACAGTAGTACCTTGTACAGTAGTACCTTGAGATACGAGTGCCCTAACATATGAGATTTTTGAGATACGAGCCATCGAGCGAGCGATTTTTGCTTTGAAATACGAGCAACATTTGAGATAGGAGTCATCGCGCGGATCGGCCGGCTGCACACGACCCACCAGTTCACCGCGACTCGAGCGTCTCACAGTTTCCCACGCCTCAAGGTGACGGAATGAATTAAACTCGTATCTCGAGGTACCACTATATTTGTGATACACGGCTGGCACGAAGAGTCTCTCTCCAAAAACAGATAGATCGGTGCAACGCGGCTCAACCCTCTCCCTCCCTGACGACACATCCTCAGAGCTGCGGGGTTTGCCTCTCTCAATATCCTGTCCATCTCCCTCACCGCTGCAGCCTGAGCCCTTTCCAATTATGAATATCACAAAAGCTTTCAAAGTGCTCTTCCTACTTCTCTTACTGCTCACCCAAAAAAGCACTATTCTTATTTAATTACAGTGAGTTAATTAGAAAAATTTAATTTAATTAAATTTTTTCAAATATGATCATTTGACTCCCCTATTTTAAAAACCCCTGGTGTTCCCCATTGACTTAATTATAAAACTCAATCCCAGGACCGCTCCGACGGCTCACCTGCCCTCAATCTGGAGTGCAATCCCCACGGCCTGGCTCCGGCTCCCTGTTACCATGGCAGCGTGTCCTGATACCTCACACTTCCCTGAACAGTGAGTTTTCAAAACCGTCACAGTCTCTTCTCTCTTCCTGGAACCGCCTGTCTGTCTTCTCGTCTTCAACTCTTCATCCTTATTCCCACGGCCACTCACTGGGTGTCTGCTCAGTGGGAACACTCTGCCCCCCTCAGGAAGAAGGGGGAACCACCTCCCTGAGATTCCTGAGCACTTCACCAGGGCTCTGTGAGATCAGGTGACCGCCTCCCGGGCTGCCTCTGCCCGGAGCGTGAGCTGCCTCTGGCATTGGGCCTGGTCTCCGGCTGCTTGGCCGTGAGCGTCTGCGAATGGAGAAAGACGTCAGCCAGAGCTCGGCAGCTCCTGGTTCCTGTGCATCTTTTAAAATCCCGGACACTCAAACTGTTGCTATGGCTGCCGAAGAACAATGGTAGCACTCTCTATTTTTATGAGCAATAGCATCATGGACAGTGACATGCAGAGCCCACTTGCTGAACATGGACTGCGGTCCAGGCACAGAGCTGGTACATGTTTATCTTTGCGGAGCACCTGCTGTGTGCCCATCACTCTGGGAGGTGAGGCCAGGCAGAATTTGTTGGTATTGTTCTAAAGGCGGCACTTTCTAATTAACTGGTTTTGGGGTTGAATAAACTTAACCAGAGCCACACAACTCTTCGGAGGGGACCCCAGGCACCAGCTTGGGGGAGTCCAGCCCCAGGGCTGGGTTGTGAACACCTCTCTTTCCTGCAGCGGCTCCCCGCTCCTTTTCACGGGAAGCGGACATGCACGGGGGGGGGGGGGGGGGAAAAGGATGGCGTAAGGAAGGGAGTGATCAGCACATAAATACGGCAGGTGTTACAGAAGATGCAGTAATTCAGGGGGAGAAAGGCTCTTTGCAGAGACTGACAGGCGGTAAATCAGCAAGTGGCGGCAGGGAGGCTGGGGTGAGTGAGGCACACCCCGGGGCCACGCTCCTGCGGGAGGAAGCAGCAGGCCCGGGTGCAGGGGCTCTGGGGGGCTGTGACTGCTCCAGGGGGGAAGGCAGCCCGGGCATCTCTGACACCAGCAGCAAGGCGGGAGGTCCCGGAAACAAGGCCTGTACACTGAGGGCGGCGGAGAGACCCAGCCAGTCTGAGCAGGAGGAACTGATGGACGTCTGTGAAGAGTGCCAGCCTCAGGGACAGGAGAGACCCAGCCGGTCTGAGCAGGAGGAACTGATGGACGTCTGTGAAGAGTGCCGGCCTCAGGGACAGTCAAGGCTCCCTTGCCACGTCTGGCGTGGCTCGATGGTCGGAACGGGGCTGTAACAGCGCACGTGCCCCCCCAGAGAGACCAGCCAAGGCTACTTTGCAGGCGTCGCATCACAGCGACGGTGCTCTGACCTCGGGCTGTCACAGTGCCCATGGCAACAACCCAGGGTGCCGCTCGGAGCGCCACAGGCCGTGCTCACAGCCACTGTCGGAGAGAGCGCGATGCTGCCGCTGCAGCTCCGAGGACACGGGCTCAGAGCGACTGAGTCTCTTAGGAAAATTCCCATCAGCCTCTGCGTCAGGAGCCAAGGAGGGGTTGGAACGAGTGCATCGGGCCGGTTCCACAGCCAAGACTCTCCCCGAGGTTGATGCTGAGGCCGCTGCAGCCGGTGACAGTGCTGACAATGGAAGGGGGTGCTAAGCAGCGAGCAGAGGGGGCAGGAAAGTCAGACGGGGCTCAGGAAGTCCCCGCCGAAGAAGGCACCGCGTGTCCGGCGGCGAGCGGCGACGGGGCCCAGTGTCGACCTGCCGTGGTGCCTCCTGGGCTGGACTCCCGGGAACTGGGATGCCAGACACGGCGATGACAGACACAGTGGCCAGCCGTGACCTGACAAGCACGTGGCCAGTCACCGCGAACCATGACCCGGACAAGCACATGAAGGCCCAGGTGCAGGCCTCCCAGAAGCTAGAAAGCAGGGGCTCTTAAAGGAGCCCCTCGTGGCCGGTAGCTGAGGGTAGCAACGGCCTGGGGGTGATTTTCAGGGCACAGCGTCACGGCTCCATGGTCATCAGCGGCTCAGGGTGGAAGTCCAGGTCTGACATCACCAGCCAATGTCCAGCTGACACTGGTCTCGCAGGCAGCGCTCAGGATTCAGTCTTGGGGGTTCTGTAAGCAGAACATAGTTTTCTCTCCTTGAGCCTTACTTTGCTTCTCGTAAAATGAGGCTGATGGTATACATGGTGCTAATTTCCCTTTAAATCCGAAACTCCTTTCTATAACAACGGCAAAACATCAGTGATTTAGAACCCGAGGACTGTACGAGGATGGTGTGATTGAGCTCAATGAAGGCACAAGGTAACTATAGTTATCATTAGTGACGAAAAGCACGTCTTCAGGTGAAATATTTAATCTCCCCATTTCAGTGACCAAACCTACCTGTGATGTTCCACATCATCCATCTAGCTGTCCACTTCCAAGCCTTGCAAAGACCACCACCAGGGACTAATGTCCAAGCCACATCAAGCCTCTGTCCTTCAGGCGCCTATTCCTCTACCAAAAGATACCATTTCTCACCCGAGTTACTATATGTAATACCCTCTCCCTCTGGGCTCGCCCCTTCACCTGATTTCCCCACTTCTTTCTCCGTCTATTTGTCCAACTAATCGTTTCAAACAAATACCCAATGCCACTTCTGCTGTGTTGGCAATCCTTCAGTGATTTATAGCTTCCTGGAGGAAAATTCCAACTCCCTGGCTTAGTGTGAGAAGCCCTTCAGAATGTGTGTGACTTGTTCTGAATTACGGCAGGTGACACCTTCCGCCATTCTCTGCTTCACAGGGATCTTTCTACCTGGAGAAGTGACTCTGAATTCCCGGAAAACACCATCTCCATATGTCCATGCCTCCCACATTATGATTCCTTAACATCTGCTTTCTTCTCCTCCCTACCTTCCCATGGCCAGTCCTGATATTTCTGTTCATTTACCAAGATTCTTCTTTGTTCTCTGTAAAATATCTGGGAGCGAGGGTGTGGTCCCTTCCTCAACCACCCACTCCCTCCCAGATCTCCGGATCCCTCTTATATGTTGATGATCCCTGTTCGTATGTAATACGTCTATACCAGGAAACACCGTATGTGATTATCAGTATCAATTAAATGGCAGCCCAAGGAACTGCAAGACTCTTGTTAAGAAAAGTGACTTCCTCATCTCTGACCATCCTCAGTCACTACAACTGTGGTGGGAACACAGCAGAGACATAAAAATGTTTCGAATAAATGAGTTACTGAAATCCCGTTCTTCTCATCAGTAAAGAAGGTCTATGAAATGAATTTAAGTAACAGTAGTCTGTTAGTTCAGGTTGTAATATGGACACGAAAACTGTGCTGATAAATAATGGATTATCTGCTTCTGCATTCAAAATGTCTACCATTCTAACCGAAGTTCTCTCCAGTTTACAAGAAATATCCTGCATGCTGTATGTAGTTGCCTTAAAGAAAGGTACCGTCCCAGTGATATGCCTACAGAAACAAATAATTTAGGTTTCAGTGAGTTGTAATATTGATGTTAACCACATAATTTAATAAATTTAATACAAGTCCCCCAACTATAATTGCCACTCCCTTTCATGCTTCTGCCGTGTTCTAAAACCCCGATCTGAACACCTGGAGTGTGGAAATGCCAGCCTGGCTACGAAAATGACTGCCTCGAATTCATCTCGGTTCTCGCGTATTTCCATTTATCTTTCAAATTATTTCAAGTCAACAAGCCAATCAATGTCAGCAGGTTGATAAGGATGTCATTTAATTCCAGGAGCAAGCGCGGCAGCTTTATCTATGCAAAGTAAGATAATAAGGATAATTGGGCCTATGCCTGCAGGCTCCGAGCAGTCCTCTGTTTTCTGCCAATATTTTTTCATCAAAGCCTCCCCAGCAAGTCTCTTCCGGAGATATCATTATCTCACGCCACCGATCAGGACACGAGGCTTGAAAAGCTTAGGGAATCTGTCTAAAGTCGAGAGGGTAGTAGGTAGAAGGAGTGGAATTAAAATATTTGCATACAAATAATTTATTCAACATTGTGTGCTTGTGTGTGGAACCAAGGGAGCTTTCCACACACATTCTCCTCCCATCCTCCCCAGAAGGCTCTGAGAAGGAACAAGTCGTCGCATCTTATCAAGAAGCCGAGGCTAAGAGTGCTCAGACTGTCCGCCATGATAGAGGCAGAAAGAGTCAACGTTCCATCTGAATGAACTGAAACAACGCCTGCTGAATGGTGGCCACAGACGGGGCCCTGGTAGTGTGTGAGTCAGGAACGTTGAGCAGAGTAGACGCGGTGTTTGCTCTGTTGGATCCACTGCTGAGTCTGTGGAGAGAAACAGTGAAAGGACCACGATGGTCTGAGAGAGGCGGGCAAGTTCTTAAAGAACAGTTAGGATTCTGGATTCTAGCCTTCAGGACAAGATGGAGACACTGCCTGGTTTTAAGCTGGGAAGTACCACGGGACGATGCGTCTTTTTGGCAGACGGAACCGGCTACAGAAGGAGTGCAGGCTGTCGGAGATCATAGAGTCGGTTTGGAGGGGAATCAGACAAGGGGCAGGAATGGGTAGGACCTGGAGAGGGCGGGGTTGAAGATGGGAGGGAGAGGACCGGTCCCAGGAATAGAAATCTCAGGCCTTATGGGCTTTGGGATTAAGGGAACTGAGGGTTCCATGGTGCTCTAACGCTCCCATTGCTGAAATTTAAATAGTACCCAAGTCACGTGGCTGATTGACCCAGTGACTGAGCATCAACCTAGGACCCAGGTGGTCATGGTTAGATTCCTGATTGGGGCCCAGGCCCAGGTGGTGGGCTTGATCCCCAGGAGGGGGCATGCAGGAGGCAGCAATCAATGATTCTCTCTCATCATTGATGACTGTCTCTCTCTCCCTCCTCCCTTTCTCTCTGAAATCAATAAAAATATTTTTTAAAAAAATAAATAAATAGTACTCAAGTCAAGTAACCCCAAAAATCCTTTCCTGCTGAGACTGACTCAGCGAATCAATACCATCTGGGACCCGATAGCCGGGTTCAGCGAGGTGCAACAGGGCGAGTATCCGTTTCCCACGGCCATGGCCAAAATGGCGCCGTGATCCCAGGAAACAGAACGTGTTGGAAATTCAGTCCCTTGGGGACTCCAGAGTCCAACAGCAGAGTGCTGATCCGATTCCTGAGACGTCGGCGTGTCTCACTAACTGTGAAAAGACAGCTGAGTTTGAGGACATCTTCATTAAGGCAAGCCAACGTGCCCATACGCCACGATGCAGATGGCAGAGGTGGCTCAAGCGTCCCTGTGAGGTGGGAGTGTTTGCCCGGGGCAGGAATTTGGCAGGGCGGCCGGCCGCACTCCTGCGAGCCTTTCTCCTGGAAGCCACCGCCCGGCAGGTTTGGATTGCCTGCGGCTCATCGCTGGCGACGGAGCCGTTGGGCCAGATGGCATTTATTTCTTTATTTTATGAAGGAGAGGGAGGCGGGGGGGCGCACGATGCACATTGGAAAGTCCATTTTTAGTTCCAGAGCAGAAAAATCAAGGAGGAAAGAAACTGATTTTAAGCAGCTCCAGATGTTACATGATTTTTTTTTGTTTTTTTTTTTTTTACAAAGTAACATCTAAAAGGAGAGTGCCATTACAGACAGAAAAGAAAAAGAAAAGAAAAAAGGAAAGAATCTACAGAATAATGTCCCCTTTGGGTTTATCTGTAAGAATTTGTATTTACGGTGAATAAAGTCATTTCTGAGGATGGAGAAGAGTCACCCGTTTCTGTCTGAAGAACTGCTCTCATCGGTGCCCATGTGAGACCAGGAGAGCGGCAACTGCTGGCATTCCCTGGCATTGTCTTCATCCCCAAGCCCCGCCCAGCCCACCTTGGCCGTTTCCGGAGCCACCTGCCCTTCTTCAGCTGTCTCCTTCTGTCCAAAGCAAGACTGGGGTTGGCATCCATTCCAGAGTGCTCAGAGCATCTTCCAGGCGTCTTATCTCACACTGGATGGAAGAGACGTGAAGGGAGGTTACAATTCCTGTCCTGGAGCCGTGTGCAAAGATGGCCCACGCCTTAAATGCTAACGTGCTGAGTCTCTTTGCTGTGTTTCTGAAGTTTGCATTAAGAAAGGTCTAAGGTCAGCACACGAATTGCCGTACACGGGTTTCGGGCATGTGTCTTGGGGCTCTTTCATTTATGTTCTGGGTCCCACGTCAGCTTCCACTGGAACCACAGCATTCAGGTGCCTCATCTGCTTCTTGAGAGAGAAATTACGAGGAAAATTCCCACTTTTCCGAGAGCGGGGCTCAGACATAGTATTTCTGATGAGCCACGAGATGAGGCAATGCCCGCAGCTTGCCACCTGGGAACAGGACTCCAGCCTGTCCCTGAAGCTCTTTTTCGGAATCCCTGTTCACATCTACCCGGCCACGTGGCCTGCAGAGGTGACTGCTCCTCTCGTTCTCTCAGCGTCTTTGACAGCAAACTGATAGATGGTGTTGTGGGGAGATTGCGTTGATCAAATTAGAAATCCAGTACAGCAAACCTTTACAAATCAAGAAAAATGATTTTGTATTCTGACCCTACTCTGCCATTTATAATCTGTGAGACTTCGGAGTACCTACCGAACATAGCTAAGCTAATGTTTTCCTATTTCTCAATGTGATTACTCTGTTGGGCCGTTAGGAGAATTAGATTACACTCTGTAGATAAATATGGGTGACACAGTGCCTGGGATTTGAGGGGCACAAAATAAATAACAGGTCCTCCTGCCATCTTGTTTTCCTTCTCCGGACAAATATATTTTCTGTGCATTCATGGTTAGGAGACAACATAAATGTAATTGCTTTATACAAATAGAGTTGGAAATAGGCATTATTAGATGCTTGCTATATGCCGGGCACCCTCTAGGCACAGGGAACAGAAAAAATGAACAAAACAGATGGGTGTCTGCACTCATAGGGGAAAAAAGACAATATGATGTACAAATAACGTCATGAAAACAAGATATCTGGTCTTGCCCTTGTGTCAAGAAGTTCTGAGACAAACTGAAGTTCTGTCTCACACAATCTAGAAGCCAGGGTAGCCCAGAAGAAGCCTCCTTCGATGAGAAAGCTCATAAAATGAAGGCGAGCAGGCTGGTGATCAGAGGTTCTCTTGTTTCATGGGAAGTGCTGGAACCCACGATCATGGCCACGAACTGTCACGGGGGAGGCAGAGGAGTGGCTGTCTGCTTGCTCAGTGGTGGGAGTGCTCCCGGGCTGTTCTCTCTGTCTTCCCTCTGGGAGGATCCTGTATTTACACCACGTGTGGGATGGAGCTACCACTGCCCGAACCTGGAGCAGGAATGACAGAAACCCCAGAGGACGCAGGGGCGGGGCAGAATCATCTTATCAGGACCGTTCGTGACGGTGGTCTGGAGACATCACGAAGAGGCTCCAAGGATGCGCCGTCCATTTCATTGAGAACACTCCAAACTGCTTCAGATGCTTCTGGAATACTGTGTCACAAACATGAAACATGAGGAAACCATGTGTCTCATCACGCGCTTGGCTGTCAGGAGTTAGACGGGATCCAGGAAGGAAGGATGTGCTCTCTGTGGATTCCTAATCATCGCCACGGCCTCTGGGAAGACCTGGACAGGAATGACCACCCGTCCACGCAGCAGCGCGGGTGCTGTGGGCGCAGGAATGAGGAGGGTGTCTCCAGGCCTGCCACTTAGCGCTGCTGTCTGACTTCCTGGCCATACTCATGATGCTCATTCCTTTAAGTCATCGCAAGATGGAACATGAGAACGTTCTAGAAAGATGCCTCCCAAATTTCCAAAACAGATTTGAGAAATGTTAGCTTTACAGTAATTAAATATTTCCCTGGCCAACAGCATATCTACATTGGGGGAAAAAAAAAAACTGATCCCGAAGTTAAACACAAGAACTCTGTACACTACTATGTTAAGTCTTTGCTGTTTTTTTATGACCTAAAATTACCTGCAGGTTAGAGACGTTCGTACTAAGAATAAGAGTCGGAGTGTAAATGAAGCAAAAACACACGCCCATGAAGACGCACGGTGCATTGTCAAATGGAATAAAGCTTTGAAGCTCTTCACTGGAGAAGGAGAAATTGGAGTGATCACAGTAAACCGTGGAGGAGACGAACGTACATAATGGAGTGACGCCCCACGCTGCATACAGAACGCTTTCTGAAGCCGGCTGCAAGAAAAATGAAAATAAAGCAAGCTGGCTAATTAGAGAGCACTAACGATGCACAGAAATAGCCAAATCCAACGCTGCCTGGAGGTCATGTGGTCCTTGAAAGATAAAGCTGCATCCGGATGATCACAAACCCGGGGAAATAAGGAGCTGTGGGGAGTAATTAAGAAAAACAGGCTCATTTTCAGCTCCTTCCCGAGGATCACAGCGGAGTCACGGCGCAGAAAACCGAGAGAACGGGGAGTGAGGTTTCACCCAAACCTGATGCAGTGACGCTTCCTCCTGAACATCCGTATTTCATCTCTTTTAAATTGAGGTCCTCGCGGTAACACGCTGTGGTACTGCCAAAATCACCCACCTTCCCGAGCCGGGTTCCCCGTAAATACATGGATTTGAAGTTTCCTCGTAGATATCCTAATAGCGTGTGATTCCCCCGAAAACCTCCGGTGATTTGGAACCCTCCGAAACCAGTTTCCAAATGGTTGCAAATGTCCTTTTAATGCAAAAACGCTTCCTTCACCAGTTTGACTGGATTTGTTCTTAGCTGAACCTGTGTCTCTCTGCGTATGGAACTCACACTAAAGCCCGGTTCACCTTCATAAACCGAGTTTTCCTGAGGCATCCGTGCTGTCTGATCGAGGTCCCGGCGGCAATCTGGTGCTGGAATGTCCCTCTCTCCGCCCCTGCTCAGAGCCACTTCCAGACCCTGCAGCCGCTCAGGTGCTGGATCCCCTCCCTGTCCATCACAGCGCCTGTCAAGTTCGCCCAGGCCTCCTGGAGGAGGCGGAGAGCAGGTTTCCCCTGAGGTTTCTATAGCACCCCTGGGGCTCCTCTGGAGCTCCTCCTTCAGCTTGGGGGGTGTGGATCCCCTGGCGGGGGGTAAGGGGTGTGTAACTGGGAAATGAGCTCCCACAGAGATTGCCTGCATGGACGGCCTGGAAACGTTTCTTCCTAAGAGGCCCAACCGACCGCTCCACAAACAAGTGGCAAAGTTAGTCCTTGAACCCTCTGCTTATTCACACAGAAAACTGTTGCGAACGTTCTGAAAGGCCAAAGCATTTTCTCTCCTCCTTAGCTCTTTGAGACAAAAACAAACAAACAAACAACCTGAAGTGTGACTGATCTTAATGAATGTCCCTCCTCTCAGTGTTTGCATCTTCAAACAGAAGACTAGAGCGGGGAAAAACTTACACAACGACAACAAAAACAAAGAAAAGGAAATCAGTGGAGATGATTTGTGCAGGGATTTGCGCTGGGATGTTTTAACTCCCGAAGATCCGTGCGCGCAGTAGCCTCCGTGTGTCTGCCAGCTCTGCCCTCGCCCTCCTCACCCCGACATCCAGGGTCTCATCTCCTCCTGGAAGCCAGAGCCATCTTGCTCAAGGTCACATGGCATCACCTCCCCACAAGACAGGACGCTCCCCCCCCTCAGAGCACCCCCTCAGGGTCCTTCGCATTCAGGATGCAGAAGCCAGAGGTCCACACAGCCAGGACCCTCTCGCTCAGGGGCCCCCCTCTCTTCTCTGGCCGCCCCTGCAGCCGCCTCCCTGGCCTGTGGCCGGTCCTCGGGCATCCAGGCGCCTCGCTGTCCAGGGTGCTTACAGTGGCCTTCCCTGTGCCTGGAGTGCCCGGCTCTGGGTTCCAGAAGGAAAACTCCCTTTTCTCCTCTGGGGGTTTTCTCTCCGCACCCACTCAGGTCTTTCCTGACTGTGCTGTTGATAGCGGTACCTCCTCACACTCCCTGGCCGATGCCCTCTCTCCGTGGAGAATCTGCAATAACTGAGGCTTACTGATCTGTGCGTCCTCTCTCCCCTGCATCTCTGCTTCATCAGATTCGGTCTTCTCTCCACGCCGTTTTAGAGCCAGCATCTTCAATGGCGCCCGCATATGGCAGGCACTGAAGATGAATGCATGAGTAGTTCAACCACGGGAAAGATAAACTGAATTCTGAACGCGGTGATCGGAATTATAATTCATGGTGTTAATACTTTTAGGTTAAGTGTTTAGAAATAATCTGGGCTCATTTGACATTTTAATCACTTATAACTTAGGAGAATGTGGCATATTAACATATAATTTGAAATCACAGCATATCTAACGGATTCCAATTTAAAATGTGGAATTGAAAATTTGATTTGGCTTGACATTCTAAGCTGAATAGTCTAAGAAAATTTTACATTTGTGAAAAGTATTTAGAACATCCCATAATTTGATTTATTAGATTTATGGAAGTTGCTTAAGTGCTTGGGAAGATTAGCTTATTAGAGCGCTGAAGTACTTAGATTACATTTATAAATAAAGTTTAAATCATGTAATGGACTTCAATTAACTAAGTTGTAAAGGTCAACCTAAAAGTTTTGTTAGTGTTTCCTGGACTTATAAATAGAAAATAATATAATCTGTAAATTAAATTCAAAAGCACAAGAACAGGATTTTGATTTTACAAAATTAAGGCATTAAGTATTATTTTTTAAAGCCAAATTAACCTTGCAATTTCCTTTTTGTGCATGAAATGTACTTTCATATACATCAAAAACCCATACTGATGATAAAAATTCAGACACCAGAAGGATGATATTGCTGTAAGAGAAACATATTTTATTCTCATGTCAAAACCCAACTGAGCAGGAATATTAATGATTGTGATGGCTACACGGACATATCTATCTACTGCCTAGTGCCCCCATCATTCTCATTTACTTTCACTCTCAATTTAAGAACCCAATTGCTCAGACCTGGAGAAATATTGAGACTCCATAGAACTCACTTTCTTGAAGATCACATCCTTCATTCGACATCTATAATAATAAAAACATGCTCATTAGACTGGACAGCCAGCCGACCTTCCCAACGTCATTCCAGACATCCTTTTAGATGAAGCCCCAGCAGTGAGGCCAAGACAAAGGCAGTTAGGGGTGATCAGGCAGGTAGTCAGAGTGGTTAGGGGTGATCAGGCAGGTAGGCAGAGACAGTTAGGGGCAATCAGGCAGGGAGGGAGAGAGGTTGGTGCAATCAAGCAGGCAGGCAGAGTAGTTAGAGGCAATGAGGCAGGCAGGCAGAGTGGTTAGGGGCAATCAGGCAGGCAGGCAGGCAAGCAGTTAGGAGCCAGCAGTCCAGGGTTACAAGAAAATGTCTGGGATCCCCACAGGGGTCCCAGATTGTGAGAGGGTGTAGGCCAGGCTGAGGGACACACCACTTCCCCCCTGCCTCTCCCCCTCAAGTGCACTAATTTCGTGTACCAGGCCTCTATTGTAATTTTAATGGATTTAAGAGTCTCTTTTCTTTCTGATTGTCACATATCACCAAGGAGAAAAAGTACAAAGACATTTGGTCCAGTCCCCACTCATCTCTGTAGGGACAGATAGCCAAGCAAGGGTCTTGCAAATTTCACTCATTCTTATTTTGATCAGCTCACAAGGCAAATGGGAAAATAATAACAGTGGCTAACATTAATGTTCTTGGTACTCTTCTAAAGGCTGTGTCTGTTCTCTCACTTGAAAATTAAGGACAGATGTTTGGTTTAATGCAGAGAAAATGAATAACTCTTACAGTGCACCTGACGGACCTTAAGTGAGGGTAGCAGAGGAGAGGATGGCGGGCTGTTCACCATAAAGAATGGGACTGGGTCCAGGAAGCATATTTAGTTGATTGCTTCCCTTAAAGGATTCCTTATGTTTTTAAGGTGCATTGTGCTTTCACATACATACTCCATGCTACCCCAACAAAACCCCAGTCCTCCGGGAATAGCATACAAGACCCAGCAGAGGTGTGTTAAAAATGTACAGCAACCTCTCCAATGGACTTGCAGCCCACTGCTCTCCCCTTTCCTACTTCCTGGCAGAACCGCCTGGCACGTTCTGCTCCGCCCTCAGCTTCCTGTTCTTCATAAACATGGCATTCTTCCGGCCTTTTGCCCCGGCTTAGCTTCCTCGGAATGCTTTGCTCAGTCCAGCGAGGGGCCTTCTCGCCCATCATTTACACACTCTCGCCCCTGCTTTATCCGGCTTCCTTCATGGGACTCGTTACGCCTGACTGTGCAGAACATCGATGCATGTCTCTCGTCCTGTCTGCTCTCCCTGAGGACAAGCACCTTGTCGTTTGCATATGGTATTCTCAGCGCCAAAACCCTTCCCAGCCCTAGCTGAGTGAAGCGGATGAATGAGGAAACCCGCCTTGGATGTGGGTGCACTGACCCTGGCTTCTGAGCTCTCCCCAGGGCTCGGGCTACCGCTGACCTCTCCTCGTCCCGCCAGTGGGACACTGTTCCTGGGCCTCACCGGGAAGTAAGTGGGTTGTTATAGGGCTTTGGTGGAATTTTCTTTTACTTTTCTTTTCTTTCTTTTCCTTTTCTTCTTTCTTTCTTTCTTTCCTTCCTTCTTTATCTTTTTTTTTTTTTTACCATCAGGCTTGTAAGATAAGAGCGCCCATGAATACAGTTGATCAGCTTTTCCCATCCAAGTCCAGAGAGGCTGAGCGATGTGACCAAGGTCACACAGGGCTGTCGGTGTTGGCTGCTTCTGGCCCAGGCGAGCAGACAGCCTCAGCTGAGGAATGCCCTGTGGACTCTCTGCTGTGCGTCTGTGCCCCTGGGAAGCTAATCCAGCTCAACAACGAGGGGTGGCATGAACACTTCCCGGGTATGGTGGCACCTCTTCAACCCATGGGTGATCAGCGATCTGCCACCTCCATGTCACTAGCCCTAGGTCCGAAGCAGAGCTGAGGCTGAGCAGATAGCCAGGCAGGAGAACATGGAGATTCCCCAGCACAACAAGAGACACGGAGATACCAGTGACTATCGGTCGGGAAGGAAGCAGGGGGGGACAGTTCCCGGTAATCTTTATCTTTTATTTGCTCCATCAGCCGGTCGTTGGATTTTTATCACTGTGTCTGCTGGAATAGGACTCAGAGGCAACATGTCAGGTATATTGGTAACTCTCAAACTAGGCTTTCCTAAACTTTGACCGGAATCAGGTCTCTCGCTGTTCATGCATGGGTTTGGAAATACATCTCCAGTCATGCTCACTTGGCTGCTATTCAATCAGGAGAAAATTTTAATTCTGGCACGAGAAACAAGTAGGGATGCGACATAGTTTTTTTTTATCACTATGGAATAATAATGATATCTTCCTATTATACTGCTTTATCACTCTGTGGTGAATCAAATTCCAAATTTCTAGAGTGGTGCTGTTCAATCTGGTAGACCATATGGCCACTGAGCATCTGAAACGTGGCCAGTCTGAATGGAAGTGTTATAACTGCGAATCACACACTGGATGTCAAAGACTTACTCTGATGAAATATTTAAATATTTCCAATATTTCCTTTCTATGGCAACCTGAAGCTGGCTGGAGACAGATACTGTCACTTTCCCTGCGCTCCCATGGCAACCGAGAATCACACTTGTTTCTTTTCTTTCTCTTTCTTCTCCTCGTTATGACGCTGGCCAATGTAGACCCACGCCTCCCGAAAGACAGTGCTAATGTCTTTTATCCTCAGATCCCCGGCCACTGGCAGAGAGTCTGGAACATATTTACTGATGAATAAAGTTCTTAAAATATATCCTGGGGGCAAAACCCCACCAGGATTCCTATAGATCTACGAGGCACACAAAACAATGTCCAGGTTTTTGCCCTACAAAATCTCTAACCATATACCACAACATTCTAGTGTTCAAAGCCTTCCATTTAAAAAATATATATATATTATTGATTTTTTACAGAGAAAGGGAGAGGGATAGAGAGTTAGAAACATCAATGAGAGAGACACATTGATCAGCTGCCTCCTGCACGCCCCCTACTGGGGATGTGTCCGCAATCAAGATGCATGCCCTTGACGGGAATCGAACTTGGAACCTTTCAGTCCACGGGCCGACGCTCTATCCACTGAGCCACACCAGTCTCGGCCAAAGCCTTTCATTCTGTAGATGAGGATATGCAATCTCGTAGAAGCGGTGGGAGAAATGGAACCTTTAGATACTACTCCCGTTGTTGGTCTGAATAATCAGGTGTTTTTGCTGCTGAAAGAAACGTTCATAAGAAAGCAAGGGCCCGGTAGTTTGTTAAAAGGAGGCTGACAGGGTAGACTGAAAGGGGCCTATCCGATTTCAGATGTGACTGTCGCTGTCACTGTATGAAACAAGGATGGTGTAGCTGTGAAGTCATTTTAGTCCTCTGTGAAATGGGAACGATGACGCATCCTGAGTGCATCGCTGACTTAGGCTGCACGTCGGAAGATAAAAGGCTGAGGCCGGCCGGCTTGCTGTTCGCACATCATAGACCCTGCCCCTCTCCCGTCCTCCTCACTCACTTGCTCCTGTGTCTCTCCTGCCCTTCCTTCCTCCTCCTTGTCCGCCTTCCCCACACTCACAAGAAGTCATCATATATGATGGATCGAGATGATAAAAGAGAAGAAAAGAGCTTTAATAATCATGTCACATTCTAGTGAGTGACTTATTAAACAGGAGCTCAGAAAAATGTTTCACTTCATAAATGCAAAGAAAGGAAATTCAATATTGAGGTCAATAAATTCTGCTTTAAACTTGAAAAGATGAATAAGACTTTTAATTTAATCTCAAGAAAAATTGTTTTTAAGAGACCTAAATTAATCCACATAATAATTGAAGATATATTGACTTACAATTTTTATGAGAGCACCATGTGAATAATAAAGAAAAAATAACTTAACCATTTAAGGGCATGCCCTCTCCTGTACAGAACTAAAGAAGGATGTGAGCCGAAACCGGTTTGGCTCAGTGGATAGAGCTTCGGCCTGCGGATGGACTGAAAGGTCCCGGGGTTCAATTCCGGTCAAGGGCATGTATCCTGGTTGCAGGCACATCCCCAGTAGGGGGCGTGCAGGAGGCGGCTGATCAATGTCTCTCTCTCATCGGTGTTTCTAGCTCTCTATCCCTCTCCCTTCCTCTCTGTAAAAAATCAATATTAAAAAAAAAAAGGACGTGTGTGTCTGCAGGCACACACACACACATGCTATTTAGTGTACTTATTCTCACTCTCCTTTATATCTGGCAGAGCCTAGCTATACTACACACTTCCCAAGTACAGTGAAATGAGTCTGTAATGTCATTTACCCATTCTCTTAATTATTCTGCCGGGGGCTTGTCATCTAGCCATATTCATCGGCACATGTTTTCATTCTTCAAAGACATGCTGCTTAATCCAATTTGCTTCTTCTTTTTTAATAGGGAAGATCATTTACTTTGGTTCACTGTCATATATTTAAGCCAATGAACCAACATTTCATATCAAAATATTTCTAGATAAAATCATGTAGGGAAAAATGCTCAATATTTAAGCCAATTATCCGTTCTCTGGACCATCTACAGACTTTCTTCTCCCCGTGACCTTTAGCCCCTCAGCGCTGGGAATAATGGGAGGGGACGATACACCGGGGTGCTGGTCAGCAGACCCCTGCACATCCTGCCTGGTCCTCGGGGGGGACAGGGCGTGCCCGAAACACTGGAGGCTACTTTGACAAGGCTCTCTCTGCTCCTCCCTGCTTTCCGCTGCACCCCCAGCCTGCAGGCTCCGCGGACGCTGCTGGGGGGCGTTTCTGCTCCCGCAGCGGCAAGCCCCTGGCAGAGAGGCTGGAAGTGGGCTTCCCGGTTCCGGGGTAAACGTTCCACGCCGAGACTCTGGGCCTGGCTGTTGGGCCAGATGGGGATCTGCAGGGATTCTGCAATGAAGGAAGCAGCGGGGAGCGAGTGGAAGAGGATGCCTGCTGCCCACAAAAACGCGCAGGAAGAGGCCTACATGCTGCCGGCGAGGCTCTGGCTGCTGGGCTCAGGGGCATGGCTTGTTTTGTTTATCCGTTCAAATATTTTCTGAGCCTCTAGAACAATGGTCCTCAACCTTTCTAATGCCGCGACCCTTTAATGCAGTTCCTCATGGTGTGGTGACCCCCAACCATACTTCATCACTGTGATTTTGCTGTTGTTATGAATGATCATGTAAATACCTGTGTTTTCCGAGGGTCTTAGGCGACCCCTGTGAAAGGGTCGTTTGACCCCCCCAAAGGGGTTGCGACCCACAGGTTGAGAGACACTGCCCTATAAGAATGCAATCTGGTAAAACTTGCTTTTATTAAAATAAAATTAAAAATCCTTAAAATAACGAGCAGGAAGTGAATCATGAGAAAAATTAATGACAGAGAATATGTACAGACAAGACACCTCGTCACAGATGCCTGCTGGCCAGGTGCCAGAAAACAGCCAGCTGTAGTGCCAGCGTTCCTTCTGTCAGCCCCAGGCCTGAGGGCAGCTCTGTTCTCCCAGGTCTGAGGGGGGCCCCAGAGTTCGTACCATCCTCACCCTCGCTGGTTCATGACCGGATACCCACTCCAGGATCACCGCCCTGGGCTGCACCCTCAGTCCATCTCTGCGCCTCTCCATGGGGGGGTGCAGCTGGATGTGCCCACTCAACCATCGGGGTGCCAACTCTACTCTCGCATCCTGGCATTCTTTCAATTTCCTGTGTCCTTCTGAATCTCCGGGGTGGAGACTTCTCAGATGAAAAATGGTGACTCCACACAATCCCGAGAGAAGACGCTGAGTTGGCAAAGCCGCCCTACGCGATGCTATCGCTGAGCGATAAGAGCAAACGCCGAGAAACCTGACCTTCTCAGACACGGAGAGATGGAAAACCTAACCCTCCAGGAGTATTGAGGGAAGAGAGAAAGTGAAGATGTTTGGCTTGGCTTCTGGAGCGTAACAGTCTCAATATATATTTTTGAATGATTTTAAGTAATAATTAGTCCAATCTTAGACACCTGATTTATTCTCTCTCAATGATAGCATTCACAATCTCACCAGTGCGTATGAAAGTTTAATGACATGATAAATATGAAATGCGCTGTGCTATTAAATAATAATGAATATTAGGGTTTGTTATTGATTAGTTCACATGACTGCTTCTTAGACGATTTTGCTGGTTTGGCCACTTTCTATTGAAGTGACATTGACACACATCCACTCAATTGCTTTTAATCACATCGTTTTTCCAGTATGTTCGTCAACCAAGCAAGAGGAAGAGAGAGCTGGGGAAAGGGAGGAAAAGGAAAGACACCAATGTCTAGAAAATCTGAACTGAATTTTGGTAAAAGAAAGCTGCTCAGCGGTTTCATGGGGACGAAGGAGGTGTGATAACCATGGAGCATGACAAACTTTGGGAGTGAGGAGAGGTATTCGTTATGCTGATTGTCCAAATGCTTCCAGAATATACACAATCTTATCAAAATGTATGCCTTATATATGTGCAGCACATGGTATATAATTATACCACAAATAACCTGTTAATAATGTGCTTATGGAAATACAAAGAAAAAAGAAACCTTGAATCCAGAGAGGTAGATAATTCAAATCTTCACATAATGATTTCTAAAATTGGTCCCTATTTTATAGAGGACGTGGCCTATGGAAGGTGTGTCAGTAGGAAGGGACACAGTCCTAGCTTTGCCTGCTAATCAGACCGCCAGGCAGCCCTGTGGAGACAGAGCTGGGGAAGGTGGGAGCAAGGACCCACACATCAGTCCAGTCCCCCTGTACTGCTTGGATCTTGGGTCCTTGTTGCCATGACTTCTCAGGAGGAAAATGTAAAAGTTCCAGCAGATGCGAGTTATGAATATGAGTCGGTGTTTCACGGGCTAGCGCTGTGTTACATGTCCAATGAGCAGGTCGAGGCTCTGGCAGGGGCGGGAAGGGCACAGGAGCAGGCGGAGAGCTGGCGTGGCGAGAGGCAGTGCCCCAGCTGCTTGCCCGGGGAAATGCCATCTCTCCCTGAACCTGGGCCTGGATATGCTGCACCACCTTGTTTTATAAAACTACTGGAGGCCCAGTGCACGGATTCGTGCACCAGTGGGTTCCCTTGGCCTGGCCTGCGGGGATTGGGCCAAAACCAGCACTCAGACATCTCCCAAGGGGTCCCGGATTGTGAGAGGACAGTTCTTGAGTGATATACCCCGGAATTGGGCTCCCTCCTCTCTGGGTCCGGGGTGCAGATGAAGCAAATGCTCTAGCAGCAACCTAAACCCTGACTGATTCCTCTACTGGTTGGGGCGTCTGCCCCCTACTGGTCATTGTGCATCATAGTGAACACTCAAACAGTTGGTTAGGCTTTTATATATATAGATTAATTGACGTAATACTATGTCACTTCCCTGCTTCATCCTAAATGGGGGAGATACATTACATTTTCCACTTTAGAGGAATAATCTTAGGAAATGGGTTAGTTTCAGGTCTATTAGAGTCAATTATGAAAGTCAATTCTTTGAAAGTTCATATTTGAAAACTCCTACCTTGTTCACTAAACTTAATTCTTTTTCATCTTCTCTAATGGAAAGTATATTTCACCCATGTACAAATCCATGCATGAGCTCTTATGTTTTTGTACCTGTTCTAGTCTTTGCAGAAATGCCTTTTTTTGCTCTTTAATCTATATTTTTTTTATAAAATTCAACCTTGATTACCCTAAGCAAGAATGAACTTGTCTTTTTTTCCCTACCATTAATGAATTGTACATCTGTCTCTTACTAAATTAACAAATATGTATTAGGCATCTACTAGTTGCTTAACCCTTTCCCAGACACCGATGGTAAGACAATTTAAAAAAAGAGAGGAAAAGATGTCTGCCCTCTTAGGGCTTCCTATTCTTCTTTGGAGAGAGGGAAAGTGGAAACAATCACAACCAGCGTCTGCAGGATGTCAGGTGATGAAACAATGAACCAGGGAAGGAAGTGGATTGCCGAAATCAAGAGCACGTGGAGGACAAGCTTACATGACTGACGTGGCCACACGTGGGGCTCGGGAATCAGCAAAGCCCGGCCTTTTCCGAGCTCTGGAAACTCAAGCAACTCCTCCCCCTCCTTTTTAGTCTACCGCCCTCAGCAACACAGTGGCAATATTTAAATCTTTATAATTAAAATAGTGAAAACCTATCATTACCGAGTTCTAGTTTTGTGCACCGGGCATACAAAGGGTAGGGAAAAAGTAGGTTTATAGTTGTTCGTATGGGAAATAATAATTAATAATAATACAAAAATAAACTGCTGTGTGTACTCACCACTGTAAACATGCATTTGCCCCACCCTGTATAATTCTCAAAACAACATATGCCTGACATTGTACTTCCGTCTTTCTCGGCTAAGGAAACTGTGGCCACAGGTGCCTCAAACAAAGCCAGCGGCAGCTTGAGCCCCTGTAAACAAACGAGAGGCCCGATGCATGACATTCGTGCAAGAGTAGGCCTTCCTGTCCCCCCACACACACCCCCCCTCCAGCACCGGCTTCCCTCTGGCACCCAGGACCCGGGCTTCCCTCGCAGCCCCGGCTTCGACCAGAAGGTCATCCGGAAGGACGTCTGGTCTAATTAGCATACTACCCTTTCATCATTATAGCTTCCCACTTCTCCTTCTGTGCATGTTGAACTTGCTCACAAACCGTCTTCATTTGGTCCCTAGAACATTTGGATTTATGACGCAGCGAGGTCTCGTGTGGTTATTGTTCAGACTTAGTAATCAGCCTCCGACAGGCACTGACGGAACGGGAGCCTTCTCCCCCAGGGAGCGATGGGGGAGGAAGCCCATCTCTTAAAGGCTCAGTTCATGCATCAAACACTTCTGTGTGGTGCGAGGGCACGGTAATTGAGTGCCGCGAGTCCCCTGTCTTCGCCACTCCACTGAAATAATCGCTGTCATCAGTCCTGATTTGGGTATGACACTGTTCATTTTGTAAACTGCTCTCACATGCATTAGTCATCCTGCGTCTCAAGTGCCCGTGATGTATAATGCCACGGGGAATTTGGAAAATAGGTGTAAAAACAGCTATCCAAATACAGCAGGGGTGATAATGAAGAATTCCTTTTTTTTATTTTATTTGTGGGCATTTATTCTATTGATTTATTTTTATTTAACATTATATAATGCAATTCCTTTTGGGTACTACATAAACTTAATTTTAATTATGATTCTAGTTGTAACAAAAGCTACAATTTCTCAACCAACTACTGGCATATTCATCACACTTGGTGTTTTGCACATATTATCAATTTGTGCTTACTTAACAAATACTATTAAACAGGTAACATTTTTCTTGTTTTACAAATCAGAAAATAAGGCTTCAGAGATTGAATAGCTTGCTCGAGATAACTTGATAATTTTATACTATAAAATAAACCAATTCTTCCAGATGCTAAATTTCATCTGCTCTTCATTTTTCACTACGATATGTAACACTGAAGTAATCTTCACGTATTGGGTTATTTTTTTTCTTCTTTCACATTTCCTTAGGTTAGCTTGCAAAAATCAATACTACTAAATCAATATGTGAATATATATAAACACACACACACTTTTAAAAAAATGTACTTTTTAAAATCTATTGAGGTAGGTTTAAGAGTAAACTGCTCTAAAGTAACTAGCGATAATTTACATTTACGCCAGCTATTCATTTCGCAGAACAATCGCTGGATTCGGCTAGAACACGGTGCCTCATTATTGTTCTAATTTTCATTCCTTGGAGCACATTTTTTTTCCATATGCAACGAAGCCTTTGTATTTTTCTTCTCTGGACTAATCCTCCACCACTTGCCTATTCGAGTCCTATTTTTTTTCTTGCACATATGTAGCGACTTTGCAATTATATTTCTACTCAGAGCTGTGCTCACACATGCGCATGTGTGTGGGGGTGTGTGCACACGCATACCTAACAGATAGTTTAATGATCTCCTTCACAGTCTGTAACTCTGTGCCATCTTTTTCCTGAGGAAAGGAAGAGAAAAACGGAGAGAGAGACAGCGCCGGAGTGTCTTGATTCTGAGGCAGGACCACATCCTAGACACGATCTTTCCGGTCATGGGGACGCGCATTTAAGCTGGTGACATGAACGGTCACTTGCCCTCAAACACTGTCTGGTACACCTGAGTCTCCCTGCTGGCTCTCTGCCCACAGGATGCTGGTTCTGAGAGAGCCACTCTCTGCCCGGGCGTCTCTCCCGCCCCGTCGGCCTCCTGTTACTCCATTTCCTTTGTCAAGGTCTATCCAGGGGTGGTAAGTCCATCCTGCGTGTCCCAGGTGACCATGACCCTGGCCCCCGCTGAGTCCTTGCCTTGGGTTCCTATACCACCTTCTTTGATTGGAGGTGTCTGACTCAGGAATTCTCACCCATGGGGCCTGAATGTCAACATTCCATGCCCTTTGAATCTGCTCACTGTGGACAAGACTGGCTGACCGCCGCTGAGCCACGCGTACTGACCAGGGCGCTCCTGTGCCAGGAGTGGAGACCGCTGTCAAGGGCCAGGACTGGAGGTCAGTGTCATTGTTGGCACTAACAGGCATGCAACAGGTACCCGGAATGTCTTATTCTCGGAATGACGGCACGCATTGATTTTACCCTTATTGTGGCACATTTCAATCAGCCCGAAGAGGAAAACATCTATTTTTGCTTACATTTGACATATTCATATGATAATATTCATATTTATTTGACATATTCATATGATAATACACCCAGAACACCAGGTGTCTTTGGTGCTAAACTTTCCGGATGTGCATTTTATTAAAATGAATTATCCTCTGCCTGGATTCATGACTTGTACCGATAGAGCTATGGCCGGAATTCAGGCTTCCTAATAAGCAGGGCTCATATGAGATGCTCACAAGTGATGGCAACAACAGGAAATTTCTAACAAATAAGCGATTCCATCCAATTAGGGCCAGAACCAGATGAAAGGCAAGCCGCGAAGAGGTGGGAGGGAAGGGATCCTCCCTTAGGATCAGCCTTTGGACTGAGCAGATGTTGGTTCTGGAATAGAAATGTCTTTCCGACCAGATCCCTCTGGGCATGACACAGTCAGAATTCACTTAAGACGAATAAGGTTGCTGCTAGAGCATTTGCTTCATCTGCACCCCGGACCCAGAGAGGAGGGAGCCCAATTCTGGGGTGCATCAGTCAGCTGAGCCACTGTCCTCCTTGGATGTCACTCTCGGCTCTTTCGGGGAAACTGAGCTGTGCTCGGCACATTCATTCCTACGTGACCCTTATATCTGTCGCCTCTCACATCTGTTTTTGTTAACGGACAGCAGATGACTTCTCTTAATAAAGTGGGAAAAACTGTTTTTTCCTGTATTTCCTTCATCCATGTTTCTAGTAAGCACCTCAAAACGCACAGAGCTCTGTACTACCCTCCCTGCTATTTCTCTCCTTTCTCTTGCTGAGCTGCGAGCTCCTTCCTCGTCTTGTATACTTGACTGTGGACATCAAATATCTTTTCCAGATATTTTGATTCATATTTTTAAAGGGTGTTATTATAAGAATATATGTTTTTAATTTGGAAATTTTGAATTGAAACTCAAGCTCAGCTCCTATGGCTTTTGATTAATCTACTGACTAGCCTCCAAGTCTCTCGCGAGGAGAGAGATTTTACCACAATACTTCATTGACATAATGATCTCATTTCTCTCCTCCGAACAGATGATGAGTGTTTTGCACCCAGAGGCCATATCTTGTTTGCATATCTGGTGTTGTATGCTTGTTCACTCGTGATGAGTAATATGGTTGTTAACATGTATTTGTTATTGTCATTTTGTAAATATAGCTGTTGCCGTGTAGAATATATGGATATAGGAATTCAATGAGCAGGTTTGATCTAATTTCCCTTATTCTTTAATAGCCCTGGAAATAGTTTACCAATTAAGTCCACATAATCCCTTTCATTTTCTTTACTAAAAACCCTGTGTTTTTCAGTCCGCCTCAGCGTACTCAGACCTACGCTCTCACATACGTACACCTGGCCTGTAAGTGGATTATAATTGCAGGTTACCGTCTAATTAGAGTGTTATTTATGCCTGGAGATTACATGCTAATTATATGCAGCATTATTTTGGGAAACCTGGCAAAGGCCATGTGCACAATTGCCATCAAATTATAAGTGGATGCTGTTTAATTTTACGATTATTTGTACCAGAGGAAGGAGCAAGTTGCCAACACGCAAACCAGAAGGGTGTTGTGAATGGGGTGTCCGTGTCCTTTTAATGACGCCGAGCCCTAGCGATGCCAGGGACACAGCTTGCCCTGGTCTCAGGGGCCTCAGCCTTGCGGGCGGAACTCACGCTGCTGACACAGGAAGCACAATGTGGTTGGAGTGTAAACGGTGAGCATGGAGCGAAGGGGGGTCATGAGTTACTCAACACAGCGGTTAGCACTGGACTCATTTCCTAACACCAAGGGGGAAAGTCCGAAAAACAAAAACGTAAAAAATACACATGCAAATGTGCACTCCACCTTTTATGTTAATGTCAACAGGAATGTCTAAATCGTATTTTGTAGATGTCACAGTGGCAGCATTTTTGCTCACACGGCTGGTCTTTCTCAAACCCACATATTACACTATACATTTTTTTGCAAAGTCAACAAAAATGTTGCCATAAACGTAATCTTAACATCTATCCTTGAAAATTAGAAAAAAAAATGCTTCAGAAGATGTGTGCAGGCATCTGGATGTGCTGAGCTGGGGCTTGCTCTGGCTTTGTGGTTTTGGGCTGACCTTCTCACTTGGGAGGTGCGTGGCCAGACGGTGCCAGCGGGAGAGGGCACAGGGTTTCACAATGGCGTCCTCTAGGGGCGTCTGCACCCTGAGCGCCCCCCACTTCCTTCAATGGTCCACCTCAGTGAGGCAGCGGGAAGGGGCAGTGACAGGTGGAGGAGAGGGATTCAGGGGGAGGCTGTGCGCACCTCACACTCTTTTCTTCCCTCTCTCCTGGGGCAGCGGAGGCCCCTCTTCCTGTGCCCGCTGTTCCTGTGCCCGCCCACAGGGGACTGGCAGTCCCGGAGCCGCCTTGGATGAAGGGCTCTGGAATGGCACTGGAGTTGGGGGTTCCCATCCTCTCCTGCCTCATTACCGACGTGCGAGATGCATCTCTGGTTTCCTTTTCCTTCCTCTTCAAGCCTCCGGGATCAGTCCAGCGCGACGCCCCGGGGGAGAGGGAGCGTGGGCATGAGTCCCCGTGAGGTGCCTCTGAGGAGCTCCCTCCTCTGTCGCCCCCATGTCGCCATGGCCCCAAAGCCGGCTCACTGGGCACAGAGGAAGCCACCGGCCGTGGCCCACACACCCTGAGGGCGTGTCTGATTCTGGCTCCGGACGGGGAAGAAGAACAGGTGTCGAAGGCCCACAGCTCCGATAGCTCCCCCAACCCACCCTGAGCCCCGGGGCGGCGCTGGCGGAAGAACCCCGCTCCTCCCACCTCCTCCAGGATGGCCAAGGACGCGCCCAGCCGAGCAGGAAGGAGAGAGAGGGGGGGTTGAACGGCTTCCATGGTCTCGGGTGCCCGTTTCAAGGGGGGAGCATCTGCTGTTCCTGGAAAAGCACTGCAAAGGCGCCCTCCCCGCTCCTCGCGGAAATGCAGCCCCAGAAACCGGAATGGGCATAACCGCATCCTCCGTCCCCGCATGTTTGTGGGGTCTGAAGTCCGGAGCAGTTACACCATTTGCCTCGAGACACTTAGAGAACCGGCACCACAAACCGGGGTGACGTCAGGAAAGAGGAGGGGGGCTTCGAGCTGAGACCAACAGTGTCTGGTCCCGGCGGGTGCCTTGCTGGGCACGTGGTCGGAAGCCAGTGCTGTGCCCTTTAAAGCACCAACTCTTTCTAGTTTAAAACTGGAGATGCCAGTATCTGCCTCACTGCGATCCTGATCGTTGAGAACAGGAGAGGGAATTACAGGCATAAAATAGTTACTGCAGCCACGCCTGGCCCGCGGTGGTTTACGTAACGCCACCTGTCCCTTTTCCATCCTTACAACGAGCAGTCCATGACAATTACCGCACATGCGTCGCGGATCCTGTCACCCAACTGCTCCGTCCCCGCTCTGGGGGCTCCTGAGTGCCCACGCCAATGCCACGTGGAGTGAAAGAGCCACCCCTGTCCTCTTAGAGGCTGCGGGTCCCCTTTCACTCCAGCCAGGACCTTTAACGCTGGGCGGGGCCACGATGCCAGCGTTCTCAGAAAGTGCCCAGGGATCTCACCCACTCCCCCTCCTGGAGGGGTGGTCTGAGGTCGCACTGTCAGTAGATCAGTTCTCTTCCACCTGGAAAGTTCCCGAAGGCCTGGGCTCAGGGCAACGTCAGCTCAGTCCCGTCCCCTCAGTGACTGGTCCATCAGAGCATGGAGCCCCCGAAAGAGGCTCTGCCCAGGCCCTTCTGCCAGCCCACCACCAACACCTGCCGCTGGCACTCACACCCTGGGGCACAGACCCAGCTCGGCCTCCTGGCCTCCATCTTTCTCTACGTTCCCTCCTCCCCGCTCCCAAACTTTAGAACCAAAATTCTCCTTTAAAAAATATCCCTATTTTCTTCTTGTCTTCCATAAGAGTCCCGAATGTCTGTCGGGACAATTTTGAATTCCATTCAAAAGCTGGACTGCCGTTCATTTCCACCACCCAGGCTGGGTTCTTTCCCTCTTGTTCAAGGTCAGAGAGGATTTTTCTCCAGAAGGGAAAGCTGCTTTATCTAGTCCCGAAAAGACTCAGACGCCTCTCAGGAAAGACAAAGGAAAAGTGGAGGTTTTATTGTGAAAGAACTCCGAAAATCTGCTCTCCCTGGGAAGTTCAGATTGGATTGCGAAAACAAAGAGGAGCGATAAACATTTGCTGAATGAGGATGATTTGGAACAAAATAAACAGGGACGCCCAGAGCGATCCTGGATGTAATTCTGAGCATCGCAAGGCCCAGCACTGACTCTGGCTGCACACCTCCTGTCCACGTGAAACCAACAAACCAGTCCATCTGAAACGAATAAAAATATTCAAACCCGACATCGCCTCACCGAAGCACAGCCTGGGGAGGCGCCTTCCCGCCCAGCCTCACTCCTGAGCCCCCCTGTGGACACGCCTTTCGCAGACCCCCACAAAGAACTCCTCAGCATTTCCGCACCCTGAGGAAGCGACAGGTAAGCAAGTGCAGAGCAGAAATCCCTGAACTCACACCCAGTGGGCCTGGCTTCAAATTCAGGCTTCACCCCTGCTGACTTTATGACCTTCAGGCCTTCACCTAGTTTCTTTCTGCCTCAGTTTACCCAGATGTAAATTGGGGAGTAAGGTTACTAACTTGCTGGTTTTGCTGTAAAGACCAAATGGAAACGACTCATAACATGCTATTGTCCACAGAAGCTACTTCGGTGATCATTTGCCTGAATGCAGCGGTTCTCAACCTGTGGGTCGTGACCTGTTTTCTGAGGGTCTCAGTCTCTACAGCGGTGACCCACAGGTTGAGAACCGCCAGCAGGGTCGCCTAAGACCCTCAGAAAACACAGATATTTACATGACGATTCACCACGAGGAACTGTATTCAATGGTCGCAGCATTAGAAAGGTGGAGAACAACTGCCTGAATGCTAAGTTGGTCTGTGACCAGTTCAGCTTATTCAGTGTGTGTCTCCCATGTTTCACTTGTTGAAACGGGTTTACTAACGTTTGTTCTCACTCCGCTGCTATTTTGGGGGTTCATTAGCAATGTGTTTTCTGAGCATCACGTCGACCTCCGTTTTCTGACTTTCTTTAATCTGCTACGTTTCTGTCCTTAGTCCACTCGGTCCTAAGGTCTGGTGCCCCAGCACAGCGTTAGAGCCATGGTCGGCAAACTGCGGCTCGCGAGCCACAGGCGGCTCTTTGGCCCCTTGAGGGTGGCTCTTCCACAAAATACCACGGCCTGGGAGAGTCTCTTTGGAAGAAGTGGCGTTAGAAGGAGTTTACGTTTAAAACATTTGGCTCTCCAAAGAAATTTCCATCGTTGTCCTGTCGATGTCTGGCTCTGTGGACTGATGAGTTTGCCGACCCCTGGGTAAGAGCATGGACTGTATCAGTGTGGGTTTGAGTCCATTCCTATTTTTTTCAGTTGTGTGAATTCAAGCTTGATTAACTCCTCAAAACCTCAGTTTCTCCATATTTAACATTGGGCTGGTGATATCTACCAGCTGTTCATTGGAGAGTAAGTGAATTAACATATCTAGACTGTGTGTGTGTGTGTGTGTGTGTGTGTGTATGTGTGTGTGTGTGTGTTTGATATGTAAAAGCAGAGCACCTTGAACGTAAAGCATCCTATCCCGTACAGATATTTAGAACACCTGTCACGGAATCTCACTTCCTCCTTTTAATGCACGAACTCTAAATATGTTTTCCAGAAACGCCCACCACAGCACAGCACGGGGCCAGGCGACCTGAGGCAAGAAGGGGACACGTCCATCCATCCCTCCGAGCAACCCTAAGCGGCCCTTTCTATTCTCCCCGAAGCAGCTCGCCATGTGCCCGCCCGTGCCCGGAGCTTGGCAGAGGGTGCCCTGTCTGCGCTCTCCCGGCCTCCCTACGCCCCCCTTTGCCCCCCCCCCCCCCGGGGGGGCACACGCGCGAGGACAGTGACAAATCTGGGAGCTGCTAGCCGCGGGCGGATGGCGGGGTGAGGGATCTGTTCTCTGATGTGAACTGCTCGGCCGTGAGAGGCGGATGAGCTCGTTAAGGTGCCACTGAGCGCGGGCAGCAGTCATGTACTGAGCTCCGCCCCGGCCCAGGCTGCGCATCCGCTCCGGTCCGCCAAGCAACTGCTGCTCGCAGCCCTGGTCTTCCTCCCGGTTCACCCGAGGCTGCGTCTCACTCATTAATAAGAAACGGCGCCGAGACCGGTGTGGCTCAGTGGATGGAGCGTCGGCTTGCGGATTGAATGGTCCCAGGTTCGATTCCGGTCAAGGGCATGTACCTTGCTGGCGGGCACATCCCCAGTGGGGCATGCAGGAGGCAGCTGATCAATGTCTCTCTCTCATGGATGTTTCTGACTTTCTATCCCTCTCCCTTCCTCTCTGTAATAATAAATCAATAAAATATATTTTTAAAAAAAGAAATGGCAAAGACTTCATTCACACTCTCTATCGTACCACTCTAAGAATGCCCACTCCCTATTTCTAGGGCATACATTTTGGGTGGGTGGATGTTTTGGGGGGTGGGAGCCTCTATAGGTCAGTCTTTGGAACTTGGCAAGCTCAGCGTTGCCCGGGGCCTGGCCACTGTCTCTCGGTGCAACCTGGAGGCCAGGTGTGTATGGCATCAGGAAAGAGTGGCTGTCACACAGGCGACGAGTGCTATCGGCCCAGAAGGGAAAGACTGATAAGCCAGCCTGCACCCAGTTAAGAGCTTACGCCCGTTAAGAGGTGCCATGAAGAGTAATGACATCTCTTATTCAGATTCTATAACTGAATTTACAAACCAATCTTAAAACAACAGACAACCATCAGAAAAACGGGCACTTCAGAAAAAGGCGGGGAATGCAAATATCCAATGAACTGGTGAGAAAAGTGGTCCATCCCAACAGCAACCACAGAAATACAACTAGATAACACCCCACACTCCACAAACTGCTGAAGTTCACGACTGCGGAGTGAAGCTGTCAGTGCCCAGAGCTGCCAGGATGCGGAGCCATGAGGCGCTGCTCAGACTGCTGATAAACGCGACATTTCATGTAACGTTTCAGGAAAAGATGGGACCATCTCATAAACCTGCTGATGTCAGACCCAGTGGCTCTGACATTCCAATGCTTCCACATAACAGGAGCAAAGATGTACAAGTTCCCAGATCACAGGCTCTGGAGGTGCTCGTGGCCACATTACCCACGTTAGGTCCGAAGCAGAAACAGCTCAGATGGCCATTGACGATAAAAGTATTACATGCACATAAGTAGGAGTTAGGATAAAAGAAATCATCAGTTCACAGTTCCATATAGTAAGTAGCCCATTGTATATCCTACTACAGGCCCGATGCACGAAGATTCGTGCAAGAATGGGCCTTCCTTCCGCTGGCTGCCGGCACCACCTTCCCTCCAGCTGGAGCCGCCTTCCCACCTTCCCATGCTGCCCAGAGGCCCCTAGTGGCTGGGGCAACAACACATCCCGCTCGGTGCCTGCATATGCAAATCAATCTGCCATCTTTGTTGAATTAATTTGCATTCTCACTCCTGACTGGCTGGTGGATGTCACAAACGTACGGTCAATTTGCACCTTTCTATTAGTGTAGATATAATAAAAGCCTAATAGGCTAAGTGTCTGGTCGGCCAGTCAACCAATCAAAGTGTAATATGCTACCCCACAGGTTGAGAACCGCTAGCAGGGTCACCTACAACCATCATAAAACACAGATATTTACATTACGATTCATTAACAGCAGCAAAATTACAGTTATGAAGTAGCAACAAATATGATTTTATGGTTGGGGTCAACACCACATAAGGAGCTGTATTAAAGGGTCATGGCATTAGAAGGGTTGAGAACCACTGGCTAGGAGATAGATAAAACAACAAACAAAAGGATGGATACAGGCACACCAAAAGCGATTGCACCTAAATGCAAAACTGGCATATGGATTAAAACAGATTGTCCATGTATCTGGAATCTATGTATGTATCTAATCACCCATCATCTGTCTGAGCTTGCCTGTATAAATCTCTATTTATGTGCATCATCCTATCCAGCATATAATTGAAGCTCTCAATTAAGTATAGCTTTTCTCCGTGTAAGCCAGGCGTGGAAGTGAGGGAGGCGCAGCAGAGGGACAGCATGGAGAACCAGACTTATGGTCACGGAAGTCCTGGAGTCCCAACTACATTAGCAAAAAACCCTTAAAGCGATTGTTCTGCTAAGTTATCCTTTCTCCTTATTTCTCCAGTAAACTCCTAATTCTCCATCACATCACATCACACGGCCAAAATAAGCCCCTCTGAGTTTGCCCACTCTATTTGAAGCAATTGCCCCTTTCATCATATAGATTTTTGCTGACCTTTTTCTTCTTTCTTGTGAACCTGAGCCCACATCACACTGTGATGAATGCAGCTCCTTCTATGCTCAGCAATTAACCACCTCAACAGCATCCACCACTCCTGCCACTCATTTTTCAAAATACATCACTCCGGTAATTTTTCTTTATGATCATTTGGTTTCAGATCATTTTCTTAGCGGTGGGGAAGGAAAATAAATCACAAAAGGATGCTGTCCTCATGTACTTAGAGCACATAAGAAGTATCCAATCCCATAATCCCATAGTGATATTTGAGTCTTGAAAGAAAAGTAGATGTTCACTTATCTAAGAAAAGCGAAATAGTCCCCACAGAAAGAAATGCAGGAACACAAGCATCAGAGGATAAGACATCTGGCCACTCTTTTCTTTGTGTGTGTGTGTGTGTGTGTGTGTATCCTTGGAATCATACACAGTGCCTTCATATCGAAAGCAATCAAGTTTTCAGATGAATAAACGGAGGCAGGAATTAAACCTGTGAAAACATGCACAGAGCGGCAAAATCCGCTAGGCATTCAATAAATGTGTGTGTGACTGCCAGGTTCCCGCAGATCTCCCTGGGAGAAACCAGTACACAGCGAACGGTGTGGCTGAGACACCTGTCATGGTGACCTGAGACCTAACGGGGTGATTTATGAGCTCATCTTGAACAGGCCGCATCATCGGAAACCCAGACTTTTCATTGGTAAAACGGGGAGGATGATAATTCTATGAACGCGTGTTGGTGTGGTGAGCGGCGGGTAGCTGGTGCTCAGCAACTCACCCAGAGATCTGACGCCAGAGGCTGGTCATCGTGGTCACAAACTGGCTTCTGCGGGAAGCACGCAGGGAGGCGGAGACGAGCACGTGGGAGGGTTATGACAGAGCGCAACTGGGTTCCATCCCTGTGGGAAGGAAAAGAAGGAATTAGGAAAGGGAAGACTTTAGCTTGCATGAGGTTCCATAACAGCACTGGCTAACAATGAGGAGTTCCAGAATAAAATCACTCAGCAAGTGGGTCCCCTACTGAGCCAAAAAGGCTGGGAATCTCCACACAGCCATCCCCAGGTGCAGGGCAGGGCACCGCGGGTGGGGTCTGACCCCGCCCTGGGCTTCACGCATCCTTTCTCTCCTCTCTCCCAGGGCAACCAGACACTGAAACCGCACACCGCACAGACCGCTGGTTAACACATGCTCCGGGAAGTGTGGCCTCTTACCAAGTGTGAACAGAACCGTTTCCCAGGGCCTTCGCCAGGGTCTGGAAATACCGCTTTGGAGGAACGCTCCAGAATAAAAATAAAAAACACCCTCTTGTCCAATACACCCGCCCCCTGTCCGAAGCTCCCTCTGACTCCAGAACCACGTACATGCCTTCCACGCGCTGTCGTACATGCTGGTCAGGCGCCCGCAGCTCCTGGGGGTGTGCACGGCCCATTTCTTCTCGGACCATGGCCAGCGCGTCCCAGCTGGGTTCTTCCGTGGCTCGGTGTCCGGGAGTGGCCGTGGCTCCCGAGCAGGGGGCTGCATCGGGAAACGCCTGAGCTCTATGCAGGCGCGGGGTGCTCCCTCCCCAGGACCTGGCGGGCCACTTCGGAGGGGTCCAGGCTTCTGGCGAGTCTCAGGGGTCCACCTCCAGGGCCGGAGTCCCTTGCTCTCCTGCAGGGCCCTGACCTGGGCACAGCGGGCCCAGCGGGCACGGCAGAGAAGCCTGGGCCCACAGCACCCCATCCCGGGCACCTGGCCATCCGCAAACGAAGCCGCTTTGTCTTGGGCTTTCTCTGAATTCCCAGCGCAGAAGCCAGGCCGCGCTGTCTTCTGCAAGGCGGGCCCTGCGGCCTTCACACCGGCCCTGACCCGCCTTTGCTTTTGTCCTGGATCCTCAGGGGGCACCCAGCTTTCTCCGGGGACCCTCCATGGCTGACGCACCCCGCAGTGAGGGTGCCTGCCCTCTGCCCCCCAGTGGCACCCTGTCCCCAGGTCCTGGGGCTGCACCTGGGGCTGCACCGAGCGCCATGTGACCGTGCACACCGGGGCCTGGGGTTCCACCTGCCGCGCGTGCAGCATCCTTCGGGGCGCAGGGGCCGGACGTGTGCTGGTGGCTTCCTCCCCGCTACCCTGGCACAGCGAACCCCTCGGGGGGCCCGGGTTCTCGGCCCGCGAGGCCTGCAAGCGCCCCCCGCTCAGTCAGCGCCGGGCTGCTCGCGTGCAGGGCGAGGCGGTAGCGCGAGGCCGGAAGTCCGGAGCTGCAGCACGAGGCCTGGACTTCCGGTGCGGCGGGTGCACCTGAGAATAGCTCCAAGGGACACTGTCGCCAGCGTCCCCGCGTTCCGGGGCCCCGCGTTCCGCCCGGACGCTGCAGCGCAGGAGTGCGTGGAGTCCCCCCCTGGGAGTCTAGTGCAGGCGCTGTGGGCGCGCACCCTGCACCCCTGGGCTGGAGGGTTGGGTCCTGCAGTGTGTGAGGCTGGGGATCCCCGAGGAGGTTGAAGCCAGGCCCCCACCCTCTGCAGCCCTGGGCCAGGGCCTGCCCAGCCCCCCTGGGCCAGTCTGCTCCCTCTGCTGGCTCAGGGCGCCCCGCTTCCCAGACCTGGAGGGTCCCCGGGCCTCAGGGAGGTCCACTGGATGCCGCCCAGCAGCAGGGACCCCGTGGGCTGTGCACCTCCCTCCGGCCTGGGACGCCATCCGGGAGGGAGCGCCTTGCAGGGTTTCGGAACCCGAGCCCCGCTTGCTCCGGGCCTGCTCAGGGCGCCAGGCGCTGTCCCATCGGTGCCACTGGCTTTGTCAGGACCCGAGCCCTCGAGGTCTGGGCAGGAAGAGCCAGGGGGGCCGCCGAAAGTCTACCTTTAGAGGCTGGTCTCACCTCTGCTGGAGGGGGTGGGCATGGGCCACTGCGCGTTTCTAGAAAGTTCCATAGGCTGGTTTGGTGTCCACCTGCAGAAGGAGGCCACGGTTATTACTGATCTCTGCACACCGGGCAGGCCTAGCCCATGGGCTGCCCGTGTCCTGGTTCTGGGAGTCATCACCTCCCTGTGAGCTGTGGTTTCCTGTGAGCTGTGGTTCCCTGTGAGCTGTGGTTTCCTGTGAACCGTGGTTCCCTGTGAGCTGTGGTTCCCTGTGAGCTGTGGTTCCCTGTG